>JAQMYM010000015.1:19039791-19057395 GCA_030014255.1 Parauchenoglanis ngamensis
ATTTGGATTTTTACAACATTATTGTTGAAATACACAGTCCTGAAAAAGGGACGTTTCTTTTTTTGCTGAGTATATCTCATTTATACAACTGAGCAGTTGAAGGTTAAGGGCCTTGCTCAAGGGCCCATCAGCGATAGCTTGACAGTGTTGGGATTTCAACTCACCATCTTCCGATCACTAGTCCAATGTCTTAACCACTGAGCTACCACTGCCTCAACACGACACCAGCTCTGATAATTCCTTACTGTTAAAGCGGACACATCACATAAACAAAAAAAAAGTGCTAATTGGTTGATATGCTGATGTTTTTTATACAAATTTTGGAGTCTCTAGTGCCAGTGTTTTGTAACAGTATATTTTCTGCCATGGTAAAGTGTTCAGGACTTCTCAGACAAATAGTTAGTAACTTGAAGAGAAACAATAACAGAGGCTAGTGAAGGCGCAACTATAACGTAAGAGTTAATAAGTACTAACTTATTAAATGTAACTATAAATGGATAAAAGGGACATGTCAGTCCATAATGGTAAACTGCTGTACTATAAGACAAATAAAACAAGCTAATTCCAAAAGCCTTCCTGGTTCTGAGAGAGACCATATTTCGATATATTTTTCAATAATAGATCACCATGTGACAGAGTTTTTAATTTATCATTCTCACTGAAGTTTACCTCCGCTGTAGTGTCCATATGGTATCTAAAACTTGGATATAGATTGGGAATAGCAAAACTGTAATAAGGACCCTGACTAAGAAATTAACAAAGAATCTCATTAGTTTGAAATAATAGTTTGAATGCGAGTATTTCAGTATTCCAGCAATCTATGCTAAGAATTTGGAATTACAATGAGGAGTCAGTGGGAGGATGGTCCTTCTCTTATGCTACTGATGTTATTTTTTCATTTCTCACAGCCAGTATTGATCTGAATTGAGTGTCGAGATTCAGACTCGATGTCTGCAAACTTGCTAAGGTCACCCAAAACCCTGCAGCTTCCATTAGCATTGCTAATAAACACCCACGGCTGGTGCGATTGACCTCCCAGCACCTCCTGGGTTTCACAAGGGCCTGAGGTCATCATATCTCCAGCCTCATAAATAAGCAAGGCTCCTCTGTTTACAACATGCAGAAACACTTCAAATATCTCAGCAGTGCATACGGTGTTTATCTTGCAGGATTATCCAATTTGGAGGAACAGAGCTTGCAGATCCAGATGCCTAGGCAACAGGCCCCACACCAATGCACCAGTCCAGCTCAGGGAGGAGGGCCATTTGAAGTTGAGTGGCATTTATGAGAGCACTTCATAAAACCCTGTCAGCTCATATCCTGCCGGCCGCACTCCCCTCTGACACTCGGCAATGCGTACACAGTCGGGGGGGTTATAAAAAAGTGCCTGTGCAGTCGAGATGCTGGAACGGGCAAGTTAGGGGAAAGAATGTGGGCTTTAAATTCTGAAAAAGTGAAGGTGAAGGCCAAGAAGAACACATGGAGTAAAATGATTTAATTTAATTCCAGATAAAAAATTTTGATGATCCTCCTGTACTGGCGTTTGTCCAATTAAGTGCTCTCTAGAATCGATATGCCCCTCCCCTGGGGGCGGGTCTTGCCTTACAGTAGCAGTTTGTTAGCAGCAAATATGGTTCCTCTTTGTGTTCTTGGATCCTTGAGTGTCTTCCAACAGACCATTTTCTTTCTTTTCCTCAACCCTTTTCTGACCATCCCTTGGTGGAAAATAAATAGATGGATGGAATTTCTGCAAGTTTTAGCAACGTAGGGCTGTTCTGACTGATTGAAAATGTGATTTTGTGAGGAGAGTAAGAGGATGTAATACTATTTTATTATCACTAAGACAAGTCAGGCGCTTTCCGGTGACAACCCCCTGGCTCTCCGTCACTACTGACGCTGGCGATGCTTGACCTACATCTCACCATCTGGAATATTGTCCTGAATAAAATGTACAGGTGTGGGCGAAGGTGGGAAAAAACTCTTCGCTTTTCTCCATATTTAGCTAGTTTGCTAATCTACTGTCAGGTTACTGTTTAGCTTCTACAGAGGTGTGCTGATCTCGAACGCTATTGGCTGCTTTGCAAATCAAACATTTCAAGACAGTGTTACCCTGACTGCCTGTTTCCAAAGGAAATACATTGAAATATACATGGAATCAAATTCTTCTTAAGCCATTTCTTGGTGACGTAAAGGGTTTCCAAAAGATTAAGATTTAGGTTTATTTTCCCTACGCTTTAGAATCAGCTGAAAGAAAATGCCACGTTGCATATTTATGATCTATTCCCACTGCTCTAAATAATAGTTTGCATCATATTATCAAAAACAGACACTGATTTTTGCCTGGAACCTCAACAGTCCTTATGGTGTAACTGTCTATTTAAAATTGTCCACCACACCTTGCAGGATTGAGACCAAATCTAATGCTCTCTTGAACAGTAATGAAGACAAATATATCTGTACTTTACTCCTTTGTACACAGGAGAGCTACAAATATCATAACATCACTATCAGTAATATTTATCGCTGTCTATTGTAGAGTGATTCAGACTGTTGTTGCTAGCATGCTAAGAATGCTGGGATGTCCACGGGAAGTCACTGTCAAGCTGAGCTGTGCTTGAACTACTCACAAATAACCGCTTCTCTCAAGACAGCAAAGGGGAAAAAGGAACTGTCAAGATCTCCCAACTAGTGGCTAACACCTAGCGGTGCTAATATTTCACTGTGAGATCTCATAAACAAAACCCCATGAGGCAAATCTGTAATATCAGCCACTCTCCTGGGTTGAAAGTGTAAGAAGAAGATGGGATTGAGAGGAGGAAGAAAAAAAACATTAAAGAAACCCCCCTGAGGTGTTCTGAAGTGACATCCTTTCTGCTATATTGTGTTGACGGTTGATGGTGGAGGACTGTGGTAAATGAGCTTGGGTATTGAGGGAAACGAGAGATAGAGGAGAGGGAGGATGCGTTCACCCGCCTCACGGCCGATTTCAACGTCTGGATCGGATTAGCGTCCTTTATTTTTAATATCTCGTAGCATTCTGATGAACGACGTGGTGAAATTGCAAAACGAGGTATGAATAGTGACCAGCGGGTTGTTCTTGTTTGGCCCTGCATCCTTTCCTGTGATGACGAGCCATAGTTCAAGGCCCCGTTGAGTCGTACTACGAGGCGGCCAACTGGCTGACGACTTCATCTCAAAAAACCCTACAAAGCTCATCCATTATCTCTAAAAACTGAACGTGCTGAATAGGGTTGTCCTGTCAGCACCACAATAGACTGGGAATTCATTTCTGGATAAGAGGAAGTGTTAACAGAGCCACATGTATAGTTAAAATACAGATTTGTGTTGCTAGCACGCTCACAATGCACACTGGATGGCAAGGACTGCAGTCAAACACGGTGGACGGCTCTAAAAGGCGGAGTTTTCTCACAACGTTTGCGGTCTCCTCGTTCTGGTTTTGGATTCCATAAATCATAACGCGTCATGTTTAAGTGTAACTCCAACTCAAGGCAATGTTGACGAACAATTTTCCAGGAATCAATATCAGTTCAGTTGTCCTTGTCTGGCACCAAGGCAGTATGAATTATTATTCATAAATAGCATTTGCAAGATATTAGCTTCGAATTTCTCTCATTCTGGCTCCTTCTCTCTGTCTAGTATGTAGAATTTAATATGTGCACATACGAAAGACCTAATTGGAAATGGGTGGAATTTTGCTTCGCACGACAAATGTTTTCAATAAAACCTATACCTCCATTTGATCTCTAAGCCTGGCTTAGCACAGCATAGTGGCATGTGTTCTCTTCCCTCTCTGCCTCTCTCGTACATTTTTTCTTGTTCTCTCTTTCCATCCCTATTACGTCTCAGTCCTTGTTCCCATGTCCTGCACTGTCTCACCAAGAATTCATGTGGAAAAGTAAAACATCCCGCAAAGTTCTCTAATGAAGAAAGCATCAAAAAGGTCTCTGGAGGTGCATCTCGTTTCTCTTTCTCTTCGCCCCTCAGCATTGCTGTTTCCTCATTGATTTTGACTATGACCTTCCTGTGACCCGCAGTAAACCAATCCCGGGAATGAAACACACCACAGGGTGTGTTTCTGCATAGATGGATATCGCAAAAAAAAGTCAAAGACCAGGAAAAATGGTAATGACAATGGTTTTATAATTAAATGCCACAGGAACTCTTAGGACGATACAACGTTTTTAGTACGGCTCTCTGTTGTTGAATCTGATGAACGTAGAGGTAACTTGTCATTTATGTAATTTGACATTTCTGTTCATTTCTCATTTTCATGATTTTGCCATTTATGTTATTTATCATTATTGTTACTTCTACTACTTATCTATAACTTCTGCAAACTGTCATTTGTTGAAATGGTATTTGTGTTTACTTCTCATTTCTGTAATTTGTTGTTTCTGTTTGCCCTTTATGGTACATGTCATTTATGTAACTTGTCTTTTAACTTGTCTTTTTCTTCAAATTTTTCTATTATTGGAACTTGTCGTTTCTGTAATTGTCATTTTTGGCTTGTAATTTCTATCATTTTTACTTTCTGTAACTTGTCATTTCCGTAATTTGTAATTTCCTTAACTTGTCACTTGTTTATTTGTCAATTCTGGATCTTGGTTTTTTTAGTTGTCATTTCTTTAGTTTGTCACTTGTTTACTTGTTATTTCTCCTCAGTTGTCATTTTCGTTATTGTTATTCCCTCCTGCCTGAATGGAGGTTTGGGGTTCTTCTACCAATTACCTGCCTCACATAACTCATTTGCCCTTCTGATCCACAAACACAAGTGTTATCAACCTGCTTTACAACACCAGTTCTGTACGGATGCACTCGATTGCGCTCTCACACACACACACACACACACACACACACACACACATCTGGTTTGCTGCTGTCTTGTTATCATGGTTCTGGGCCGCAGCAGGATGCAGACGCTGTAGTGGCACTCGGCACTATTTGATGGATGAGTGGAGATTTCTGCCGAACTGAGCGCTGGATTCCTTTCATGAAGCCTCCGTCACCACTACTCATGCCAACACATGGACCAACACCAGCAGGAGGCTCTCTGCGTCATTTAAACAATTTAATCACAGAGTGGACAGTGCACAGCAGTATACCTAGCCAAATAGCCAAAAAGGGAAAAAAAACAAAAAACAAAACACTAATGCTAAAGCTGTGCATATAGGATAATTAGAAGTCTGCTCTTATTATCAATTAAGAAATCGACATTCAGAGTACAACATGGTATTAAAATACTGTATATGTGAGTGTGCTCTATACAAATACCAAATGGCTGAAAAATGTTTCAGTCATCAACTGGCACTAATTTTGATTTAAAGCATTTTTGAGATGATTAGATGCCCTGCTTGCTCATATTTCTTCTTTTCTTGAGTCTTAAAACGTGCAATCTGCCCTCTTTCGCATACATGAGCTCACAGACGCCAGTGATTGGCTAGTGTTGCTGTGATTGACAGGTGAAAGAGATAGAGTATGCCATCTTCAGTCCAGGATTTTGATCTGGTGACAAACTCATAGGCTATATTTAGCTATACATTGTTGTTTTTTAATCATGCATCAGAGGACAAAAATATAAAGAAGTGAATCTGCATTAATCTGAGATCTATAACAGATTGTGAGAAAGTCTGTTCCTCCTTCTCAGATTGGATGAAGAAGATCCTCTAATGATAAAACTGTGATTCAAGAAAATTACTATGTTCTGCTTGCATCATTAATGGGCGCAGGCTTATGTAAATACAAGCATTCTTCAGTTAGCATTTTTGCTGTACTGCTGTGAGTTTTGCGTAATTCTTCGCCATCCTCCTATTGGTGGATTTTTGACTAATGACGTAGTTCATGTTCATTCATGTCCTGAGATTTTAGTTTTTAAAAAATGTACAATCCCAGAGCTTGTCAGCTCTTCTCAGATGTTTTTGATAGCAGCAAAACAACAAAAAAATATTGATTTGCCAAAAACAAAATTGGACAAAAAAAAAATCATCGAATGTAAAGCTGGCTTTGGGGAGTTTGTGTCTGTGTTCAAGAGTGGGAGTGGAAAAGATGAGGAAAGAAGCCTGTGTGTGTGTGTGTGTGTGTGTGTGTTTATAAGTGCTGCCTAACCAAACTGCGCTGTCAGAACAGATCTGTCTAACACTGGACCTTGAGCCAGCATCCCCTAAGAGGTATTAAATTGCACTGATGAAGCTTGAGTGGTGGCTATCGATTTTAGCTCGGCACTAGCGGCTTCTCATCTCTCAGCAGGCGATTGGCCATTCAAGCTTGATGAAGAAAGCACTAGAGATATCCGCCACATTCAAAACTCAGCAACATCAAACTGTCAGCAGTTCCAGTTCTAGGATCTCTGTAATCACTATGTGGGTTAAAGGTGGTGCTGGTTTTGAGCTACACAGCTCACGTATGTGAAAATGTGAAAAACTGAAACTTAGCTAACGTTTACAAAGGTGGAGATACTCAAATGACAGATTTATATTAATGTGCATACTCTAATACACTATGATTTTTTTCGTAGTAACTTTTTTGTAGTAAAGAATGTGTGTGTAATCATTGATGTGGTCAAGTTTTCAGTGAGGTTTCGGTTTATTTCACATTTATGGAAAGAGTCTCTCTCCAGTGTCGGTGAAATGTCTTTTGGTGAGAGGGATTTGCGTTTCACGGTTTTCTTGATAATGTGACAAGCTATTGTTATATTTAGAAGACAAACTAAAGATAAGGGAATAGCTATTTCATCCGCCTTGCTAAAGTTATAGAACGACACTCAAACTAACTATTGTTAGTTAGCTTTAAAAAATTGCTAACCTTTAGGCTAATGTATTGTTGAACTTTAGCTGCTAACTCCTAAGCAGTGACTCTCCAGGTTTAAAGCCGTTATTTCCTGGTATTCAGTACCCTGGTGTGCTCTACTGTATGTGTGCTTCTAATTCTAAGACTTTGAACTATTGTTTTATATCACATGGCCTAGATCCATATTTTCAGCATAATATTGTACAGCTTTGGAAAATGACAGTCTTGAAAATCAGTCTAAAAAGAAACCCAATACGTCAATTATAACCACATGACCTAACAAGCCATGCATTAAATGTTACTTTGAAATACAATGAAGCTCATCCATACAAGTAAAATCCCATTTCCCAGTTCACATTGTGGTACGTGGATACGGACAGGAATTGGCTTTTTCCGCATGGCCTTCCTGATCACTAAAGTCTATTAGGTTCTTTTATTCACACCCTGTATAGTTCAGTTAGTGGTGCATAATAGAGCAAATTGGCCTTTTCCTTCCTGTTTAATGGGTTTTTCTTTGTTGAAAAGAAATTGCTGTGGCTGCACATTTCTCCACTGCATCTCCACTGTCATTTTCCAATTCCAATACTCTCCCAAGTTCGCACTCCCAAATGACTTATTATTCTGCCAATAAAACGAGGCACTCACTCTTTCCAGAACATTCTTTAATTCTTCAGCTATCTGGAATGTAGGCGTCCCTCGGGCTCAGAAACTAACAAAGGATAGACCGGCGCCGATCTTTAATAACATGGTGAATCAGCCAGGCAGTGATAAATAAGTACAATCTGTCGTGAACAACAAACCGAAATACGGAATGTAAAGAATGCGCTCAGACAAATCAAACCAGCAAAAAAAAAAAGGGTGCCGCTTCTGTTTAATTAGACACGGAGTTGAAGGACAGCGGGGCTGGTTCAGACCCGAGGCATGGCCGAGCACTACACCGGGTCATTTCCCATCAATCAAGCATGAAGAACGCAGGGCTAATTGCCATGGCTAATTACTATCAACATCTTTATTTTTACAGCACATCAACAGAGGATCTAAGAAAGCCTGAGGCCTGGCATCTACTCTAAAAGAAGGAAGCCTTCGGCCACTTCGTCCTTTAGGGATAAACATGGACTGTACTTATCAAGGATGATGAGGACACAAAGTTTAATGAGAGCTGAAAACTTCCAGCATCCTGAGGTTAAATGAGGAGTTTTCTGAAGGGGGGCTGCTGTAACTAGACAAGAAACACCAAGGAATATTCATGGTGTTGTGATTTAAACAGTAGACTTGAGTGGAAGACTGACAAGACAGGAGGCAAGCATGACTAAATGTAAACAAAAACCACCCGGAGAAAAAAATCAAACAAAACCAAAAAAAGTGCCATGTCTCAAACTGGGGCCTTGGACACCCACCGCAACCCCTCAAAACGGTCTCGCACCCAATGTGCATCAACTAAGTTCAAAAGGTGTAAGGAAGCCAGAGGCAGAGCTACGTCCTTTGTGAAGCTAGGACATTCTCCATGAGGCAGGGGGAGCTGCCGTTATGACCATCTTACAAAATTTCATTTTGCATTGGAGAGAACAGCGCCAGTTTCTAGAGCCAATCTCCAAAACATGACATGATTTATTGGGAGGGATTTTGTTGGTTAAATGTGGATTGGGAGAAATCATCTCAAATTCAAACATGATTTGAGCAATTGGATATAATTCTGATTTAAAGGTGTCTAAAATACATTTTATGTAGAATTAACAGTATAACTAGTCATCATCGCAAGGTGCCATCATACTAATGTACCATCACCTCCTTGATCTTGATTTAATTTTGTACCGTTCGATTTTATCTTGCCAGGGTTACACACTCTCTCGAAATAACTACTGGACTACTGCGCTGTGACTCGCTTCTGCTGGAGCATCTGCTTCTATGCAGTCAGAGAGAAGATATCCTGTCGAAGCACTCCATTAATTCCTTATGCATTCTTGTGGATGAATAACACAACACCTTGGTAATTTCATTATTCATTATTGCTTTTAACAGCCCCTGTAAACGTCTAGACAGATCAGTAACGATCTTATATTCTAGTGCACTGAAAACAAAATCTTACATTTACTAGTTACTCTTTAAGAAGATTCAGATTGATGACATCAGCAGCAACCACAAAGTGTCTCTCTGTCTTTCCATTGCCTCCTCGAGTCACTGCACCGCAGTCATATCAGCTAACGGTAATGACATGCTTAATCATTTATACGGAGGCAGTGACCATATCAGAAACAGAGACCGCACGAGACAGTGAGGAATAAAGGACTGAAGGATGGAGCACAAACAGGGAAGCAGATCGAGATTCTTCACATGTGAAATCAGACACACCATGCTCCTGTCCAGAGCATGCGTAGGACTGATAAATCTCACTCCATATCAGTGCTCATATCAAACAATCATTTACAGAACCGTCCTTCAGCTGTAACTGTACTGAAGACTTCAAAATGGGCTGATTTGGTTCATTGGAGGGAGCGGTACATTTCGAAACAAATCGAGGAAGCTGGAAAAATCCAGTTTTCCACAGTATGAACCTTTAAACGAGCCAGTTGCCTATGTTTACTCTAATATCAAGTACGGTATCTGTTACAGTGATTTTGGCTCACTCTTCCTCTTCAGCCTGGCAGCAGTTCTGGATGGGTGAAGGCAAGGAGTTGGGAACTCTGTCAGCTATGGTGCAATATTAAACGTCTGCTAATGGCCATTAATGTCCTTTGATGGTCCCTCAACAGTAAGGCCACTGTCCATAAACATAAACTGGACAAAGCCAGCATGGTCGTAGTCAGCTGGTGGTATGTTTGTGCAGGCAGCAGAGAGCTCAGCTCAGCTTGCCTGGATGTGGGTCAGAACTGGGATCATGTGCCCAAAAAATTCGCCCAATGCTTTCAGACATACAGGTTTACTGTAGACTGGAGTCTTGTAAAAGGTTCAAGGCTAGAAAGCCCATGCTTGCTGAGTACTTGGGTTACAGGTGCGAGTGGGGGTGGTTTGGCAAGCAGAAATGTGTGTGTGCATGCATAAGTTTCCAAGACAAGCAAGGGTATGTAGCACACACTGTTTCCAGGGCAGAACGGCGCTTGTGATTCTCAACCAAGCGCTTCATCTCGTTCCTGTAACACCATCTCTCTATGACCTTCATGATCCTTATTTGAAAGGATTGCAATAAAACATAATCATGTAATGGAGCGATAAACTTGGATTTTCCATGAAAACGTCAAAACGTGTTAAAAGAATGCAAATATTATTTGACAGTTCTACATTTGGACCGAGTCCATCACATGGTTCCCCATTGGTGTTGCTGAGGTTTGAGGGGAAATGATGCGAATCCTAGCTCAGCACCGGGAGCTGCTCGGATGGATAGCTCGGATGGAGTTTCAGCACTATTTGAGTATTTGCAGGTACGCTGCCGAATGGCATGACACAATAAACACGGGGTGTAAAGTGTGAACACTCCACTGCTCACGCCAATGGAAACAATTGTGAAAAATTATCATGTTTTCTAGAAGCTGTGCAAGTCATGAACTCATGCTTTCTTATCTGAGAAAGCAGGGCTTCCAGAGGCCTGCTTTTATAGTTGGATTAGAAGCCAACGCCGACTTTCTTTTATTCTCTTACTCTCTAATTTGGCCATCTGTCTGTTTCCTGTATGTTTCAACCGAGGCATCAGTTTTGGCGTTGATTTTCGCTGCTCTTTCACACTTTCCCATTTTTTCTTCACTAGCGGCTCATTAACCAACAACTCACACATACGTCATTATTCCCACGCGGAAATGACATGCACCAGACTTTATCATGGCAACCGCAAGAGTCACCATCCCTTTAGGAAAATATCCAAACCTTAGCGAATGTTTTGAGGGAGTTGTTTTTTCACACGCTATTTAAAAAGTAGTTGTTTTTGGGACGCCTTTTCGTCTATCTATTCAACTCGCAAAATGACTATGTCCTTTGATAGGTGTTCACGTCTTCTCAATAGGGGAGGGTATCACCATGTTTAGGCTTTGTCAGCTTGTAAATGCAGCTCTGTCTCCTTCTCCATGTGGCTCCACCAGCATTCATTGCAAAGAAAGAACACCAAATCACTTTGACCTCTTTTGCCCATCCAGGACCACTATTCCATTTGATTAGGAGGTCATTCTTTTCCAACACGCCTGTTTGTCTGCTTTAATTGGCCATCAAGAAAGAAAGTTAAAGATGCATCATTCTCTAACTACTGGTCATTTCTAGTCTTTTCAGCAACCCTTCTCTTTCTTTTCCGAGGTTCCGGTGGGAATGACTGGCTTGATCACTCTGAGCAGCGCTGTTCCGATGGGAATCCAGCCATATACGTCTCAGAACTTAATAGATGTCAGGAGGCCAAGGTTGATCAGATACAAGCTCCCCCCACCACACACACACTTACTGCATTTAGGAAAGAAAAGCAGAGCAGACTAGCTGGCAGTTTAATGACAGTCAGCACAAGCTTCAAAATGCTGGCTCTTTAAAGGAAACCTCCACCCTGAAACATTAAATATGTTTATATTTAAATATTTCTGATGTGTTCAGTGATTTTGGTGCTGATTTCTTGCTTGGTTTTCCTGGTTGCGATTGACGTCATGGGGGCACGTTGTTCAACAATCTTTACCATAAGTGATAATGGTCAGGTTTTGCCGTTAGCTCCTAATAACAAAAGAGCAAGCATTGCTTTTCTCACTCACCATTAATGAGAAATCCAGCGTACAAGTAGGAGAGACATTGGTGGGCTCAAAGTTCAAGAATGCAATGCAGCTATATGACACAGTTGCAGGATAAGACTCAGCTTGGGTATTTAGCAATTTAAGTGACAAGCACGGCTGTGCTGATGGTGGTATTAACATGAAAACTGAAGCTTTGGAAGCTGATTTTGGGTACAGATGAGGAGGAGATAGCTGGACTGACTAATGGTCTAAAGTGCCACTGCACCGCTCTCTTTAGGTAATGGTGCCACTACCAGCAAGCAGTCGAATTGCATTGTGGTTAAGAAGATGATTATAAATACTTATAGGCTTCTTAAAATGACAAGTCGATTGTCTCACCTTCAGTTGATCATAATGGAGAAGTCCAGTTCACTAAAAGTATGTCTTTCTCTCTCTTTATTTCTACTCCTTTTCTCTTCAAGAAGAGGAAGAACAAAAGAAACACAGAGCGTTCCAATGATTTTAACCGCTGTGGCGATTTTAGGAAACAAGCCCAGTCGGATAGAACTAAGCGATGAACCTCTGCCAGTCAGCCTTTGGCTCTGCTAAGAATTCAACATGACAAATCTTCACTCAGACATTCTTAAGCTGCTCTGGCGGCTGTGCCAGCCCCAGCTTGGCGGCGCTCTGAGTTATGATGTGAGCCGGGTTGGAGCGATACACTTTTTTCCTGCCCGCTCGGGTAAAGACGTGTCATAAATCTATCACAGACATCTTCATTCAGGGAGGCTGCTCATGACGGTTTTATAGGCTGAGGCTTTGAAACAAGGCTGTAAAGCAAGCAGTGGTTATGAGAAACAATGCGAGGTATGTGTGTACAGGCAAAGAAGTGGGCCTCTTTTACAAACACTGATATATTTTTTTTCTGCTGCTTGTACCTTGTAAACCATAAACATGTAACTATGGAACACCCATTTTTACCTTTGATGCCATTGAGGAGATTTGCTCTAAGGAGCTAATTGTAAGAAAACAAGCTGCAGGCAGATTTCCATTCAGCTACATGCAGGAAATGTTGGACGACTGAAGGAACATCAAGTTTTCCCTGCTTGATTCTTGATGTGTGTAAATGTGGCGTTCATAACTAATACAGCTACCTCATGAATCATTTTGACAAATGCAGTGCAAGCACTGAGGTAAGATGCCTGAGAAACCAAATTTTGATGAAGTGACTCAATTAATTATCACTGGCAAACAACTTCTTTTCAATAACATACCAATAACAAATTACTCACAAGGATCACAGTGAAACAGTAATGCCTAGCTCCAAAAAATTTACAGAGAATGCCATACAAAGGCAAGTACTGAGTTTATTTTAGTCCAATGAGTCCATACTACTAGTTTAGTCCAGTGCTTGACAAGTGTTCCTGCTCCTGTGTACATTATAACAAATGGCGTAAGTGCCCATGCATTGCAGTAAACGGTATTAGGTGACTGCGTGCATGAGCCCAGTCTGTGGTCATTAACGTATGTTTTTTTATGAGGCATTCACGGCCCTCTGGAGACAAAGCTGATGGAGAGCGCTCTGAACGGCTCCATTGACTGCGCCAACTTCGACTCCCGGCTAAAACCAACAGCGGAATTACATGCTTTAGTGAGCAAGACTCCTATAAACCAATCCTGAGAGAATGCTTGGACCCTGGCCCTCAGTGACTTTCTGTCTCAAACTGTGATAGGATTGAGGAAAGGGAGGACTAAGGAAAAGGGGGTGGAGTGGGGGGCTCATGTTGCTGTTGTTTTCTTCTCTGCATACCGCAGTTTGGAAGTGAGGGAAACGCAAACATCGAAACTCGGAACCTCCAAAGAAAACAAGAGACAGCGGCTCAGGGTTCGGGACAAACTTAAAAGATTCCACATAAAAACAAATCTCAATTAGTCTTTCAAATTGATACTTTATTTTCATTGCCAGCTGAAACTGAAGTCAATTAACAGTGAAGCCAGAAGCAGTGGAGCACGGTAGAAAAGGTCCGGTGGGGATTTCCATTCCAAAGCACATGCCCTTTCTTCTTTTCTCATAAGCCCTCGTTTGAGACATTGTCCGAGTCCGTTGGGACGAAGCCCTTTCTCCCTCATTAGGGTCCCTAACTAGCCCTGTTTGAGCTCAACCTCATCTATCAGAGCACGTGATTGTTCTCAAAGCAGCCTTTTATCGGCGTGGGGTAATTTTGCTGTTCCTTTCGGGTCCCGGTCATTTGTTTTTTACCGCTTCGTGACGTCTTTAGAGGCCCTATTAGTGCCTACTCTGAGTGTCTCTAAGGGTGATGGAAAAAAATCTGAACCAATTACCTGTTAACCCAAGACAGAGAGCGAGCAAAGAAGGAATGGGAGATGGAGAGAGAGAAAAATAGACTAAATGGCGAGGCAATATAAGGTGTTTAAGACATCTCCAGGGATTGCCAGTTTGTGATGAAATATGGCTGTGCACTTGGAGGTGCTGGGAACTTCATCTCTGCCTGTCTCACCGAACAGGCGCATGAATTATAGCAGGCAGTGTTGAGGCAGCAGGGGCCTGGGAGGCTGAGAGCGTAATCCTGAGAATGGAGCTGCTCGTATTCACCATCCGCACTAATTGGTTTGGTTGGCTGCTGTTCCTCGGCCTGCACACACAGAGGCTCTGTTGAGTTCATTGATCTCAGCTTGCATTGGGAGGCCTGGCTGGAGTTCTAGCTGCACTAGGATGCTTTAGATGCTTTAGATCGGGGTATTACACTCATTTTGAGTAATGTGCCATGCTTCATTACACTTAGTCCAATGTCAAGCAGGTTGGACCAAAAAAAAAAGTTTAGCAGACCAATAGCACATCAACAACTCCTCTTCATTTATAAGCATTTACTTGGGTACATTCTGAATACACAAATGTTTGAACATTCTGCAGAAACAAACTTTTCCAAACTATAGTTATATTTAATACACAGCGCCTTACATAAGTATCACCCCTTGAACATTTCCACATGTTTCAGAAAAGTAATTAATTGAGATCATGTATCTAGACATAACAGTCCTAATGTCCATAGTTCTTCTGGAAAGAGACGTCCATATTTACAGCATCAAATCTGTATATTGCTGATGAAGAATTACATATTATTATTAGCACATTTTGCCAATAGTTTATTTCTCTAGTTTGCCTGAGACCTGAAGATGAATTTAATTTAAAACAAACCTTCTAAATTAAAACCTTTCTCATGCTATAAATCTTTGAAATCATGTATATGGACAACTTGGAGGTCCAGTATTCTAAGGACCTACATGCACTAATCAACTAGATACTGTCCTTATACTGATCAGTCTGAAGAATTTCCAGCTGTACAAACAAGCTCAGTTTCACACAACATCCTCCTGTGACATCAAAGTAGCAAACAGCCAAGAAATTAACAACAGAATCAGTAAGTGTTGCCAAAAGTATGTGGACACCTGACCCATATGTCCTTGCTGAGCATCCCATTCCAGATTTATTCCTTGTTTGCTGTGAAGCGCCACTCTTCTGGGAAGACTTTCCACTAGATGTTGCAGTGTTGGGTTAGGGTTAGGGTTAGGGTTAACCCTAACCCTAAGCCATTTGTGAGCATTCAGATAAAAGAGCATTCGTGAGGTCAGGCGCTGATGCTGGGCGATGGTGCTTGGGGTGCAGTCGGGGTGTCAGTTCATTCCAAAGATGTTCAGTGGTGTTGAGGTCAGGGCTCTGTGCAGGACACTCGAGATCTTCCACTCTAGCCTTGGCAAACCATGTCTTCATAGAGCTTGCTTTGTCCATAGGGGAACTGGTTTCCTTCCAGTCAAGGGACATCCTAGACAAGTGCATGGTCAGTTGTGATAGTCAGGTGTTCACAAACTTTTGGCCAAATAGTATATCTGTTTTTATCTGTTGTCTAAACTAATTACTGAATAAAGAAGGCCATAATAGTCTTTCCTTGAGTGCAACCCAGATTGGAAACATCTTTCATGACAATGACAACAACAACAAGCTCAAACCACACACTTCATTTTGGCGAAAAAATGAAACAAAATTTGGGATCGCAGATAAAATGTTTGTTTCAGGGTGGATGTTTCCTTTAATGTTGAACCCAGTTCTCAGTCCATATTGCAGGTGAACAGGAACACAACCAGCAATTTTACATCTATTTCTGTCTCCGGACGCAGCATTCTGTGTGTGTGTGTGTGTGTGTGCGTGTGTGTGAGTATGCTGTAGTACCCATTGTGTTTAATAGAGCGTGGCAGAACTCTGTGCATGAGAACGCGACTCTAATTAAATCACTGCTCGTTTTCTGCCTCACTGAGGCCACTTCACTGTTCTGTCAGATAATCAGTCGAACCTCTGCAATTACACACTCCCAGCAGACGCAAACGCTACCTGATGGAGGGTCAAATTAAGGACCGGGCCAATTGCTGTGAGCATTTGGAGCAGCTTGGTTTAATTCGTCTGCATAAGGGGTCGTCATAACCGTAACCTCGGCTAGTTTTACAGAAACGCGTGCACACACACACACACACAGTCTGAACTTGTGTGTAAAAGAGTAAAAACGGATTTTTAGATTTTGTGTGTGTGCATGTTTGTGTCTCCCACCCGCTCAAACTTCCACCACTGTCAACTCTACTGAACTTTTATTGACTGTGACACTCCGAGCACAGACGCAATGACCCTCTCCCCCACTTCGATAGCCAAGAGGGGAGCTCACCCCACACATTTCTACACATCTGTCCTATAGGGTGGGAAAGGACGTGATGAACGATGCAGAAAGCGTGTCTATTTAGTTAAAGTGCGCGCCTGCGTACCATCACGGCTCCAATCAAGTCAGGGAGAGGGGTAGATTCCCACCATGAATATGCTAGACCATCAGTAACTAATCCTGTAAAACCTCGACCAAACAATGTTTACATATCTGGCTGCTATTCCACAAATTCCTTGATCCGGAACCACCTCTTCGATTAGCCATAATTCCAGCTGTCAAGACCCTTTGCCCCTTCCCTGCCATATTTTCGAGCGTTAGTGCTATTTCCTCATGAACGAACATGGCACGCTGCTCTCAGCTTCCTACATAAATACCAGAGAGCCTCGGGGTCTCGGGCCCCAGTGTTTGTGTAGTATCATCAGGAAAACCCAAAGAGCCCCGGATCAGAAATCTGCTTTATTTTTATGTCCTGTTACTTATTTAGTCATTTATAAACCACACATCATGTTTCATCTAAGGCTTATCTTAGCAGAGTATGTATTTAACGCCTGTAAGCCTCTGCGGCCCCTCTGGGGCTGATCGCAGATCAGTTAATATGCAACTTTAAGCCTATAAATGAAAGAGGCGGTTCAGGGTGATCAGTGAGATTATTTTGGGGATTTTTGAGGCCGGAGAATTTCTTAGCAGCTTCCAGGACCAAACAGAGAGCAGCCAAGAGGTAGATAAGGGATAATCCTGTGCACATATGTGTTATACAGATTTGAATACAAGACCAGCTCGTTGGTTACAAAATCTCACTCTGGATCAAAATTTTAATTCAGAGAAAATTAGAAGTATTTCAGAGAGCTGACCTAATACGTATGTGTCTGGCAAAATCAGAGGCTCCATCAAGACAATCTACACACACACAAACACACACACACACACACATACTGTACACACACAAACACACACACACACACACACACACACACATACACACCCACCCACATACACACGTAGACACACACACCCACACACACACACACACACACACACACACACACGCACACTCACATACACACAGGATGATGAGGTGATTTAGTTTTATTCTAGAGCAGGTGGGACACGTTAAAAAAACACATGGCAGGTTAGCATTAATGAGAATGCCGATCAGATTTTGTGTTCCCAAAATCCATTTACACAAAATAATTTTTTATGTTATTTTTTTTTCCATTCATCGATAAATTAAAAAATAGCAATATTATATTTTTAAAGGTGTAAACTTTATTATGTAAGTGTATTTTTTTATTTTAATAATAAAGTTAATTATGGGGTGGTGCGGTGGTTAGCACTGTCGCCTCACAGCATGAAGGTCCTGGGTTCGATCCCCGGGTCACCCAGGGTGCCTTTCTGTGTGGAGTTTG
>JAQMYM010000015.1:19057723-19088266 GCA_030014255.1 Parauchenoglanis ngamensis
CCCCAACATGCTGGGATTGGCTCCAGCTTCCCCGCGACCCAGACGGATAAAGCAGTATAGATAATGGATGGATGGAAGTTAATTATGTCTACTCAGTCAAACTTACTAATCAGAAACCATGAAAAACAATATAAAAACATTTTTATAACAAAAAAATATTTAAATAACACAATCCAGGCAGATCAGCCTTAAAAATCTGTGCCAAATTATTACATGTAAAATATAAAATGTATTTTAATGTTTTAAATATTCACTGTCTCATTTGAATTATGACATATATAGTACACATGTACATTCATATAAATTTTTCTTATTCACTTGTCAGATAATTTATTATATTTATTTATTGGTCAGATACTTATTTTTGAGGGTTTTTTCCTACAATATTCTATTAGACTTTAGAGCAAATAATAGTGCAGAATTGCAGAAAAATGGAGCTTGTGTGAGATGAATAGAAACATGAAGTGAAGCCCTGTAAAAGAGACTGCTAATGCTCGAGTTGACCTCTGACCTTTTCCTTCTCTCAGTGCCAACAGAGGCAGGTAATGGCTTCCATGAAGGTCCGAGGGGCCCCGTGCGTTCGTTGGTCGGATGGTAGGTTAATGGCGACCTGTCACTTGTCGTCAGCTTCGATTACGAGAGCAAGACGATGTG
This sequence comes from Parauchenoglanis ngamensis, assembly GCA_030014255.1. Lineage (NCBI taxonomy): Eukaryota > Metazoa > Chordata > Actinopteri > Siluriformes > Auchenoglanididae > Parauchenoglanis > Parauchenoglanis ngamensis. The sequence continues at coordinate 19,058,378 of JAQMYM010000015.1, forward strand.
TTTGTCCGTGTTTATTAGTTTGCCATGCGCTGAGGTGATCTGCGTTTCATTACGCGTTTTCTGGAAGCGATCCATGCCAAAGCTCACTCTCACGCACTCACACACCTACTCACAATTCTCACATTTCTGAAAATAGGCCTGTGTACGGATTTCCGTCAGACACACGTGCATGTTTTGCTACTAAGCAGAGCTACACGCTTTCTCAGCGGGCCCGAAGAAGAACAATGTTCTGGAAGCAATCCGGTGTAATTTCGGTGTATGTTACACGAGCATGAAAAACATCTGAGGATCCATGTTTCATCTGATTCAGCTCTCGTTGGTGAGAACATGCGCTGTGTCAAAGTGCCAGCGATTTCAAAGCATTCAGCATAATGCTAGTTCCAAACCGTTCCTGCTGACGGAGGCTTACGGTCTGTCGAGATCAGCTTTTACATACGCGAAGCTGTGTGTCATGAGCGACGAGGTTTATACGATGATGCCATGTGCGATCGATTGAGCGTGAGGGCGCACAATGGTTCCTAGAGCTATGCAAAAGGTCACGACGAGGCCACGCTGGGGTCATATACCAAGGCCGGATCATGAACGGCGTGAAGCTAATAAGCTAGCAGAAGGTGTAAGGTCGTGAGGAAAGAGCAAAGCCTGGGACGTGAACTGTGCTGACATGCATGGGGTTAAAATCGTGGTAAAAGTGTGAGGTCGTAAACCAGAGGTTAAGAGTGTGGGGTCATAGTATAGTGCCTGAGATTTATATCATTCTATTGAAATATTTGTTATTTGATACTGTATTTTCATGCATGTCCCACTCTGACATCACAAGATGACATCACAGTTCTTTACTAAGAGAAAACAATCTCAAACATAAGTGAGAACAGTCAGAGTTCACTCTTAAAACTTTGGGCAACAGCTTCCTACCCACAATGCCTTTTGGCTACCCGCTGAAAGTAGCACCAGTGGGAAGTCATGTCTACCTAAAGAAAGCGATGCAGCGGCGCTTTAGTCTGTCCAGCTCTCTCACTTTTGTGCCGTCAGCACCATCACGCTAGTCATCTCGTAGAACACGGTCGTACAGCTGAGTTGCATTCTGGGACTTTGAGTCCTATGTTTGCTCTGGTATTTCTACTCTGGATTTCTCACTGTCATGCTGTTCAAAATCATTAAAATGTCCACCTGTGACATCAGCACAGCTCATGCGGCTAACTTTTCACAGGACGATTGAAAATATAAACACATCAGAAATATCTCAATATAAACATATTTAATGTTTCAGGGTGGAGTTCTGCTTTAACTTCCAAGTTCTTTACTTGCCTTTGAACAATACTGGTAGCATTTTTGCCTTCTCGTGGTAGTAAACTGTACTGCCAAGACACAGGACACGGCAACCAGAAACTGTGTTTAGTTGAAATTTTCACTCAACGTTCAAGAATGAAAATGATTTGCTTGAGAAATATTTGCCATATAGCAAAACGATTCAGTTATTTCAGATTTACGGTCAGGATGTGCTTCCTGTCTCAAACATGAACCAGATTTTGCTGCATTCGATTTCTCAAATCCGATAAAATATCAAAGGAAGCGTGTTTCACATTCGTTATTTTCGCCTAAATGAGAAAAACGTTTGAAAGAAAACAACCTGCCCAGCGCTTCATGTTGAATTCAGCGTATATGACCTGCGGATGTGTAGATCTCCAGCGATATCCTTCGATTAATCTGACTTTCTGAAGTTCACATCTTGCCATTTGTCTCACCTGCGTGACCACTCTCGGGTCATTCGTCCCAAACCCGACCCAGATTGCGTCCAAAGCAAATTCATTATCCCAGGATGTGACATCAGCGGGTCGGCCTCATGGAATTATTTAGCACGCCCGTCGATCGGATCGCACGTGGCGTTTGAAGAAGATTGGACAAAGATTGAAAGAGCATGACTGACGGTGCCTGGATGGAGTTAGGAGCTGTGAAGAAAGCAGGTATGGAGAATCATGTTTCCTTTTTTAAGGCTCAAGCACAAATCCAGTTCAGTTCTTTCCACTTACAGAACCGATATCTGATATGCGAGAATGTTCTAACATTTACAGTTGGAAATCCAGAATAGCCTTGATATAATCTTATTTCTAATTCCTTCACGTAAAAGTCTGAAAGGATATAAAGCCTGATTTCTGTCACATTAACGATACATCTTATCCTTTCCAGATGAACCTATCCTGTAAACTTTACTAAAAAAAAAGGGCAATAAATGTCATTCCCGATCTTGTTATAGACTCTGGCGCACCGAGGCAGGTCCTTTGCCCTCGTATCTCTAACACTTTACCTTTCACGAGTTCAAGAGTACAGCTGCAACACACTGCCATCTAATGGAACATCTCGAAACCCTCAGATGAGTCTCGTCTCTCAGCCATGAGCATCTGGTCTGTTCAATCAGTCTAAATTCTTACGTTAGAGCAAACTGCATCTCGATTCCATTCACTGCAAAACCAAAATAAAAAAAACTGTTTTTTCTCTTTTTTTGGCTTAACGATAAGTCAGATGTTAATGTGACCAAAAATTTTCACATGTGATTTATCCACATACATTTTTTATTTTCATAAATCTTTTAGGTGTGACCTGAACACAATTTTAATGTCAAATATTTACATGTGCCTGTTTTTTCCCCCCACAGGTGATTTTTATGCAAAATTGTTTGTTTTTTTGCATGTAAATATTTCTAATGTAGTGCACATGCTTTGCATGTTATTCATGTACTGTATATTCAACTACTTTTTACACAATTTATTTTTTCACATGCAGTGTGCGTGTTTTCATTTTCACATGTGCTTTTTTTCCCACAGATTCGTATAATTAAATTCATATAATTTATTTATTTTCCCATTATTTTTCATGATTCGTTTATTTTCTTTGGTTGAAATTTCAAGTGTTTTTTGTGAACTTTAAATTGGGCATGTCTCTATTGTCACATACGGTTTTATTTACCTGGTTCGTGTATTTTCATGTGATTTTCTAATTAACTTATTTTCTCATGTTCGTAATGTTTCACACGTTTTCATTTTCAAGTGTGATTTTTATGCATGATTTTTCATTTGTTTTCACATGTAGCGTATGCGTCTTTATTTTCACATGAATTTTTCAGTGTTTGTGTTTTTTGCGATTATTTCCAAAGCAATTTTTTAACTGAATTAAATAATTCGTTGACATGTAAGCCATGCCTTTATTCTCACACGATTTATTTATTTATTTTCACGTGTAGGGTTTTATTTTTAAGCCATGATGTTCTCGTGTTCAAACAGTGAACCTCACTTGTTTTGTTACATATTGGTCACATAATCACTTGTGAAGTGTGTGTGATTTCTCCGTAAGATGTTTACGCACAAGATGGCCTTGAGCTTGTCTGTTTGATATTAAATGAAGGTCGCTGGTAGGAAAAAAAAACCCTCTTTTCATAGCTGACAAAAGCCATGCAGGGAGGTCTGTCATTTTCTTGGCATTTTGGCTTTTTGTTGCATTGTAGAGACGATGTCGCACCACCATGGACAAAAAGCCTCAGGCATCTGGCACCGCCTCTGTAAACAGCAGTTCTTTAGCAACACCGAGGGCGAAACAAATCAGAAAGCAATGGCACACTCGAGAGCAGTATAAAAACCGCCAAGTTTCAAAGGCTCCGAAACACCAAACAGTTTGGATCAATAGGTACGCCAGCCAGTCTGGAGTTGTCGCATCGGCCCATTTCAGTTCCAGAAGCCGTAACGGAGGCTGTACATTCAGTTCCACTCCTATAAAACGTGATGTGGATGATTCATGGCTGGCACCTTGTGGCTGTCTTCAGTTGGACGGAGGCCAAAATTTATCAACCGTCCCATTAAACCTGGTGATGTACACTTGAAGTACTACCACTTAAGCTCCAAACAGCCAAATATTGGCAATCATGGATATTTTTCGGCCTTTCTTTTATTTATTTTTTTACAGGTTATGTCAATTCGGTCTAGCATCATTTTTCCACAGCACATTGGAAACACAATGACGGCTAACAAACATCCGCTGGAAAAATGGTAAAATTGGAAGAAAGATACGAGACATGAGCCATGGGATAGATCCTTAACACACATTCACCAGGGCTTCATTGGAATCCAGTAATGGTAAAAGTTCCCAATTATTAAATTAAAAGTGCAAGACAAAAAAAATTAAACATTACTAAAGGTAAATTAATGTCTCTTTCACCGAGGAATGTAGAAAAACATTAGCTAAGGCTAACTAACTTCGTTATTCCTAGTCTCTCTAATAGCTAGCTGTCACTTCTGTGGTAAATACTAAGTATACCTCATATCAGATGTTATATACAGTGATTGATAAGTATTAGATTTTATTCTCACTTTCACATTTGTTAAAGTTTAGATTTGTTAAGAATTTAGTTCATAAGCCATCTGATGCTTAAAGGTCACAACAAATATTTAATTTGAGAGAAATGTAGTGAGTAGGAAGTGTTTTTTTTGTAGTAAATAAAAGTCAGTGCAGATACAGATACTTTGGTACTTCCTGCTTTGAATCTAGAATCATTTTGCCTTTAGCGCCAAAAACTAAGATTGAAAATTAAATTTAAAATTAGAGGGGAAAAAATCCCATCAAACCATGACCTCTGTGGGATTCTGCACCTGTTCTGGTCTCAAAGCCAACTGTCCAAGTCTGTTTGGGCAGGATACACTGTCCCATCTCTAAAATAAACTTCACACCCAAAAACAAATATTTCTCACACAGTCCACTCCCAATTAGGAAACAGCGCGGGGCCCCTGAGGGACTGTTCGCTACGTAACCTTTCCTAAGACTGAACAGAGCGAAGCCGACAGCTCGGGGTGAAACCACGGAATGCTGATCAGCCAACCAGAGGCTTGCTCTTCATCAAAACAGATTTATATCACGGCCAATCAACATTACCGATCCCCTGGTTGACATGAGCAGTGCTGGGAACCAAAACATATGAGCTTTTTAGCCAGTAAAATCACTAGCACATGGTTGAAGGGAGAAAACACACAAAACAATCATGACCTCTGAGACCTAGTGGGGAAAAAAGGATATAAATAAATAAATAAATAAATAAATAGTGTGCTCATATATAAGCATATATTTATTTACAATTATATCTTAAACATATTATTATATATAATTTAACTTCATGTGGTTAATGTATTATGTATGAGTGTGTAGGTGCATCAACTATTTAATTCGTTGGAATTAAATGTTATGTCTAGTGTGTATCCTGAGCGTATAAAGCTACAGTGAGCTCTTTGTGAAGCCTTTCTGCTGCAGCCCTGAAACTTTGGCATTAGTTATTCAGCAGTCTCCAACTTTATGTCAGACATCAGGTACAGTATTTATCTACACTAACTTCCTCAGCTTGAAATATGCAGGTGTATTTACCTGCCGGCGATGAAGGCCAGTTCGTTGCGCCAAGTATTATCAGAGCGTTCTTCAGGCTAATGATTTGTAGCTGTTTACTTAAGGTTATTGTTATGGCTGTAATCAGGAATGTGTTGTCTTTTTCATTCCTTTAGTTGTATCCGTGACCTTAGAGCTGACTCAAAACCCTGATTTTTCTTATGCCTGTGTTTGCCATTTGCTTGACATACAGCCTACAAGACCGATCTTTTATGGCTAGGGTTCATTTTTGGCATCCGTATAGGATTATTTGCTGTTAACAAATGTCTTAGTGTTGTATTTTTGTGAAACTAAACGCAACAGCACCAACAAGGCTCACAGAATGTTATGAATAAGCGAGAACTGAGGTTAAGGCTGATTTCTTTCTAGCCCAGACCATAGTTTCATGCAGCGTATCAGCCTTATCAATGCCTCAGTCATTGTGAAATTAGTAGGAGGGATGGCATATTCTCTCTCCCCTGTCACTCTCCAATCATGGGCCCCTGTGAGCTCATGTATGCAGAAGAGGGTGGATAGCGATTTCCTTTGAGTGTGCTATGCTACTTGAACAGCGGTTCGAAGTGATGTGGTTGGCAGTTGGCTGGCTTCTCAGAGCTGGCTTATGATAGGAGAGAGCTGGGTGCTGCCTAATGGCAGGTGACCAAATTAGGGATAACGTAAAGGAAAACATGATAAAGTGCTAAAATGTTTCTGTTTATCATGTCTGGTGTTTGGAGGAAACAAGCCCCCAACATGGCATCATGTTCTTGTTATGTCATCGATGAGACCTTATGATATAATGCATTACTCAAACATGATAGTTTTACTGTCAAGCTATTGATAGATATTAAATTTTAGCCTCATGACCAGCCGTCACTTCTCTTGGTGCTCATGGCAGTGGCTTTTGGAACGTGTGACTTTATGCTAAAGTGATTAAGCAAGCTGTGGGAGAGCAGTTGGCTGCCCTTGGCGCTCCCGGGGCGTGATATGGGGGTATTAGCATGCTGAAAGAGTGATTTACACAGTCCTCTCGGAGCAGTATATTAAACTATACTTGGTTGCCAATTTGCGGAGTGATGCAGGTGTCGCTGGGAAAGTGTGAGGTGAGCTGGACAAACTCAATGGCCCCATTATGAACTGAACTTGTGCAGTAAAGAAAGTGACATACTGAGGACACACATTCACACACGCACACATAATCTAAAACAGGAAACCTGCTTACAGAAGCAGACTATGGTGGTCAGATGCAAACTTCCCATGTTTATGTTTATGCTTAAGAATCATAAATTAACTGACACATTTAGCATAGCTAGATTCTCATGCTCTCGCTGCACATAATTCATAAAAATATAAATACAAATGAAGAGGTTCTTAAAAATCACAAGCACGTGCTCCATCTCAGGATGGGAGTTTACATGATGAAGTGTCCACAAAGCTTATCAACTCAGACAAGATTCCCAAGCTTGAAGGCATCCAGTTCCAAATCCTAATATTTAGTCAGGTTGTAGCATCCCAGAATTCCCTTGTTGTGTTGAGGCTTCACTTTTCAGATCGTTTTTTGGCCTTAAAGTCAAGCAGGCCTAGTGTTTAATAACCACATACTGTGTGAGATTGGATAATAAACTATAGTAGGTGCCTTATAAAACACTGAGTGCAGGATAGAAACCCTATCTTGGGATGTTTCTTGGTTTATTTCCTGCTGCATAAAGTTATAAAACCTCATGTGCAAGCTATGGTGGAGTAACCTAAGTTATACTGGGACAGTGAGCTACACAATGAGGTCTTATTCAGTGATTTACAGCCAAGGCTCAGGACAAAAAGAGGAACACAAATGTGCTAACAATCATGATACGGAGTCACATTACACTTACACTCACAAATACACAAAAGCCAATATAAATAAGTAATCACAAAAACACATACATTTTGAACTCCAAAGAAATATTAGACCAGCAAACTTAGATAGCTCACTCCCTAAAGCAAAATGTACATGGAGCTAATATGGTGTGTCAGAGATCAGGAAGTGTATGATGTGAAAAAAATTGAACACTTGAGCACAGGAAAAGTGTACCTCAGCAATTTGCTAGTAATTAAAATGTTTTACTTGTTATTTGCTAAAGAAAGACATGTTGTTTTTCCCCCTCCGGTAACAATATGGTATTGCTAATAAGATTTGTTAAGATGCTAATCTGTGATGTTGATATTGCCTTACATATACAAGTTGCATTTTCATTCTCTTGCTCGCTTTTTCCTAGGAGGTAGAGATTCTTGTTTTCCCAATCCAAGACCGGTGATATCACACCCTCGTTGATGGCTCTGTTTACAACCATCAGAAACATGCTAATGTTGTCCTCAGCTAACTTTACAGTCTGTGGTATTCTATGAAAAAGGAAGAGAGATACAGATATCTGTCAAGACCAAGATGCAGTAGATGAGAGGCCACGTAGGGAAAAAGTTCAACTAAATGATGTGCATTTCTGGTATCCTAGCTGTTATAAATCAACTCAAGGCCTCAAGCCATCAACAGACCAACAGGAGCTACAGGCACAAGCCCTGGGCTGGAGAAATTAATGGTTAAACAAAGAGGTAGTTAGATGGAGGGATGAGAGAATGGATGGATAGATGGATGACAGCCAGTGGCCTTGCTGAGCTGAGCTAGTATATTATCCGTTGGTCCTCTGTGCCTTCTGTCACATTCCTCCAGTAATCTGTGTAGGAAAAAAGAGCTATATTTATGAACTGTTTACAACAGGCAGACTCCTCCAGGGAGTGTCTTATCAGTCATTCTCTCTCATGCTCTCTCACTCTCTCTCTCTCTCTTGCTCTCCCCAGTGATGTGGTCAGACCTAAACAGAGCAATCAAGGCCACCTAACCTTTAAAGGGATGATGGATTGACCCGTCTTCCATTACCAGGGCTATATTTCTCCTGGCTGTAAGTCATGACTGTTTTCCTCAGGCAGGAACTAACCAGAAACAAACAGTCTACTTCAAGTTCAAGGTTATGTGCTTTTTAAAAAACTTCTCATCAATACATAATCCACGTATTATCTATAGGTCACCTCCACCATGGCGCCAGTGGATCCACCAGCATCTTGTTTTTCTTCCTTGGACTCCGATTTCTTTCAACCTTGCTCACCAGGTCTACAACACCCTCCCATTATCTCCATCATTATGTCTAATCTACTGTAGGCTAGCTGAGGCCCTGTAATGTGAAGTGGCAGCTCATTTTGGGATTGTTTTTAAGCCTTCAAGGAAAGGTAGCATGGTCTTGCAGCAAGTAGTGATGCTGTATCACAGGGCCAGGGTTCCTGGTTTGATCCTAAGCTTGTGTCATTCTTTCCTGTGTCTGTGTGGATTTCCCCTCAGTTCTGTGGTTTCCTCCCAGCTCCCAAAAATATGCTCGTAGGTGGATTGGCTACTCTTAATTACCCCTTCGTGTCATATCCAGGGTATATTCCTGCCTTGCACCCAGTGTTCCCCACTGTTACCCTGACCAGCATAAAGCATTTACTTAAGATAAATGAGAGGGTAAATCTGTATTGATAGAAGGGAGAGTGGATGGATGGATAGATGTATGGAAGAAAAGGCCAAGGACTAAATGGAAAGCATATTTTTGGACTTCTTTCTGGCCTTTTGGGCCTCGACTTAACTATACCTTCACCCTGGAGTCAGTCGAGGTTTTTGCATATACACACCTTGTTTTTCTTTTTTGGCTTCACCAATGTCTTTCAAATTTGTATGCCAGGTATCTATAATACCCTTCCGCTGTCTCAGTCAGAGAAGTGGCAATGTGAAGTAATGTGAAGTGGCAGCTCATTTTAAAAAATGTTTTAGGCTTTTGTGTAAAAGTAAGGGAAGATCTGTACTGATAGAAGGAAAAGTGGATGGATGGATATCAGAACAGGAAGTTACAGTCCAGAACTTCTTTCTGAACTATTGTGCCTTCATGGAACTTTACCTCTACCATGGAGGTTTCACATCCACACAACATCTTGTTGTTCTTTCCTGGATTCTCCAATTTCTTCCAACCTTGTAGACCAGGTCTACAACACCCTCCCATTGTCTCAGCCATTATGTTTAATCTATCTTAGGCTTTTTGAGGCCCTGTAATGTGAACTGGCAACTCATTTCAGGATTGTTAGCTATTAGTGGAATGCATGATTACTAAGCTGCCTGTTTGAAGTCTGCTGCCTTTGATGGTGGGTCTGTTTGTGTCAGTTTAGGTTCACACTAACCAGGTGCCCATGAGATCCTTGAAAGAGTAAATGTCCGGAGGCTTCGCTTAAATTATGGCCAATCATAGCAGCATACAGGGCCAATTTTTTTTTCTTTACCATTTTCAAATCAAGTCTCATAGTTCATTCTATCACCTTTTGGATAGCATGGCAAACACTCCCTGTCACAAGACAAATATTGGTATTAATATGAGATGTTCATTTGTTGTGTAAAAGAAAAGTCTCTTTGAGAGTTTTGAGACATTGCATGATATTCCAACATCCATAATTCGCAACGTTTGTCCGTCTGAAGCTTTCAAAAACATGGCCAAGTTTTAATCAGATAAGGAATCAGAGAAAGTCATCACTTCCCTTTATGGGACGTTTGACCTGAGGCCTTAAACAGCAACAATGACCTATGACTTATGACAGCATATCACGCGAAACTCAACCCCATGTATCTTTTTACTGCATTCTATTCCTTACAGACTGACACAGCGCTTATATTTTGAGGTCCCGGTGGTCCCAGAAGACTGAGCTGTAGTTTAATTTATGATTTTAAAAAGCAGAGATAATCACAGTGAAGTGTGGTAGGGGGCTTGCGTCTTGAATGACCAAAGCACTTCATGTTTACGGTCTTCTGATCCAAGGCAGACGAGCAGACTAAACCGTTCTTAATTTTACCCAATGCGGTTTTGGTTAAGGTTCCATGCAGAGACTCAAGCAGAGATCAGCATACCGGGAAGCATGATGAGGCGATGACTTTGAAAAGAGAGACAGGGAGAAAGGAGGGGTTTATGTAGGGGGTAAAGGTTGAATTAAGTCGAAAGTGTCACTGCAGGAGCTTCAAGGTGCCCAAATGGAGCCAATTACCACACAAAACCTCTTTCTTTAAGCCTGGTGGAGGGAGGAGGAGGGTTTGAGAGCAAGAGGGAGTGGGTGTCAAAGACGGGCCATGAGAAAAGAGAGAGACTGAGGAAAAAACAAGGAATGAAAGGACAGAAGCAGATGCAGAATTAGAAAGGAAGAAATATTTTAATAAATGAGAAGTGTACAATAAGGAATGATGTCTAAAATTTAATGGTAGTGCTGCATATGAGTGTGTGTATGTGAGAGAGCCAGAGTAAGGGTCTGTGAGGTTAATTCCTTGAGGTGAAGTTCCCTGTGGTAAAGCTCAAGGGACACCATGTTTATTTGGATTGAAATCTCCTTCATGTAGCACGGCCAATTATCACTGGAGGAGATGATGGCCCTGTTATGAATTCCTCTTTCTTTCCTCCTCTTGTGTTTTTTTTTTGCCATTTCCTGGACTCAAAGGCCCGTGACAGACAGCGCCGTGTGAGTTTTTGTTTCTCCTGCTCTCCCGCCATTGAGTTCATTTTCTCAAAGGGATCACTGCCAATGACCTCACTGCTGGGCGCCAATCAGAGCAGGACATACGATAGCAAAACACATTCAGCTCCTATTACTGCCAACGATGGAAAGATTGCTGAGCTTGATGAAGTGATCATGCCATTTGTTTTAGCAGTGGTACATTTGGATCTCCAGGTGTGTCTTGCATGACCTTGGAAGTAGTCGTGGTTAATATGCTTAGCTCAAGCTGGATCGGTGTTCCGTGTGAATAGTGGAGTCCATGTTCAAAACAAAACAAAACAAAACCAGTGCTTATTATGACTATAGTGCATATTAGTAACAATATTACAAACAAATTGTGTTAAAGCACTGGTTCAAAACAGGCCAATCAGTCCAGTTGCATCAAATCCTGATAGGGTTTTTAAGACTTTATCACAATGTAAAGGAAAAGTGTTGTTGAAAGAAGGGAGAGTGGGTGGGTGGATGGATAGATGGATTGAAGTAGAGGTTAGCTTAAAGAGGATTTTGCTTCTTATTGAGCCTTTAAACTCTGATAGCGAGGTAACGGGAAAGCCATATTGATGAATGGATGAGTGGATGGATGGAAGAAAAGACCAAGGACTAAGTAGTTAAAAGTAAATTTTGTGACTTCAGTTTTTATGTAAAGTTAAAACAACAGCTAAACAGATAGATTGAATGGATGAACTGGGTTGACAGTGGAACTTTTTGCAACTTCTGATTGGGAACGTTGAAAATGTAAAAGAAATGGGATCTTTAATGGAGGGAGAGAGGATTGATTAATGGATGAATGGATGGATGGATGGAAGATCAGAGCAAGAACTTATTTGAAAGGGAATTTTGAGTCTTCTGGTTGTGTCTTTAAGCATTGATGGAGAGATAAAGGGAAAGCTAAACTGATAGATGGATGGATGGATGTTCAGGCCAAGGACTAAGTGGAAGTATATTTTGGGATATTTTTCTGGACTATTTTACTGAAATCACAAAAAGCTGGGTTTGACAACTAATAAAAAAAAACTTATTGCATTGTTCGTTTGAAAGTCATGACGGGTTCTTTAAGCTTTTATGAGCTGAGAGAGGAAAAGAGGTACCAGCGGAATTGATGAATGGATGGATGAATGAAGAACTAAGTTGAAAACAGATTTTGAGACTTTTGGCCTCCCACTTTGTAATCCTGAAATCACAAATGGCAACCATCTAATAAAAGAAAACGTATAGGTTTTTTAAATATATTTGAAATGTATTATGTATTATTTCTCTTTTGTAACCGGACTACAAATGAGCCTCGGCGCTTTAACACAAACTTCTGTCTTTACTTATTAACTGTTCACTTTGTTTAGCATGTCTGCCCCACACATTTTCGAATTCCCCCATAAACCTCCTTTAAACACCTTTGTCATATTGTTACTGGCAAACCGTTGCCTCGGCATTTCCTAGGCTCCATCAGCCACACATATTGATGGATGCAGCCAACATCTGGGGCTGTGATTATGTGTAATATGTTCCATGCACAGCCAGCGAATGGCGTTTTAAGGGGAAGGGGAGCGGGAAGAAGCTTGGCCTAGCATCAGCTTGCCAATCCTGGGGGATCCGGCTTGATTTTTCCCCTTTAGCTCTCATTAGCCCAGATAGGTGGAGAGGATGGCTCGGAGTCAGCAGTGTGATCCAAGGCCAAGAGCATGTAATTTTCACTTGACTGAAATGAGACGTATACACACACTGACTTCCGCTATCAAAATGTCTGTCCTGCTGCTTTTTGTCTGCTGCCAGAACTCATCTGCTGGTTTGTAATTGGATGCATAATTCTGAAAGAAGCACTTTCTACTTAGTGCAGGAATATACACACGTTATAGGATAAGACAGAAAGGGAAGAGAGGATAAAAGGGTATAGTTACAGTTTATTCATTTGATCAATCTTTCAGTTCAATTTTATTTGCAAACTATGTTTAACGATAGACATTGCCACAAAGCAGCTGTACAGAAATCCAGATGTATGGTAGATTTATATTTAGATTGCTAATGAACAAACTAAAGGTGACAGCGGCAAGGAAAAACTCCCTGAGAAGACATTAGGGGGAAAAAACTGAGAGAAACCAGACTCAAAAAGGAACTCTTCTGGGTGACATTGGATAGTGGGATTATAAATCAAAACAGGATACAGGTGTAGAAAAGTAAAGACAAACAGTACTAACTTTCTGTCAATCGCAAATCTTTAAGGACTCCATGTTGGACCATCTAGAGTAGAAAAATCATTATTAGTGTTGTTACTAAATGTCTTTCTAATACAGGCCCACCTATAATATGCCTGTAAGTATTTATGTATAAGTATACGACATGTAGCTTGTAACCCTTTTTTCCAGGAAACTCAGCTTTTAAGGGATTTATTTCAACCCCAAAAGTCATTCTGACTGTTCCTTTAGTTTTAGGTATGAAGGTTTGGACGAATTACACACTGTTATTTCTCAAACATGAATAAAACAAGTAGCAGCTGTTTAATTATGTGTTGCTAGATGGTAATATCATAGTAAAAGATTTATATAGCCATATTTCACTCTCCCTGTATCCCTCAAGTATCTTTAATGTAAAACATATAAAGCATTAATGATTATTGATGCTATCCAGACATTTATGATTTATCCATATGTTTGTTTCTGGGAAATGGTTCTAAGGTCATAATATGTATAAATCTGTGTAGACAATTTGCCCACGTAAAATACCTTGTGATTGCCATGTGGAATTTTTGAATCTATCATCATCCTAAATACTGTCCAAATGCACTTTTGGTTGGTCATTATATTTCCATTTTTCCCCCCTAAATTATTACCTGTTATTTAAACTGAAATATTTAGGTGGAGATGGATGTAGCGAGCTTTTTAATCCTCAGCTATCAACAGATTCTGTTAAGATTAAGAAAGTCACCGAAAGTGAACGGTCCCCTTGCAGGAAGTGGAGGCTATACCCGCAGGAAGTGGACACTTCGATCACATTAAATGAGCGCCTGCCCTCTTCCTGAGTTTGTTATGATTTATCCACTAAAGCCTCAATGCCTATGGTTTCCCCTCAGAGGATTCCTGCCATGTCTGAGAACCTCAGCAGATCCTCTTGGCCGTTCATACAGGGTGTGAGTTGAGTCGCTGGTGATTTATATATGTGTGTGTGTGTGTGTGTGTGTGTGTGTGTGTGGGAGTGGTGTGGCTACTGCGGCTGGGTGAACTGCTCCATGGGAAATGCTGCAAGGGAAGTGTTCCTCAGGGTCACCATTGTTGAAAAAATAAAAAGTCTGGAATATAATTAAATGTTTGAGTCCCTTTGATAAAAACAGGTTGCAATGCCTTGCTCGTGTTTATTATGCTTTATTAGTTTCATTTGCCTACATTATTATATTGTATGCTAGGAATAAAACACTCAAAGCAGACACAAAGCAGAGTTACTAATACCACCTCAAAGTTGATCGATTTACCTATAACATCTTATAACAAAGGATGTCATACAATGCATAATCAAGGGACAGGTGTGGATGTGAAAATGATCATAAATTCGGCAAAAATGATTACGTGAAATGACTAGCGTGTGACCTTAGAATGTGTACTTGTGTACCGTATCAAAAATACAGATTGCAAAGATGCTAAAGCGCTCATTCTCAGACATTCCAGCACGCTTCCCCACGTGAGGTAATCATTTAGAGACGGGTGTCCTTGCACAGAGTGTTTTATGTCCACCTGGGGAGAGATTTCATATTCCTTACAGTAACTGTTTTTTTCCGCAGGACAACAGGGACAGTATGTCCCCGAGCAAATCAGCTTTGCACCACGGTGCCCCGGCATCCCACGCCGCTTATGCAAACAGGGCACACATGTCTCCTGCGTAAATCAGCCCACCAAATATCTGCCGTGGTGAATTGGCCGAACGCGGCCCAAAAAACAAACAGAGCCGTTTAGCTGTTTGGCTAAACATCGATTCGCTGTGCCTCTTTAAACTGGGGATTTATGAGAGCGCTCTTGTTTCTCGGAGAACTGTAATTCTCCACTGGAGAGAACAAAACTGTCAGAGAAGAGAGAGTTGGAGAGAGAGAGGGATAGATGGACAGAAAGGCGTAGACAAAAAGTGCTCTAGATTCAGTGAGAGCTGGAGGACGGTGTGGCGCGCTGTGTTATTTATTAACGCAGGAAAAAGTTGTTACAGCACTGTTGGTCTTGAGTAAAAGCCAGTGTCGGCAATTATGCAGTCACGCCTGTGTGAGTGTGTCAGTGGCACAGATACTACAGTCCTGGACAGGCGCCATCTCTGCATCTGGCTCTATCTATCTGTCTTCCACACTTTACCCCCTCTCTATTATTCACTCATTTCCCTCCGATGCAGATCACTGGCTGAGTTATATTCTGCACCGACACACATAACAAGGAAAATCCTCATTACACCTTCTCGATACCGAAATAATGGACCTTAATATAACATTTGGTTTCTAAAATGTTATATATAAGGATTAAAACACTCACATGTATGCTGTTTTAGGACCATAATCACCTCAAGATGGATTTTATCCATTTATAGTTACATTTAATGATAAAACTAGCTAGTTCATGATCTCATCTACGTCATAGCAGCAATAATCAGGTGTGCCTTCACTAGCAAAAAATACAAAAACAAAAAACATACCTTTATACTACACAGTTACACTTAGATTGATTTGAAAGGTGTTTCTTACATTATGAGATCAGTGGTGCTTGATAATGTAAAGTCATTTGGCAAAGCTGTAGCCTGCTCTTTTGTATATGTCACTAAAGTTACAGCTCAACGTAGCTTTACATTAGCTGATTATGAGCTAGTAATGTTTGTTTTCATTGTTTCCAGGACAATAATTAAACTAGCATAATGGTAACACATGAAATAGCTTGCTAAATAGTAATAATAATAATAAAGTAAATAATTCACTATATGGTTTAGCATTTTAGCTTTTGCATGTAAGAATCGTGTGCCCATTTGACTTTGCTCTGGCCACATGTGTGTGTACTGAGATTTTTCCCAGCTCGTATCAATGAACAGCACTGATAAACCAGCACTCTTCTCTCCTCTACCTGCCTTAAAGCAACAGTAAACCCCAAAAAGGATTTATATATCTTCTGAAAAACTGGTAGCTAATAGCTTATCGTACCTGTTAGCGAAATCAGATTTGTAGCTCTACGTAGTATAAAACAATGCAGAACATTATGCATAAAAAATATTTAGGCTGATTGAATACATTCGGAGCAAATGAAGCATCGTGTAAAGAGTTGTGTATGAACTATTCCTTTAATGCGTGGAGGACAGTGGCAGCTATATAAGTTCAATGTCAGGCGTCGGTACTGACACAAATACGGACCATGCTAGCACGACTAGTGTTCTTTCTGCTCTTAGCAGCTTATGGTGAGTACGGTACCAGCTGGAGATATAGATCTCATCCAAACACTTGACTTATTATTAAGTCGAACCTTAATCTTTATAGCATTTCTTGTGAACTGTGCTAGCTTGAAGATTGAATAAGCTAATTTAACTTCACCTGTATTACTATAGTTATTATTTAGTAATACTAGATAGTGTCATTATCACCATTGTCTCTCCTCTAGCCTATGGATGTGGCACTCCTGAGATTGAGCCGCTCCCGGGCAGAGTAGTGAACGGAGAAGAAGCCAGGCCTCACAGCTGGCCCTGGCAGGTACTTCAGTAACGTTGCTAATCCCTTATCTTGGAAAGCTTCATAGAATCTCAAAAGTGATGTTTTTTCCTTCTTGCAGATTCAAGAAATGAAAGTTTGAAGTGTATCCTATGCTCAAAGTGACTCAGGACATAACTATTTATCAACATTTCCCTCAGACGTTAAGCACGGAAACTAGTTAGCTAGCTACTAGCTGCTAAGTCTTTCTTACAGACCATGTAAAAGCAAAGCGACTGTTGACGCAAGACATAACCACTGGTTTTATTAACTTTTCCTTTTCATGTGTTGGTAAATGAATATGCAAAAACTTTGTATGAATAAAATAACACTGTAAATATACTTGACTGCTATGTTGACTTGACTAGCTTTTGCTAGCTTTTAGCTACAGGGCTAATTCTTTAAAGCTTCAGACATTTTAATGTACGTTTCACTTCTAAATAATGAATTCTGGGAAATAGCTGGATTGCAGTCTGTCCTGAACTGCATCAGCAAAGAAGTTTGAGAAAGATATTTACAGAATAGATTTTAAATAAGATGGACTATTGTTTGTTAGCTATATTATCTTTGTAGCTCCCAAGAAGCAAACATCAGACATGGGATAAAACATAAATAAGATATTTTTCTGCTCATCATTTTCTCTCTCTCTCTCTCTCTCTCTGTGTGTGTGTGTGTGTGTGTGTGTGTGTGTACAGATCTCGCTCCAGTACAAACATGGCAGCCGCTGGTATCATACCTGTGGTGGGACTCTAATCGCTCCACGCTGGGTTCTGACAGCTGGACACTGTATTTTGTAAGTGAAGAAAGGTTTATTGTTCAGAATTTGGGTTTATGTCATAATGTACGATCACTTTAGACCTCAAAATTGGTGCTTGAAAATTGTCTGAAAAAATTATTTTGGAGAAATTTTTGGTTTTCATTTTGTAATTCATCACTTCTGGAGAAAAAATGATCAAAAAACAATTCTGAAGATTCATACCTAGCTACAACTTCATGTTTAACTTTTAATTCAATGCTCTCTAGAACCACATGTCCTGCCCCCGGAGGTGGGTCTTGCCTACACCAATAGCTTGTTCACTTGTAGTGAACTTGGTTCATTGGTGTGTTTATGGCTGTGTCTTCCTACACACTGTTCACTTTTGTAACCGTTGCTTAATTTATGAAAACAAAAAAGTTTGGAGTGTATTTGTTTTAAAAAGACTGGACTGTGTAAGAAGTCACGGGAACTTCTTGGAAGTGTTTTACCAACTTGGCCTGTTTTTTGTTTTCTGTATTGACTTGGATTTGTCTTGGACTTCTTGGCATTTGCACTTGGACTTGTCTCAGTCTCGGGCATTGGTCTCACTAAATATGGTCTTGGTCTTGACCGAGAGTTTGTAAAAAAAAATTACGTTTGAGTTGTCTTTTCTTTTCAAGTTAGTGAAGAAGTAATTCCTTCCTTGAGAAAACAGCCTAATCATTGGCACAATGCACAAATGAAGCCGGCTAGTAAAGGCTTGGCCTTGAAAAGGATTTAATGTTTTTTGGTCTCTGCCTTGACTCAGTCTCACTTACATCTTGTCTTCCTTGAGACTCAGTCCTGACTCGATCTTGGCTAGCCCTAGTCTTGGACTTGACAATGGCGGTCTTGACTACAGCCCTAGGAACAGTATCCAGCCAATACCGTGTTCATTTCCTTACTCTCATACTCATAAAAATGCTCAGATACCAATTAATTATTGAAGTAAAGCAGAACTACAGCATCTTCCTAAAATACATGCAACCTATTTATGTGGTTAAACAGCAATTTTAATAGCGAGTGTGAGGAACAACAGTACAGTCCAAAGATATTTCTCCTGCTAATGTGGATATTGTGAAAAATATACTTTGACAAAAATATTAGTTTTTGATAAATGATGAGCTAAACATAGTGTTTGGGAGTGGACTGGGAATTTTTGGACAATCCTACACCCCACAGCAGGACCGTGGATGTATAAGTGATGTGAAAGTGATACGGCTAGTAGCTGAAACGAACGGCTTTTCCGTTCCAGTAGT
The DNA here is from genome assembly GCA_030014255.1 of Parauchenoglanis ngamensis. NCBI lineage: Eukaryota > Metazoa > Chordata > Actinopteri > Siluriformes > Auchenoglanididae > Parauchenoglanis > Parauchenoglanis ngamensis. The sequence continues at coordinate 19,077,081 of JAQMYM010000015.1, forward strand.
TGTTTTTTTTTTTTGGCGATTGTGGTTAAATGGTCATCGACTCGAGTGCGTCTGAGTGAAATAGCCACCCAGTACCGAGCGTCTCTTATTCACACTGGGTCCAGTTACAGCTCCAGCGTCTATGCCAGACCCCACAAAGAAAATAAGTACGACCACAGAGTTGGCCAGTACCTGAAAGGACACAGCAGTTTCTAAAGGGAAATATAACATTAATGATTATGGCTATTCAATATGCTTCACAGAGTATGACCACCATCTGTGCATGTGTGTGTGTGTGTTTGGGTGTGTTTCTGGCCATATAGCTCAGGTGATATTTATCGCATTGTCCTGGGAAAGCATGACCTCAGCGTGCAGGAGGACACGGAGCAGATCAGAGACATCCTCCGCATCGTCGTCCATCCTAAATGGAACATCGAGTGCGTGGCATGCGGGTGAGCGAGAGCTATTTTCATCTAATTTACATTTTTTGCATACAAAAGTGCCGTTTTCAACATTGCAGGGTTGCCAGGTCTCCTTCACAAAATGTCAAAATGGCCCAAACCTACCCAAAGACATCATATCAAGTTCTAAAATGATGCAGATTTAAAAGCAGTGTTCTTTACTGAACGAATATGACACTTGCTAACTAGCATTTGGCATGTATTGTGCATCACAACTACTATTACTCCTAAAATATCTTTTTTTTATATCAAAATACCTCTTCTAATACTGAGAAGAAAACTTTATCAAATAGAGGACATTTAGAGCACAAACAGTAGAACACTACTAACGTGTAGTGCCATTATATTACACTATATGATACAGTACCTTGCATAAGTATTCACACCCCTTGAACTTTTCTATATTTCTTAGTGTTACATCCTGAAACTGAAATGGACACGACTGGGATTATATATAATGAATCTAGTGAATCACAAATATTCACTAATTTACAAAAAAAAATTGGGATTGCATAAGTATTCACCCCCTCTTCATTATGGCATTCCTAAATTAGCTCTGGTGCCATCAGAAGTCACATGACCGGTTGAATAGGGTTGACCTGCATGCAATTAAAGTATCACATGATCTCAATATAAAAAGAACACTGTGTGTGTGTGTGTGTGTGTGTTGCTGTGAATGTGTGTGTATTGTTACAGTAATGACATTGCTCTGCTGAAGCTGGATAAAGCTCCTGTTCTCAGTGCCAGCGTTCAGATGGCCTGCGTTCCTCCTGCTGGAGAAATCCTGCCGCATGACACGCCCTGCTACGTCTCTGGCTGGGGTGACCTCTACAGTGAGCCTCCACACACACACACACACACACACACAAAATAGGACACCAATCAGAAGAACATTGTAACATGTATTTAGTTATCATGTTACTTTGTTATCAATATCTATGACTTATTAATCGTAAAGTTTAATCTGTTAATGTTAGCTAATCCAGTAAATAATGCTAGTTAAGAGAAGTTTAATGTAAAGTGTTACCTCATTGTTTACTCGTTAAAAATGTTATGAATTAATTGCTAAAGCTAGCTAAATTGAAGCAAGAAAGTAAGTAAGTAAAGAAAGAAGTAGCATAAACGCTATGCTCATTAATAATGGTGTTTTCACACGTGATGGTTTTTTGCTAACCGCTAGCGCACATTTTATATGTAATCTTATGGGAATATGTGTCTTAAAAACTTTTTTTGGAAAAGTCTTGTGTAACATTTTGTGTTTTTTTCCCCCCATTTCTGAACAATCAAGCAAGAAAAACAAACAAGGAGGACAGAATGTGGGTTTGTCAGTGAGCAAATCTAAAATGTACAATATGTTGAATCGAAAACATTTTACTGCCAATATTCTCTAGAGGATAAGATAAGCTATATAGGCTAGTTAGCAAGCTAGCAAGGACTGGTAAGAGTGTTAATTACCTTGGTAGTTAGCTTGCTAATTTACTGTAGCTAACTTGTATGTAGTTCTAATCAGTGTGTGTGTGTGTGTGTGTCGTAGCCCATGGCCCCATACCTGATAAGCTGCAGCAGGCCATGTTGCCGGTGGTGGAGTACAGTGTGTGTAGCCAAAGCGACTGGTGGGGTAAAAACGTGAAACCCACCATGGTGTGCGCAGGAGGAGACATTCGCTCGAGCTGCAATGTGAGTGTTCAAAAACATCCCCTAAATACTACAGAACTCCATGAACTACTTCCACACACACCCACACACACGCACCTGGGAACTTCCCAAACGACAGGTAAGTATTTACAATACACACTTCTGTCTCATGATTACACTGTAGTTGTAGAATAATTCATATTAAATATGGAATCATTTTCTGAATAAATTTAAAGATTTATGGAACACAGACAATATTCCGAGTTCAGGGTTGACCCGGACTACTTTTTTCCCTCCTTTATCCTCTCTGTCATTTGTCTTGTAACTTCTCTTTCATACTTTCTTTTTCTCTAATCGTGTTCTCTCCTTGTTCTTCCATTTCTCTCTCCATCTATCTCTTTCTCTCCATAGGGAGACTCTGGCGGTCCTCTGAACTGTAAGGGGAAAGATGGGAAATGGTACATTCAGGGTGTCACCAGTTTTGTGTCGTCTACCAACTGTAACGAACTGAAGAAACCTACAGTGTTCACGCGCACATCCGCCTTCAACGACTGGTTGGACGAGGTGAACGCACACACACACACACACACACACACACACCAAAATACAACCCAAACAGAAGTGGGATTTGCATGATGATGTAAGAATGTAGAATGGAAGCTGATTATTTTCTTAGTTATCTAACAGGTTAGTTCCTGTTAGCAGCTATAAACGGTCGTTTGCTCTCTTTTTTCTCTCTATGTCGTTAATACAGCAAAAAAAGCAGCTCATCAGGTTACAGGAAAAACACAAACGCAAAAGTTACAGCTTCACCTCTGACTGTTACAAAGCGCTGACACTGGAGACTCCTTCCATGAATGTTACACAAACATCTCCTTACAAAAAACTCCACCATTTCAACAATTTGTTCCGCATAAAAGAACACGTGAATGAGCTGGTACTGTAGAAATGATACCGTGTTAGAAGAAGCGCATTAATATAAAGCTGCGAGTTGAATTCCCCAGCCCTGCTGTCCGAGCTGCCGTGATAGGAAACGAATCAAAACCTGCTGACCAATCAGAACGGAGAATCATGCTGTGCTATAATCACAAGTCTAATGTTAATCTAAGCCTGTTTTTTATGCTAATTTGTGTTTTTACAACGTCTCAGATTTTCCTTGGGGAACAATAAAGCACATCTATCTATCTATCTATCTATCTAAATTATTAAGTGAACTGTAATAAGTAAATGGAACTATTATGGGACATTTTCAATGCTTTGTCTATTTGTAGGTTAAAAATGAGATTAAAGTGACTGAAATAAGCATCGATGCTTCAAGAAATGGCCGTTAATCTTGACCCCTTCCACACAGGCATCCTTCAGAGTGAAAAATAGGGCGTAGTCATGTTCCGTTTATCTCAGAATGTGAGGTATAGAAACAATTACTGCGTTTTTTTCTTCTCTCTGTTCCAGGTCATGCTTAAGTACTGAGACTATCTCATGGATCACTGGACGACTTTCGAGAACATCCACCCCATTCAGTATGCACACTAACCCCTTAATAAACCCATTATTCACTGCTGCATTAGGCTGTCAGTCTTGATTTAAAAGCACATGTGTGTTTTATATGTTAACTTTCATGGCATGCCAGCTAACCACTGGCACGTCTACATGCTGCTGCGCTTCTCAGCCGTGTTGAGCCTCTGTCTTCTTCAATATTCTTGAATAAAACAAATCGCTGAGGCCTGCCCAGTTAGTTATATTCAGAAGTTAAGAACCTTTTTTTTTTTTAAAGTAATCGGGTCAGGCCCTGATTTGATATCTGATCATTTTTTAGCTCTTGTTTTTAACGGATGGAGAAGATTGGTCAGAAGGTGTCGGCTGTAATTCAAATCCCAGGTTTATATTAATGCAGTCATTCTAAGATGTTATCATTTCTGTAGAAAGAGCTCATTCACAAGGACTTGGATGGCTGGCTAATAACAACTTCGCATTTTTGGAAGGAGTCTCTACCTTCTGACATATCAGAATAGACTATTCTACAGTGGTATAGTAATTCGTATGCTAGTTTAAGCCTGTGTTTTCATGCTAATTTGAACACTTTTCAGCTGGAAGAGTGTGAGAAAAGGTAAGTCGTTGAGGGACTCTTTAAAGCAGCTATAACATAATTGATAACATTATATGAAACTAAAAAGGGATAAGAAAAAAAGCAATGAAAATCCAATGGGTCATTTTTTAATAAATTAAATATTGCAATTATTAGCAAATTGCTATGGAATTTAGTCTTCAGGGTATGCGGTCATAGGAAAGTAATAAACATTGGGGTGATAACAGTAACTTACATCATGGAGTCGTTGATTATTTTCCTATAACTGCATGCCTTGAAGTGTTTTATTCCTCAGCATTTGTAGTGAGGCAGATTAATATCAGCGGTGACGTAGTGCTTTACTTTCATACTCTGCGTGCTAGTGTGTGTGTGTGTGTGTGTGAGAGAGAGACAATGAAAGACTGAGAAAGAGAGAGAACATGAGTGAGAAAGAGAGAGAGAGAGAGAGAACTGATCTCCCTTTTCCCTCAAAGATAAGAGGAAGCAGAGACATCTCAGATCAATCATGGCAGAGGTCGCTACAGTCCAAGCTGCAGGGAGTGTGAACGTGTGTGTGGGTGTGTGAGACTGAGAAAGAGAGTGAAATAGAGAGCAAGAGCTAGAGAGAAGGTGGATAAATTAGTCTTGATGTGTAACCTTGACTTGAAATTGCTACCATTTTGACTCCATCGAGGTTTGATCAAAATGAAGGCCTGACATGGAAAAATATAGATTTCTCCCTCGCTCTTCGTTCTTTCACCATTTATTTCATTTTCACATCGCCTTGAGATGACAGAGGAGGGTGATGAGTATGTGTGTGGCAGTGGGGGAGAAAAAGATAATTGTGTGTGTGTGTGTTTGTGTGTGTGTGTGTGTGTGTGTGGTGTGATGCGATTAGTGTCAGAAGAGTTTTGGTCTGGTGGAGGCTACCATGCTTCTGGAAGCTCTGTCGAAACTCCAGAAACATCCGCCAACAGTTGACCTCTGATTCTGTGTGTGTGTGAGTGTGTGTGTGTGTGTGTGTGTGTGTGTGGTATGTAGAACATTGTTTAACGCCCTACTCGAGCCTCCTCCAAGGTTACACCGCTAACTATTAGCGGTAATGTTGTTAGCATGAAATATCACCTACGCAGGAATTTTTTTTAGATATCTGAGAACCAGGAGTTACAGAAATATGTACCCAATTCTGAGAATGCCAGACCTCCAAGACTGAATACATGGTTCAAGAAGTTATGGAACATATCAGGACATATTTACTTAACTCTCACTGTCACTGTCTTATCCAGTCTACCCAAGGGCACATGTAAAGGTGGTGATGAGACTGTGGGTGGCCAAGGGAGGTGATCAGTAGGCTCCAGAAATAACTACATAATGTCAGAATTTTTATAGTCCAAAAATTATCAGAGTAAAATGTTTATTCCTCTGTGACGGAGATGTAATAAGCAACTGGAGGAAGACTACAGAAAATAACAAAGATCTCCCATTATTATTTCCAGTGATAAAAAAATACAATGTTTTTTCAGTCTGATTTTCAGAGTGTACGCATTGACCATGGATACCAATTTTGAATCCCGCAAATAAACATCCACGTTTATTTTCAAGAAATCTGCATTCACCGGTATTTGTGAATCAAGCCCTCAATTGGTATGATTCATTCTTTCAGGGGTGGAACTAAGCGACACATCTTGAAGTGTTTTATATCCTATAAATAACATTTATTTAACATTTATTGAAGAGGTCTCCAGATATTATATCCTCACAGAAAACTTCACTATATCAACAAATACAAAAGTGTTTTGTTTTTATTACGTCCATACACACAAGTCCCTGTGTATGCTGCTACTATGGAAACAATAGATGTTCAAATAAGCATGTTAATATTTGTCTTGCTGCTGTTATAGAAATGATTAAACACCTTTTTTCAAACACAGTTGAGAATTTAACAGCGCTGTGGTATACAACCAGTTCAACTTTGGCACCTTTAATGTTTTTGTGTTTAAACAGTTTCGAATGTTCATTCAGAGACTTCCATAATAAGTGAGTTTTGAGTCAACGGGTTTTCCGTCCTCTTCCTCGGTGCAGGGAAATGTATCAGAGTGATCTTCTGTGGTAATCGTACAGACAGAGATTTGGTTGAAAATGCTTCTTTCGCTCCAAAATGCCCTGAACCCGAGTCTCGAATCGTGAGTGCCTCCCCTGGGTGAGCGCCTTGCCAGGAAATAAGCACACAGACTCGACTGTGAAATGGGTAAAGCATGCATTTAAACCATAACTAATACTTTTACTTTGGAAAAACAAAACTGTTCTCAGAACTACACTATAGTTTAGTGGATTAGGAAATTGCCCATAGAGAAGATCAGGTTTATTCTTAAATATAGGATCTGTCCATTTCATAGAATCTGGCAACATCTCTGCTACCTTAATGAAGTTCTTCAGGATAGATTTCAGCCAAACATCTCAGGGGAAATTCACTGGGAATGGATGGAAAGATGGGAGTTGGACTGTTTATGTGGCTATGTTTTCTCTTCATCTATCCTCATTTAAATACGCTCGACAGTATTGTCTGTGTTTGTGCGTTTGTATGAGCGAACAAACAGGCACAATACAGCAAGCGAGACTAGGTGCGTATATATGCCTTTTGTTTATTTATATAAGTGCTTATTCATGTCTGTGCAAGGTCAGCACTTAACTTGCGTATTTTCACAAATACGCTCTCATAGCCACTATTTTACCTCACACACACTCAGAACATGCATTAACTACTTTATCTCAAGCGTACATACAAACGATCATGTTCACACTCTGATACTCTGTCTCATATTCATCACTTTACCTCACACTTTCATGCAAAATGCTCTCATATTCAACATTTCATCTCACACAATCAGGAAAACTGCTCCCATAGTAATAAATTTACCTCATATGTTCACACAGTTCTCTCACAATCATAATTTTACCTCATAGTATAACCATGGAAGATGGTCTCATATTCATCATTTTACCTCACACAACTAAGCAAAATACTCTCATATTTGTTACGTTGCTTCACACCTTCACGGAATAATCTCATATTCAACATTTTACCTCACATAATCATGAAAAATGCTCATATGTGTTTTATTTCACTTCACACTTTCACATTAAATACTCTCACATTTAACATTTTACCTCACACAGATATGCAGGAGACTCATACACGTTACTTTACCTCATAATTTCACCAAAAATACTCTCTTCTTCCTCATGTAACCACACAAATTTAAGAAAATTCTCTCATTACTTTACCTCACACATTCACACAAAATACAAAATCCCATATTCATTTTGCCTCACACATTCGCACAAAATACACTCTTATTTATTATTTTACCTCACACGATCATGAAAAATGCTTTCTTAATTACTTTACCTCATACGTCCATACAAAATCCTCTCATATTTAATACCTTTCCTCATACATTCACAAAATGTTTACCTCACACAATCATGCAAGATGCTCTATATTCAATACTATTACCACACATGTTCACACAAACTACTCTCATATTCGACATTTTGCCTCACCATAAAAATGCTCTACATTTATTACTTTACCTCAGATATTTACACCAATTACTCTCAAATACAATATGTTACCGCACGTTGAGTTACAGCATGATTATATTTATTACTTTACCTTATACATGCATACAACATACCCTAATTTTCCATATCTCAAACTCTCGAAACCTCAAACAATCATGCAAAATGCTCTCATGTACATTATTTTATCATTATTTATTGTTAACACATCATGAAAAATGCTTCATATTCATTAATTTACCTCACACATTCAAACAAAACTCTGATATTTTCTAGTTTACCCTACACATATGCACAAAACATTCTGTTATGCTTTACTTAGCCTGACACATACAAAATACCTTCACAGTGGGTACTTTACCACACGCATATGCACAAAATACTCTGATATACAAATCAAACAACATATATGGACAAAATATGCTATTTTCAAATATAAAATATTCTTATATTCCTACATATGCTTTACATTGACTCACCCATACACACAAAACACACTCACATACACCTCAGTTAACACTCTCATGTTCAGTACTTCACTTTATGGATCCACAAAGAACATCCTATTTCACATACAAGCAGAATGTCCTTAATCTACTGTACACACAATATGATGTCATACACTATTCATATTCAGTACTTTACCTCACACAGAACCTCCAACATATTTGCTAGTTTTCCGCACACGTAAATACAAAACAGTCTCAAGTTTATATCTGGAGTAAAGTGAGTAGTATGTGTAAGATTTTCAATAATATCCTCAGCAATTTCTGTACAGTCGTGGCATGTTCATGTGTGTGAAATTTTTTTATCTTAGCGCGCCCTCTAGTGGTTAAATGTATTAATAACATATCGACATACTGACATCAAACATATTCAAATTGAATATCGTCATTTGACGGTAACTACAAATAGGATAAGGCAGTCATAGATGTCAGTGTAAATAGGCACTACATATAAGTGAGGTTAAAAACAAACGTGGCTTTTGAGGATAATGGTGGAAAATTATTAATTACATAATAACTACAGAGTAAAGGCAATGTAATGGAAATCCCATGATGTGTAAAAATTATTGTTTGTGATAAAATCGAATAGTCGGGTTTACCGACCTGTAAACACAAATGAGGTGAATTATGAAGACTTTGTTCTAATTTTTGAGTCAACCAATGAGCGAATTGCTATGCAAACCGAATGGAAGCATAAAAAGATGCCTCAGGTAAGCGCTTAAAAATGGAGTGCAACAACCAGCCAAGAAATCAAGGAAGTAGAAGAGGAAGGGATGGTGAGAGGAGTGGCAAGGGTCAAGGGGTGAGAAGAAGAATAGAAGGACGATGACACCAAATTACAGATGACATCAGAGCAGCAATTATTGGCCATTTACTGGTTAATGGCATGACCATGAGAGGAGCTGATCAGTGGGTCCAGCCAAATTTATGCCGCTTCTCAGCTGCACCCATAATCAGGACATACAGAAAATACAGAAAAAGAAAATAAGGTAATTTGCAGAATGCTTAATGCACTGTTGAGTTCTGTTTTATTTTATCCAGATAATATAATAAATATAACCTATTTGTGTATGGCCTTGTATAGTCCCATCATAGAGAAAACGTTGGCGATGCCACACCAAGGCATCCGGTCAGTCGTGGAACTGAAGTTCACACAAGACCAACAAAATGCTCTTGTTGACAATGTCTATTCCCACAACTCTATGACAACTGTAAGGGAAATACAAAGACAAATATTAGAAGACAATATTATATTATAGAATATTAGAAGTTTTCCAAGACATCCAAGGTGTGTGCAATCATCCTTCTCCATGTTCTCCAGCGCAACAGAATGCACGTGGAACCGCTTTATCGAGTTCCCTTCCAACGCAACAGTGATGGCGTGAGAGCTGCAGGTTCAATAGGTGAAAGCAAGCGCTCTATTTCACGTTTTGATATGCAATATTATATTTGATATTATATAGCACTATTTTTATATATGTGCAACAAAATTGCGTTTCTTATTTCAGAGAGCGTTTGAGCTGGAGTCGATGGAGACGCTACAGGAATTTATCTACATTGATGAGGCAGGTTATAGCTTTGCAAAGACAAAGAGAAGAGGTTGTAACATCATTGGAGTCCATGCTTTTATGTATGTCTCTGGCTTGCTTGGGAGAAAATGGAACTCTTACCATGGAGTCCACCGCCATCATGCCACCTTAGAACCACCACTGTTTCTCAGTGATCTTAGAGATGCACTAATGGAACTAATGGACCTGGAACATCAACAACAGGGAAAGCCAGAGCAGTCTTATCTGATCATTTGGCGTATACAAGTCTGTGAATGATTTGACAATAATGCTAGATTCACAAATTTTTCCTTCCGCATTATTCTCCATTCCTCAAGCCTGTTGAGTTATTTTTCTATAAGGTGTATGACAGACATCAATATGAAAGACAAAATCTACTTCATCGCCTTTCGATTTTTCTTTTCTTGATTGTTTTTTTTTCTCTCTCTAATATACTGGTGTGCTGGTGAAGGAACAACAGTTTCTAGCTACTAGTTGAAATGTAATTGTAAATGGAAAAAATATGACTTACATTCTTGTGATCAGAAGAAAATTTACAGCGAATTGCTGTAGTATAAGAAGACTATAACACTTTTGGAAGGAAAATAAAAACTTCGCAGTAAGTTAAGTGCTTTGTACCGGGTACAGACTTTAGTGTTGTATGCTATCGAATAATTTTAAGGATTTTCAAAATGACAAATAAATGTATTCTGTATTCAGATAGACAAGTTCTTTGATTGTGAGTGTTTTGTAAGAGAGCAGAGACGTGTCTATTATATGAATTAAAATACCTTCAATGTTACATTTCAATTCTCATGATATTCCCTTTTATTGTATATTATGTATTTATTTGGTACAAATTTTAATCCAAATTGATAAACCAGAACAGTTAAGTTTTGGAGTTATACATATGCACACACACACAACACACACACACACACGCACATCAAAAATATGGCCTAAGGTTATAAAAATCAAGATTTATTTCTGTTTCTGTAAATGATTCACTATTCTACAAACTGTGTACAAATTCCTGCAAATTTACCACTGAGTAATTTTCTTGGTTTATTAAATATAGCATAATATAAATGTTCTGAAGTCAGATTCCAATTTAGTAATAAATCAGCTTTCGATATAATTTCTTGTCATTTCTAAAGTAGAGTTTGACACAGCGCACATGTTAACCTTACCTTGACTTATGGTCTAATTATCAAGCTCAAACCCGGAAAGTGTTCAACTGTGCACTGACCCTACAGTAATACAGTTACAGGTCTACTAGCACTAGGCGTGTATGCGTGTGTGTGCATGTGTGCGTGTGTGTGTGTTTTCGTTTTACTATACTTATGAGGTCCAACGTTAAAGATTCCGCCTTCCTGGCGGGTCATTTTGGGGTATGAGGTCCAAAATCCCG
>JAQMYM010000015.1:19094263-19125696 GCA_030014255.1 Parauchenoglanis ngamensis
TTATCAAAATCTGAAGTGATGCCTGTGTAGCTGCTGCCACTGAGTGGCCAAAACCTGAATAGCTTTTTTTTCTGACCATCAGAAAGGGTAGGCCTCGTAAGTAGGTGTATTGTAAAGGACCTCACAAGTATAGTAAAACGTTTATGTGTGTGTGTGTGTGTGTGTGTGTGTGTGTGTGTGTGAAGTAGGTCCATTTGAATGGGATTTTTTCTTTTTCTATCACGGTATAAAGCACTTTAGTTTTTGATTAACTCACTTCTCTTAGTAGCTCCTGCAGTATCAGCACTTTCCATGCTCTAACACGCACATTCACACACACACACACACACACACACACACACACACACACACACACACACGTGCACAAACACACACACTCACTAATTAGCCTATAATCAAGCTATTTATTAATCTCTTTATGAACATCTGGTGTATTAGAGGGTAAAGGGCATCTCTTCATACTCATGCTGATTTCATTCTAATTCTCTCTTCTATTCATGTCATTCTGTTTCATTTTACTCTAAAATTTGTTTTAAGCTATAGTTATTCCATTAAATTTTACTTTACTCTGCTAATGCTTTTTTTCACTCTAGTTAATTTTTACATTTTACATTCAATTTTTCTATTACTATTTATATATATATTTAAATATTTATTTTACATTGTACACTATATTTTATTCAATTTTATTCTATTTATTTAATGCAACACAAAACAGTACAAAAAAAGTACAGTAGAGTAAATAGAATTTCATTTCATTTCTGCCAAATGCCATAAATGAGATTAAATATATTCTATTTTCTCTATTGTACTCTATCCTTTAAATGTCCTCCTATTTTCTGTTCTAGTCATCCATTTTATTGTAGGCTATTTTTCTGTACTCAATTCTAGTTTTATTTGATTGTAGAATTCATCTCTGTGCTTTTCTCCTTTATTCTATTCACCGTTTTCATATTCTTGTATCGTCTATTGTTTTGTTTTATCAGTTCTGTTCTGTGATGTTCTTTTTTCCTTTAGAATTTAATTTTATATTGTTTTTATTCACTTTGATTCATTTTTAAGTCTACTTACTCCATTCTTGTATTCTATCTTTTGTGTTGGATTTTATTGATATATATATAAATATATCTATATATACTGTAAATATATATATTTGTTTCATGTTTTTTTTTAAATCAATTCTAGTTTCATGCGATTTCGTTCCATAGACATCCACTATTTTGTTCTATAATTTATTTTTTATTTCCTGTTCTGTTTACTCATTCTCTTTTACACTTTTTCTATAATCTGCTTTTGTACTTAATTCTAGATTTATTTGATTATCGATTCACTCTATTAATTCTGTGCCACTTTACCATATTTTATTATTGTATTTTTATAGTATATTGTTATTTTTTTTCTATTCTACTCTATCCTAATTTATCACTTCATTATATATTGTATTTGACTGTATATTATATTCTATTTTATTTTTATATTCTGTTCTATTCCTTCTGTTTTTTATTCTTTTTTCAAGTCACTCTAGTTTTATCAAGTTCAACTCTTGTTTTATTATTATTATTATTATTATTCAATTTGACTCCATTTTCCATTTCCATATTCTATATTTATAGTTTACATCCTTATATCCATCCAGCCCTTTTGTATTCATTCTGAACTCTAATCTCTTCTAAATTGTTGACTCACTTTTATTGCACAGATCATTCCTACATCCTATTCTGATTTTTGCTCTGTTAATTTTCAGGAAAACAGTGGAAGGCGTATCATTTGACTCGGTTGATTTGTAACGGGACGGATGTGCGCTTGTCTGCATGAGTGATCATGTGAGAGGAATCAAATGCCAGTTACACTTGACCTCGTGAGGCTCTGCTTTCTGTATCGCAGTAAAATCATAGGTGCGAGTGTGTGTTTATTAATGTGTGCACTCCATCAGCAATTACCATATATGATGTAAATATTTGTTTCAGGTTGATCCTGAAGTCAAAAATAAGTGACTTGTGCATAACGTCATGCTGTTGTCGAGCTGTGACTCTCCGTAAACAGTGTTTAATGTTATGTCGCAGACATAATGTAGTATTTAGAGTAGGTCAGAGAAACAGGGCTCCAAGATACAGGACGTTTAGATAGATTCAGATGCTGACTGTTTTCTTCTTATTTATTCTGTTTGATCAGAACCTTTAACAGTTTTAACACTTGCTTATACTTCTTTCTAAATTCTAGTGTAATTATTCTCAGGATCACAAATGACTATCACTGCTGTTCGACTCTGTAATAGCAGGTGGAATTCACTTTGGTCAGTCGGGTTGTAATATGTGACATGGTCGTGACCTTTGCCTTCATTTCACACTGACAGAAAAGGAACGACTTGTTTGGACACGTTTAGCCGAGGCGGTTTATGACTCCACGCCGGAGCGAGCTGTAGTGTAATACTGAGTTTAATATGAGAGTTGTCCTGGATGACCGCAGCCATGAACTGATTGAACCTGGCTATTTTAAAAACATTCTGTGAATCATTTACTGCAGTGCTGTAATCACAATGCACTGAAAACACTTTTACTCGACATATACGTTCAGGATTTATACGTTTATGGAATTGCGAGACAAAATATTAACGCAGATTGCTGCTCTTAAACCTTTCACAATTGGAGATTTAAGAAAGAAAAACATAACAAAGCTACATGTTTTCTGCACAGCTTCCCTCTTTAAATCTGGAAGATCATAGAGTTGACATGTTTTACACCAATACTATTCAAAATAAACTTTTACTGCAAAGCCAAACTAAGCAAGTGTATGATGACGTGTACATGCAGTTTGGATTAAGCTGAATTAGAGAGACTTTTTAGCTGCGTACTGTACATTAGCCAAAGTTTAGACACTATTTAAATCTTGTAAAATGGAGTACATTTAAATTTATGATAAAGACTGTTTACATTTTTTTTTTAAATGGTCATAAGGTGTTGATTAATATTCTGTAACCACAGCTCTGTCAGTAATTCAAATTCACAGGTGTATATTAATGCGTCTAACACAGGTGATTTCAAACATCTTATTTAACAAAGAATGCATATAGTCACCGATACAGTGAAGTTTTCTGTAATTAGATGTTTATTTAGCATTTACAGAAGGAGTCTCCAGTGTCATATTTTCCACCATGGCAAATTCAGGACGAAGGACTTTGCTCTTTTCAGTTGCTTGTTATCGTGAGAAGCTGCAGGTTTTTGTCGGTCTCCTTAACTTTAAGAGAGAGGGGGGAAAAGATGCTGGTGTGATAGTGACTGTTTATAGCTGCTATAATGTTTTGTAGATGATCCACTCTATTAAATGTACCTATAAGCAAATATTCACTAAAATCACACACACACACACAAAAACAATTCCATGACTTAAAATAAAATTGGATGAAAGGTAGACACAAGATGTGTATTATTACACATATAATTTAAGCAATTAAAGAAAATTAAGTATAAGTGACAAAGAGTTGTGATTTGCACATGATTCATTTTGAATTTTATGAATTTCACAAAATGTAGAATAGCAAATTTCTATAGTAATGTGATCCACATGTGAACAAAAGGTATCAGTATAGATATCATCCTTTTTTATGGTTGTGTGGGAGTCCCATAATCACTGCCATTTCAACTACGACTCTGAGCATTCCATTGACCTTTGATCTGAAAAAAAGGACAATAATAATAATAATAATAATAAGCAGAAGAAGAATGCTTCATCTAACATTATTGTGATGTTTGTACTAAAATTATCCACAAGCTATGAACTATTCCTACATTGTACGAAGGAGTATAACGCTGTACAAGTGTTTTACTGTAGTATACACCAGCCTGAGTGGAATTCTGGGAGAATATTTACAGTATTGCTAGATTATACTGTATCAATTGACCTTACTGTGTGGCTACAATAACACTGCAGCGACTGTATTGTAAAAACACAATAAAACATACAGTATAATTAACTGTACTAAAACTGGGTGCTAAAAAAATTCCTGAAGCAGCAAAAGGACCTTGTGCAGTAGGTTCTTTCATCATGTCTTATATTATTTTGCCAGCCCAAGTTTTGGTACACAGCTTCAGTTAATGTACTACAGCAAGTTGAAACAAGCAAGTCAAGCTGGGCTAGCCTATATTTCATTCCAAAAGTGAGACAAAACTAAGATAAAATTACACAAAGATTACCAAAAACAAACACGGACAAAACTGCTATAAGTTAACAGTCCTGAATAACACAGGAAAATAGGCTGGTTTTTTTTTTCTTTTCTTTTCTTGGCTAGCTAGCTTCATTTATTTTAATGTCTATTCGCTAATGTTTCCTAGCTTCATTTGTTTGAATGAATCTGAATTTGAGGTAAAGCTAAGTGATGTTTCTTAGCAACTATTTACTAAATTCATTTATTTTACTGACTCAAACTTGAGGTAAAGCTAAGTAATGTCTGTTAGCTAATGTTTGCTAGCTTCATTTATTTTAGCGAATCAAACTTGAGGTAAAGCTAAGCGATGTTTGTTAGCTAACATTTGCTAGTTTAATTTGTTTTAGCGAATCAAACTTGAGGTAAAGCTAAGCGATGTTTGTTAGCTAACATTTGCTAGCTTAATTTGTTTTAGCGAATCAAACTTGAGGTAAAGCTAAGTGATGTTTGTTAGCTAACATTTATTTTAGCGAATCAAACTACAAGTAAAGGTATGTAATGTTTGTTAGCTAACATTTGCTAGCTGGAAGGATATTTCAAATATACAATACATAGCTTACTTTTTTCTTGTTTGTGACTCACTGTTTCTGTCCACATTGTCCTCAGTGTTTATTTCAGCAGCTCCTGATTGTGTAATCTTTCATTTCATAAAGTCGTTACTGTGTTACTGCTTTGGTTTGTTCCTATGTGGTATGAAACTGTAATAAAATGTGAACACATTATGACCAGATTACAGTGTAAGAATTTCAAGAACTTCAAACAGTTAAAACAACAATATAGCTACACTTTAAATGTACACTGTTACCAACAAGTAGGCCTGTAAAAAGAGACTTTATTTTGCACTTTATTTAAAAAATACTGTACAATGTGCTGTCAATATTAATTACACCTGACAATTATGCTGCCAGATGATACTATCAAATTACAAGATCATTTATATTTCTTAAAGTGCACCTAATATCCAAAGAATTTATGCTACATGGTAGTACGTAATGGACAATAGTGTAAAGTGACTTTAATGGCAAAATAAAACAACTATTCCATACTGACATAATAGCATAAGATAATGTCAATCATTTAAAGTCAATTAAAGTCCACGCGAGTCACTCACAGTCAGATCCGAGTTCAGAAGTGGCGTCTTTGTGTCTCCCAAAGTTTCCAGTACCTTATCTCTCAAGAAGACACACATGCACACACATAACCTTGGTCTCTAGTCCTCTGCGGTGTCATGGGCATATGCATCAAAATAATACTCGGGGTATAAATGCAATAATTGACATAAGCTACTGATTAATATTGATAATTATTGTAATTAGCTGATAAGGCTACACATGCACAATCCAAAGGGCAGCAGTCTCCAGCTGCATTTCGCATGAAGGACTCCATCAAATCCACTCCATTACATCAAGCATCGAGCATGTCACGCTTATCTGAGCTTAATCAGCAATGGCTTGATTTCAGTCATAAAACCACAAACCGATATGGAGCTATTTTGACTTCAATTCCGTGATTGAAGTTTCATTTAGTCTGCTTGTTTTGGTTTTTTTGGGGTATTTTTTTTTTTTTTCAAATTAAAATAAAAAATGGTTTTAATCCTTCTCAGACCTCTATCTTAAGGTTTCTTTCCTGAAAATGGCTCCATTTTGCTCTTTAACAAGTATCAGGTTTGAATTTTTTTTAGCATTGAATGAATAAAACTAGCATTCATGCTCATGACATTAAGACATTAAATACTTCATGATGTTTTTAAATGAATAATTCTTCTCGGGTCTATAATTTGGGTATCGTGGTTGTATTTTCAAAGAAACCTATTCAATTAATATTACAATATTAACAAAAATAAACAAAAACAGATGATCTTATCATTATCTTAATCTATGCAACTTCCCATGGACCATGCATGTTGTTGAAATAAAAATGTACATTTTTCATAACCTTTAATGAAAATGTATGCTTCATGCATTAGATATTAAATGAATTTATATTTTAATGGGAAAATAATAAGCTATTTATCTAAACCATGCACATAAGTGGGCCCTTTTCTTTCCCTTTATATTTCACTATATTTTTCAATAAATGCCATTAAAACCCAAAAGTGCAGCTATTAAAATACTTGTTTAGGGAAACTGCTGAAAGCCTGCTAGTATGCAAGTGTAAAATTATGCATGTACACAAATTATGCTACTCGCCAAGTATATAAGTACACAAATATGCTTGTATGTGTGTATGCAAGTATGCTAGAATGCAAGTTTTAAAGTATCCAATTACACAAGTTTGTGTTCTTTTACAGCCCTTGTAAAAGAAAAAGAAGAAAAGACATTTGGAATAAAGACTGAAGTAATGTCCTTTTTGTTAGCACAGGTTGTTAGGATGGTGCAATTTCACAGATATTTGTCTTTAGATGAGTTACATTTTCTATACTAAATGTTACCCATGAAATGTTTGTGCAATGTCATGCTCAATTAAAGAGTCATTCAAATGAGATTTTAAATACAAGGATTTTGAGCAGGTCAACCCATAGCGAACGCTTTCCCTCAGTCTAAAGCAGAGAGAGATGGATGAAATTGCAAAGTCCTTTTATTGTATTTTCCATGAAACGTAGTCATAGTCCATGACTATGGCAAGGGTCAAAACACATTCAGATGTGGTTAATGCGGGTAAATCTATTATCAGCGTAAAATGAAACAGACAAACTAGGTCACAAGGCTCTTCTTCAAGTCTATTAAACTTCAAAAACCAGGAAACAACAAACAAGGAAACAATGCTGAGAATTGCGCTGGAATAGACGTAAAATCCGTGAAGGACCATCACAGGGAGTGGACGGGGCAGGGCTGGGAGATGAGTAGAGGAAGACGTGAAATAATCAATCCCCCTTGTTTATGTGTGAAAAGCAGGAGATAAGAGATTAACCCTGATCACAGGGCAGTGCAGGCAGCACTGATATGGGTTTCACAAGCGCTTGATTAGGGGCTGCAGTGACTCAAACAGCGAAGTATTTTATTAGCAGGAGCAGGGATAGACCCACGGATATTACTGGTTGTATAGACTGATTGGGCCAAAGCATTAAAGATGGATAGAGACTGAAATTGAGACCCTGAATGACCCTGAATCAGGAGCACAGGCTCAGACATGAGCAGCAACACAACCAACATCAGAGCCGTAAGATGAAGAGATGAAGAGTGAGACCAGGGATGAACCTGTGGCTGAAGTCGATGAACTCAGCAATCGGGGAGCAAGGATGAGACCTCAGGGCCATTGATAGGCTAGAAGGAATCTACCATGAGAAACTGAACTTGACACCCACCTTTAACATGAAGCAGTGTATGGAACAGTGGATGCTAGCAATGGAGGACAAGATACTGGGAAAGAAAGCTGATGGAGTCTCATTTTCTGCTCTCTTACAAATTACAGTGGAATTTGATCTATCTACTCAAAATCTCATCTTCGGTCCTTGATGAACCATCTGGAGGAACTTTGAATAATTCTCCAGACTATCACCCGGGCTAGCATCTGTTTAATTACATGTTATGATGGCTGTTATGAAGCATACAAGAGATGTTCAGAAATGTCTCGTAATTTTGTGCACCGTGTTTGAAAACCCGATAGACGTCGTGGTGACAGCAATCATGTGTTAGGCCTCGAGCCATGTGTTAGTAGCTAGTTTGAATCTCCAATGGCCAATTTGTAAGAAAATGGGATTTGAAAGATCAATATAGAAAAGAGAAATAGTAATGGGGAGAGTGTTTTGTGGTGATTTATATTAACACGAAATGGTGCAAGAACTCTGTGCTGGTATTTAGCTCTTGCTCACCGCTTGTGGAGTTTGTGACAGTTGAATGCAGACCTTTTTATTTACAACGGGAATTCACTGCTGTATTTATTATCGCAGTGCACAGTCCCCCCAGCGCTGAAGCTGTTGTCTTGTATGTAGCACCTTGGTCCTGGAGAAACACTGTCTTGTTTCACTGTACATTGTATTACATGTATATGGTTGAAATAACAATAAAAGCCACTTGAACTTCAACTTGAACTACATGCCATTATCTGTCCTCAGAAAATGGCATTCAGAAGCAAATCAAACTCAAATGACCACATATCCAACTTCCCTACCTTGATAATGGCTCAACGCACTTTTCTGCCAACTCTAGCACCAAACCACATGACCGAAATCCCCGAATTGGTTTTATTTGAAACTTTCACTAATGCTTAGCTCTAGGTACTTTGGCTTGGTTTGTTAAAGCTCTGTGGCTCCAGGTGACTCCTCACCTGCCTACACTATGGCCCACACGTCCTGTGACACATAAACCAAAATTTTCCCCTCACACCATCCACATCACTTTGTATGTAGTTTGTAAAGTGGTGTGAATGATGATGGAGACCATGTGACATTTAATCTGATATGTCCTGCTTAGGTACTTATGAATATACCCTCGTCAATTTGCCAATTGGGAACTTCCCAAAGTCATCTTATAGGCCATCCAGAATCTCTGTCAGCTCAAGTGAAGCTTGTTCAGGTAGTTTTTGGAGGTGCAATGGAACAACTCAGAATAGAGCTACATTCAAACAGCAGAACTTAACAGAAGCAGAATAATAGCAGACGTATTTCCTCGCCGCTGTCGTCTCTGGCTTGATCATTAGGATTGGGATTTCTGTAAAGCTCTTTTGTGACAATATCTATTGTTAAAAGCGCTCTACAAACAAAATTGTAATAATTGCTCACTGAAGCAATTTCATTTCCAATTCTGAATTTCCAAAAAAAAAAAAAAAGAAAAGATAAAAAAAAGCTAGCTGTAAGTGTCCGCCTGAGCAATAAAATAATTTGAAGGAAAAAAAAATATATATATCTTTAAACAGATTTTGATTTGCTAATTTGTAGCACGGTTATACCGAATCTGTTTAAAGTGAATGTACCTGTATATTGTCAATCATCATTGCCACGTGCGTACAAGCACAACCGCTGAGGACTGCACTTCCCAGCCTTCCTCTGTTCTTCTCAGATCCCCTGATCATTGATTAATTTCACCTGTTTTGCATTTATGTTCTTTCAGTAAGGATATTTAAGGTCCTTTGTTCCCTTTGCTTGTGCTGAGTGTTGCATTTGTGTTCTCATAATTTCACCTAGCCCTTATCGTTGTTCATAATATTTCTGGTTTGTGACTCTAGCGTACGGACTTTGAGCTTTACGTCAGATTCCTTGCGATATATCTATTTGCCCATACATTTGACCACTGCCTGGTTTTTTTTATACCTAGTCTCTGCCTAACCTGTGATATACCTTTCTATCTGGTTTTCGAACATTGCCTGCTTTTTAATTAAAAAAAATCACCAAGAAGGATGCTGCTTACCGCAGAGGGTTTTTATTAAAAACCAACCCTCATTGGAACAACCTTTGTTCAGCAAGTGGTCGCTTGTATGATGCATGCGTTACACACTTACACATTTTTGCACGCATATGGTAGATTGAAAAGAAGACTGAAATTGAGCTAATAATTATTGTAGTAATGCAAATATTGTATAATAATTAATACAATATATTAAATAAATATTGTGCAATATAAAATAAATGTATACTTTCCTGTTCATTATACATATTACATTTCCACCCCCCAAGTTTTGGTCTTAATGATGTTTATATTGTTCTACTAAAACCCACTAAACTATTTTAATCAGATTCCCAGGAGTTAATGTCCTTGAAGTATATACGCTTTGATAAGCAACACACAGGTCAGTAGGCACAATAAATGCAGGCATAATTGTTTTATAATCTTTTATCGGTCTATCATCTATAAATTTTATCAATTTCATTTATATAATCATTTAGCAAAACCTTGCCCAGAATACACCTGTCATTTTTAGGTTTAATGCGCTACATTATATTTAGATACTCACTAAAGATTTTTTATAAACAAACAAAAGCTTTTAAACCTTAGAATCTTAAAAATTGAAACCTTAGATTAGGTTTAAATGAATCAAGACATGTTTAATAATAAATGCTGAGTTAATTTAGAAATATTAGAAATTATTTTTATTTTGTTAAATATAATAAATCTCAAACAATCCAATTTAATCAGAAAAATTATTTATTAATCTTATTCACGCTAATTAGGCACATTTAGCACATGTTTAGGATTTGCAGTTAATACTAGCAATCTATATGAGTATTTTACTTTCCAAATGTGCTTATTTTTAATAAAGTATTAAAGTATTAAATAAATAAATAAAAAATTGATATGTCAAATATTTATAATAATAATAATTATGATTATTGTTGTTGTTGTTGTTGTTGTTTTATATGATTTGCTTAGGAGAGGCTAAAAGTAAACCAATCTGGGAAAAAAACATAAATAACATTGCAATAGCTCATCAATAATAGTACAATTGCACAAATGCCACAATGGTAAATAAATGACACAATAGTACAAAAATAGCAATAATACATGGACAGGCCTTGATGCACGAAAGAATTACCTCATAAACTGTACCTCTATTAACAATAAATTCACAGCTTTAAGTAGGCTCAACAGATCTAGAGCCTGAGATTTTTCTCCTTCTACCAGCAGAGGGCGCGCGGAACCGATTAGGAACATGTTGAGTAATGTTTCCACTAATAAATAAAAGTTTAATTGTCTTTTCCACTGATTAAGCCTTAGAGCCCATGCACAAAAAAGCTTCAGCTTGCAGAGTTACAACATTTTTTTTTAATCTTATTATGGAATCGGAACATTGTCCAAAGGCTGTTTATTGGCGCTCGTAAATCTATAACGTGCCTCTGTGCGGCTGGAGAGCGCGCGCTCGGTCTGCGTGTAGGTGGAGGGAGGGGGGGGGGGGTCTCGCGCGTCAGGTGTGCTATATAAAATGCAGCGCGCGCCCCGACTCCGACAGGTGCCTCAGCTGGACTCTGATTTTTAGACTTTTTCTCAGGACTTAAAGCTACTTTAAGCTCTCAATAAAGCAGGTAAGAACAGATAACAAACATACTGTGTGTATATATATATATATATAGTATGCTTTCTAAAAAATAAAATTCTAAAGAGATACATTTTGCCCAGGTAATCACTTTTATCATCTTATCTACTAATGATCACAATTATATCTGATTGTCTGCCTGTATATTATATCTGTATTGATCTTTAAAGGGTTTATCTAGAATCGTATTGCTATTTCTTCTATGGTAATGCGCATGAATAGAACGTAAATGACACTTTACATAAATGACAATACAATAGCATGTAAGTGACAATAAGGAAATAAATGACGATAGCATGTAAATGACAGTGTGTTAGTACTTGGGCAGACATTGATGCGTTGGTGATTTGAGAGAAATATTGTGTTGTATTTGGTCAGTAGGTTTTAAAAGCTAGTACCACGAAACTGTTGCTCTTTTTTTTTTTTTTTGCCTAAAATATAGAGGGATTTTTTGTTTTGTTTTTAAATCTTGTCACTATCTTCCAGGAAATGGCTCCACGGCCAGAGATTGGAAGTGACACTTCGGTCTCCCTACCGGATCTCGGTACATGTCTTCTTTCATTAGTGCCACCATGAAGAACATTTTCTCTTTCGTCTTTCGCCATCTTTTCTTTTCCTCACCCACAATCCATAATATTTCTGCTCCTTTAAACAGACTCAAACTCGACCAAGGATGCAGGGGTGCCTCCAGCGTACTCCACAGTGGCTCTCGTGGATTTGGATCCTGAATCGAGCAACCCATGGGACGTTCCCGAGCTCCAGGACATGGGGCCCAAATGGTCAGGTGAGCTGCCATACCAGTCTCTGATGCTCAGCAGTCTCCAAAAGATGAGGAATGTGTGGGTATGAAACAATCTTTCATTTCTGGTTCTTCCATGCAGAATTGGACACAAAGGGAAAAGTTATCAAAGTTGTGACATCGATTGGAAGGTGTGTTCTCTTGCTTGGATTTCTTTACATGTTTGTTTGCTCCCTGGATGTTCTGAGCTCGGCATTTCAACTTGTTGGTGGTAAGTGACAAGAATCTTGTTGGGTTTTTTAATTGTGTTATTAATGAAATTTGTATTATTATTATTATTATTATTATTATTATTATAAGCTTTATAAGTATATCAGATTAATTCGTAAGTCAAATGGAATGTTATGGTAAGGTCACAACTTGTACAGCTTGTTACTGCTATCTACTATGGTTGTACTTATTGTGGTTAATGTGTAGAGCACTGAAATGTTCTTTTGATGTGCTTAGATATGCATGTGCCTGGGCATAGGTGACATTTCACCATGACATGTGGTGTTTTTTTACAGGAAAAGCAGCTGGAGATATCTTTCAAGACAATGTGGTATTGTCCAACCCCGTGGCAGGGCTTGTGATTGGTGTGTTCGTTACGGTGATGGTTCAGAGTTCCAGCACTTCTTCATCCATTGTGGTCAGCATGGTGTCATCTGGACGTAAGCGCAATTTTTATCTTATCCAAATGTTAAATATAGTATATATGTCATAAGAACTTGTGGTGATTGCTCTTGAATATAATTTTAAGAGTGTCACTTGGGGTTTTTTTTAGTACTGGAAGTGCGGTCAGCAGTGCCTATCATTATGGGTGCCAACATTGGTACCTCCATCACCAACACCATTGTGGCTGTGATGCAGGCCGGAGACCGGAACGTGTTCCGCAGGTAGAAATAACAGCTAGATAGAAGAAGCTTCTACAGAGAACTTAGATTGCTCTGTAAATTTTGAAGGCCATCTTTGTAATCTTTAATGTAATCCTCAGAGGGTTTATACATTAAACTGGGCTAGTTGTGGAATAAGGTTGTTGGTGGAAAAAGGATATTCAGTGGGTGGTATGGGGAATGGGGGGACTTGCAATTAGCAATGTAACATCTCTGCACCAAAGTATTCCTATTGACCAATGTTTAGGATTTCATGTCATGTCTCAGCAGCTATGTTTGGTTCTAATACTTAGTTTCAATATTCTTCAATATTCTGCCTACAAAATTACAAACCATACACCAAACATGTCACATCAAATAACCAGCTTTTCAATGTCTAATGCATTTTTCTTTCTGTGTGTGCCAGGGCATTTGCTGGAGCCACAGTACATGACTTTTTTAACTGGCTGTCCGTGCTGGTGTTGCTGCCTCTGGAAGTGGCCACTGGTGTCCTGTACAAGCTCACCAAACTCCTCATCGACTCTTTCCACATCCAGACAGGCCAGGATGCCCCAGACTTACTTAAAGTCATCACTAAACCACTCACCAAGAACATCATCGAGGTGAAAAGAAAACAAAGAAACAGACTATCCCCCTAAATGAATTAGCGTCTTAAGATTAACGAGGCAACCCAACTGTGACTTAAAAGGTCTCTGACTAGCCCACTGAGACTATCAATGAAATCAAATCCATCTCGGTTGGACATCCATTCTGGAATGTCATGACTTCTAGACTCTGATTTAGTAACTGATCTCATTCTGCATGAGACCTGAACTGTGTTCTGCACAGTTTGAATCTGAATAACAGTTCTGTAGTTGGAATTTGGTCCTGTGACTCATATTTCTCTCTCTTCCTCTCTCTCTGCAGCTGGACAGCTCTGTCATCAGTGACATAGCCATTGGTGATCCCAGTGCTCGAAACAAGAGCCTGATCAAGATATGGTGCGAAAAAGTGAAAGTCACGGTAAGGACTGAGGAATGTTGGCATACTTGCCACCTATAGATGTCCGCTTTTTCATTTCCATCAAGTTTGGAGAGAAAAAACAGGGGAAGACAGAAGAATTTGCATTATATAGGCCTAACATTTGATTAGTGTTAATATGTAACAGCCTTTGTGCTCCACTGAAAGGTGTTTATGAGCTTAAAAAGTATGGAGATAAGTACTAGTCACTGATAGCATGTACTTTGGGACTGACTACACTGTGTATTAGCTGTTCTGTTTGTAAGCATGACTGAACATGACATGAATGTGAACTTACAAATTTGAATTGTTTTTGGTATCTCAGAGTCTGGAGAATGTCACCGTTCCTGGAGAAGCAAACTGCACAGTTGGTGTCCCATGCTGGATGGAGGCCAACCAGACATGGACACAGAAGAACATAACAGACACAATCAACTTAAAGAAATGTGAGTGACTTGTCGTTTGTGGGAAGTCTGGATCAGCCAAAGCTGATTGTTACCTCTCATCCCTGCACACACACTTCAAACCATTAGACCGCGACTCCTATTAACTTCTGCATCATGAGGACAATGGTTTTCTTTCAGTGGCATATGATTCGGCAAACATTTTTCCCATCTTCCCCTCCCTCTCACTCTACTCTTACATGCTCAATGGGGCTATTATTCTCGTTGGGCAGAACTACCTGAGGCCATCGAAACCAGACAAAAAAGGGCCAGCCAAATAGAGAGGAAGACTTGTGGTTGGGGGTCGCATTTGGAATTGACAGCAAAATTTAAGCCTGCTTGCGGTTTGTTGGTAGCAGTAGGACTTATGTTCATTCTTTAGTCTTTTAATGAGTCAGCATTATCTAATAGCATCATCATTCAGTCCTGTCTGTACTGAACTGTACTGTATCTTCAATTCATGTATTCAGATTTCCATCAACATTCCTCAAAATGGTTTTATAGTATAAAAGCGACTGGAAGTGTGTTAGGACCTTGAATATGTTGTAATATTCTTCTGATAAGCTTCTGAATTACATCATTATCATAACTCATGGAGCCATTCAAAGGAATTGTACAATGTCTTCAGGATCCTTGACTTACTTCCACCAAATGACCAATGGAATGGCCATGCATTGGCTGAAATTTGCCTGAAAATGAGAAACTTCTCTTTTGCACCAGGTGGTCATCTCTTTGCCTCAGCAAATCTGCCAGACCTGGCTGTGGGACTGATCCTGCTCATTCTGTCCCTGTTGGTGCTCTGTACTTGCCTCGTTCTCATTGTCAAGCTGCTCAACTCCATGCTCAGGGGTCAGGTGGCAGTCTCCATTAAGAAGGTGCTCAACACAGGTGAGACTACTCAAATTATTAACTTGAATAACTTGCATGACTCTTAAATTGAATTGCACTCTTGAGGCAACATAGGATTTAATATTAAATCTAGACATTTGATTTATTTGGATATGGTCAGCTTTGGTATTGATTTGGCAAACAAACTGGGTGGACCGTCAAGGCATCAATTCTATTTGTGAAAAGGAAACAGTAAAACCTCTGATAGTTATGGATTATTGTCCCAGTGGATCCCCTGTTAATGATAGTCGGCGCAGGCTTCCTCATCCTGACGTCTGATGAGTTAAACAGGCACAAAAATGTGAACCTGGGCCTCTCTATTTATATCTGAGCATGTCATGTATCACCAAGAGTGCTCAGGTACACTACATTCCTGATTATGGGGGAATGTGCTGATTACAGTTAAGGCTTTGTTGGGTGAATTTTCACAAAGTTTCTTTGTATTATCTAGTGACTCTTGGATGGCCTTTTAATGTTGCCATCATCAGTCTTTTATTAAACACTTGTATGACCACACGGTTTGAGTAACAATTCTGGACTCCTTTTTGCAGATTTCCCCTTTCCATTTGCATGGGTCACCGGTTACCTTGCTATCTTGGTGGGGGCAGGAATGACCTTCATTGTACAAAGCAGTTCAGTCTTCACCTCCGCCATTACGCCTCTTGTTGGTGAGTGAGATGAAACACTTTGAATTATTCTAGACAAAAAGTGTGCACTATACTACTCATCAAATAATTGAATGGTCTGTAAGATGGTACTCTGCAAGTTGGTTATAGCATTTCTATTTTGTTTCCCTGAAAATTTAGCATTATTTGTGGATCATAGTTTTATTCTATTTAGATATCAGTCCAAATGTTCATACCCTTTACCTGTTTCTTTTCAGGTATTGGTGTTATTAGCATTGAGCGAGCCTATCCCCTTACACTTGGCTCCAATATTGGAACAACAACCACTGCTATTCTTGCTGCCATGGCAAGTCCTGGAGAAACACTGGCCAGCTCACTACAGGTTAGCTCTCCAAATATGATTACCTTGATAAAATTTCTATTTGTAGTGCACTGGCCTCATTATTGTAATTCCAATGTCATGATGAGTCTCTTTTCCTTGCAGATCTCTCTGTGCCATTTCTTTTTCAACATCTTTGGCATAATTTTGTGGTACCCAGTTCCTTTCACACGTGTGCCTATCCGGCTGGCTAAAGCACTGGGTAACCGCACCGCCCAATACCGCTGGTTTGCCATCGTCTACTTGGTACTTTGTTTCTTCATCCTGCCTCTGACGGTTTTGGGGCTCTCCATCGCTGGTTGGCAGATCCTCGTAGGGGTTGGCGTGCCTGTGGTGGTGCTGGTGGTCTTCGTGGTTGTGGTGAACATCATGCAGTCACGCTGCCCACGCTTCCTGGTTCCTGTGCTGCGCAACTGGGACTTCCTTCCCCGGCCACTGCACTCGCTCAAACCATGGGACCGCGTTGTCACCAGGATGATGGGCTTCTGCGGGTCACGCTGCTGCTGCTGCTGCAAGTGGTGTAAAAAGGGAGAAGTTGTTGAGGAAAAGAGGAATAAGAACGGCTTGGAGATGTGCGACAACCCCACACTTTCTCTCGATGATGAGAAGAGCCAGATTCAAACAGTGACTGGAACACATCTGTAGCATGTACTAAAGTGTATAGCTAATATAAGACTCTATTTTGTAGTATAATTTAACATATGTGCTGCTTAAAGGGGCTCACAGTAGGCTGTGTAGCAGTTTCCTATGTGGCTTGAGGTCCATTGTACTCGAGGCTGCTAGATGGTTCTATTAAAGTAGCCCAGAAGGAACTTGTAGAACCATTCTAACAACAGCAGATCCCACTGAACAAGGCATGGAGACCTTTAAAGCCTTTTCTCCCATCCTGAAGACATTCTGAGACACATAGCTAGACTATGCTTGCTGTATGTTCAGTTTTAAACTCCTTGTGCAGCTGCTCTCATTGTATGGCTGGCTGTGATGTGCAATGCAAAATGAAAGTGCAGATGGCCTTTATTATCAATTTGTATGTAAGAATTTTGTTTAAAACTATTTAAAGAGTTGCATTTTTTTAAATAATTGTATTTGTAAAAAATCGCTGCCTTTTAAGCCCATGGCTTTTTAGGCAATGTCTTATATATGTGCATTGTTTTTATGGATTTTTAAAAAAGCATAGATTAGGATCACTCTAGATGGTCTGTATTGTATATAAGGATTTTACATCAGTCAAAAGTGTAAAGTGCAGCCTGTAAATAAATATGTAAAAAAAAAAAAAAAAAAGATTGATTTATGTGTTTATATTGGATGGCATGGTGGTGCAGTGGTTAACACTGTCGCCTCACAGCAAGCAGGTTCCATGTTTGAACCTGCCGGCTGATCGGGGACCTATCTGGGTGGAGAATGAATATCATCCCCGTTCCTTTGTGGGTTTCCTTCAGGTGCTCTGGTTTCCTCCGCCAGCCCAAAGACATGCAAAGTTTCTGGTTTCTAAAATATTACTGAAACGAATTATGATGTAAAACACTTGGGACATGCCGTTGTAGGAAAATAAACCGACAATGTGGTGGCGTGATGTAGCAGTGTTAGTGCTGAAACTGGAGACTCCTTCCATTACTGTTATATAAACATGAACTTACAGAAAAATTCACAAGAATCAAAGATTTCTTTGGTAACTAACCACCTGTAATTAATTTGTTTATTATTAGGTTTCGAATTAGGTGGCGCGTCCACCATACAAGTCCCTGTCTATGAGTGGATACTATAGCAATGATAACACATCAGAATGAGTGCGTTAATATAAACCGGTGATTTGACTTGCTTACAGAACTACTGTCAGATCCTCTGTTATAGAAATTAAAACAAAACCTTCCCAATCAGGATCAAGAAAACTGAAGCAACTTTTTCAAAAGACCAGAATTTCTTTGGGCAAACACACACAAGTTACCTCAGTTTATCTTCACACTGTATCATCTTATCATTTTATCATCCATCTTTATCAAGAGGCAATAAAGTATAGTATTGATAAGGTCCATTAGTGTTGGTTGGCTTTATGAGAAGCCTATCAGTGGATATCTGATGGTACAGGCTTTTTCTTTAGAAGAACTTTGCTCTGAAGAAGAAGCTTTGAAGGCAAGTCAATGTCAGTGCAATGACACCGTAAGCCCCAGGATAGAATTAGAAAATGATAATCTTCCTAACTGTAGTTATATAATGACATAATAGTTTGTACAAGTGTAAACATTCTCAAACACGCAAGACTATCTTAACTTTTGGGGATGTATACTGTGTATGTTTATGTTCTATGTTCATTTCCGAGCATAGACGACAGACAGCTTGTGCAAGTGCATACTGTATTTCCTGGAAAATAAGCAGGTTCAAGAAAATGAGGACTTGAGACTTGAGCTACCGAGTTATCACATTGTGTCAACAGCAGCTCCAAGGTGTAACTGTCTAGTTCCATGATTTTGTTGCTAAATCTGCAGGGGGGAAAAAAAGCTTTGATTTTACATTGCTTCGTTCTGCAAATATTTAAACATTTGACACAATTCAAATAGTTTTATTGTCAAAGTGATTGACAGATCATTGTCTTAAAACTAGGGTTACTTGGAACTCCTAAATATAATTTAATTTTTAACTTTTAACTTTAATTTGTAACCTTATTTTGATTTCATGCAAAATAGATGAACTTCTGTGATACATTCACATTCAAGCATTTTAATAGTTTCCTGTATTAAATCTATTTGAATAACTTATATTTCTTCTAGAGTGAGTGTTTCCTTCAAAACACCCTCTATGCATGTTGCAGATAAATGACTTAAAATATTAATAAAACCTAGAAAATCTACAGAACATAAAAACAACATTTTGCCTTTAAAATAAAATATGCCTTTAATTTTATTTTATTCACTCAATCATGTTACCTAAACCGAAATATTTGGAACACTCTACAACAGGAAGTTGCATCATCAAAAATTTCCTGAAGATCACAAGAAGAAAAAAAGGCATGTCTCTATTTGTTTTGGTTTTTTTGTTATTTTTGTTCAGGTACGTTATTAAGGTGTCCTTAATAACCTCACAAGATTAGCATGGATGCTAGTAACACATTTTGTGTAGCTGCTAATTCTATGCTAATAACTCAGCCCTGCTACTTTTACTCTTGTAAGGAAACTTGTAAAAAAAAAAAAAAAAAAAAAAAAAATTATATATATATATATATATATATATATATAAAGATTGCTGGAGATAGGTTAACACATTTTTTTAATAGTTTCTTAGCCTTAAAATTGTTTTTAAAGAGTTACACAAGGGTGTCAATTAAGAACGTTTGGTTAAATGCTATAAATAGGACAAGAGATACGTTTAACAGTTGTTTGAAAGCCAATAAAAATTTACGCAGTTTATTGTAGTGACTGCTAGTATTAACTTCAAAGCAATATTGTGGGTCAGGGTCAGTTTTTTAATCTGTTAATACATTGACTGTAATAAATCGATAGCTTCTGTTACAGCAGAGATAGAGAGAGTGAGAGTGAGCTCCATGACCTCCATGACAGTTACAGTTGGAAACTGGGACATACCATAGATACCAATATTTTCCAGAGTTAAAGCCAAGTCTTCAATTATCCTCTGTTAAGTCGTATCACATATGATATGTCTTCATATTACAAAACAATTGATTGCTGCTCAGATGCTGAAATCGTTCCATTAGTTACACGTTTTTGGGTCATCTCAAAGCAACGTTAAGGATCATTTAACCGATTTATGTCTAAAATACAACGTAACAAAACATGCATTCATACATACTTAAATACACTTTAGAAGAGTTTTTTATACACTATGTTATCTGCCATTGTGCTTCTTTCTCATGATGGAAACTCCAGCACAATGCTCATTTACAACATAATTGCCACACTACAGAATACTTGACGTCACTCAAAGACAGACTCGCTATTCTAGGAAGCTGAAAGAACTTTTAAAGACGTCACACAGCGAAGGTGAATTTGTAAATCTGCAAAGCAAAGCATAGCAATTAATATGCAACTGACAAAGAATGACCTTCTGTTGTTCCCCATGCAGATAGGTTTCTCCAAAAATGGCGAGCCAATACTGTTGTGGGATGCTGGGGGTCATGTGTCTGGTCTAAAAGCAATCCTCAGCTTTCTTCACCACATCTCATGAAACCCTTAGCAGCTCTGACTGAATAGCAGATTAGCATGCAAGCTATCAGGGAAGGTAGAGTTTAGGCACCAATCCAGGAAGAAATGTAAGATCAACCCAACCAAGTATTTTACATTCCATGCATGGTTAAGTTAAAGCTGTAAGGTTTCAACTTCAGACAATGTTCCCCAAAGACATTACTTATGGTCTGGATAAAGGAAACTTGTCTTGTCTTGTGTTTATCAGTGACTAGCACTAAGAAAATTGGAATTCCAGAAGCTAAAAGGACTGTGGCTTTGCTTTAGAGAGATCCCGTCCTGGTTTAATTCCAGATCTGCTACACAAGGCTTACTTTCCATCAATGATTATTTCAGATCTGCTCCTAGAAATTGACCCTCAATTAAAGTTTAATTTCAAACCCGTTGCTTGAGGTTTCTTTTCCAAGAAGGTTCAGAGTCCATATTCATTTCAAGATTAATTTCAAATCAGGTCCTGGAGATCGATTCCTTAGTAAAGTATTAAATCTGATCTTCAAGGTCAACTGTCTGATATCTGGACCTATCTATAACTAGCAAATCTGGTCCTGCAAGTCTTGATGAAGTCTTCTGATCAACTTGATTTCAGTTTGACTGTTGAGGCTGTTCCCGATCTTTGTCTTGAGATTTACCTTGCATTTACCTAATTTTATTCACCAGCTTTCGTTTTAAATCGGGTACTGGAGACTAATTCTACAATAACGTTTCAGATTTCTCCTTGGGCCCTGTGGTGGACTGGCGACCTGCCCAGGGTGTACCCCGCCTCTCGCCCGAAGATGCTGGGATTGGCTCCAGTTTCCCCGCGACCCAGACGGATAAAGCGCTATAGATAATGGACGGATGGATGGATGGATTTTCTCCTTGAGATTTATTTCAGATATTCTTTCAATATCTACTTCTGTTTATTATCCAGATCTGTGTCCGGAAAGTTCCTTCAGTTCCAGATCTCCTCATGGAGACCCCAAGATAGATAGTTTGGGGCTAAATCTGTTTAGGTTTATGTACACAAAAGCAAGTTATTGTAACGGCAGATTGTGATTGTGGGACAAATGTGGTCCAGTGGTAAGCGGCAACATTTGAAGTTTTCAGTGGCATTTGGAATCAGGGAGAAAAATGTCCCAAACGAGCACTTTAACATATCGAATATAATTTGCCTTGCAGCCAGCACTACTTTCAGAGGTGCTGTTATAGAAAATCAATTAATCAGCACATTCCGACGAATCAGAATTGAGACTTCAATGGCGATGTGTGTGCGCATGGTACAACTGGAAATTTTGCAAAATGAGCATGAACATAAAGACCTTCGAGCCGGTCAAACACCAACGCCACACCGTCAAGCAAAAGTTCTCCTGCAGACCAACAGCGCGAAGCAAAAGTTTTTATTGTTATGCAGACCTAAGACTTAAATGACTGTTATTGTCCTTGAATGAACCCCTTATGGACAAAAATAGTACTTATACGTGTTTTTCTATGCCACCTCAAACGTAAATTACAGACATTCGCAGTGATCTGGTTATGGTCGGGACTTGGGGAAGGAAGACTGGATGATGGTCTGTTCATTCTTTCTGTCAAAAATCCAACAAACCACTCCAACTCCTGGACTGTGAGTGATGTCAGAGACCAGCCACATGCACTGAGGTTCTGCCTAACATGAATTTCCACAAATTGGTCAACACCGATCGTGCACAATAGCGTCTGTATGCAGCCAAAACAACAACAAAAGCACAATGGCTTATTATTACGGTCAAAACAAACATAAAGTCTGAACTTTATTACAGTAAATGCAAGGGCAGAGCAACACTGGCTGGTGTTTAGCCAGTGAAGACAACTACAACAACAGGACAGACAAATCTGAGCAAAACACTGACATAATAATATATCAATCTCTACACTGTACTGCACTATTCCACCTCATTTTATAGCACGTTGTAAACAGGGCCACGTGACTTAAAGGTACATTCCTGGAAATATCAACATTAAACAACATACAGTATGTACTCACAATTAAACTCTTTAAATGCATTTCCGTGTACCACTTCACTACAACTCATTCTCGATTCTGATTGGTCAGAAGGTGCTGATTAATTTTCTACCCCAAACAACAGTGCATGCATGCTGTACTTCAAGTTATTAATGCGCTCAAATATGGTCTTGATGCACAAACAGAAAGAAACCAGAATCAGTGAACACTACATTCTTATACAAACATTGTTCAATTTGTTCATCAGAAGTCAGACATCTTTTGGACACTCAGTTATTATATTCCAGTTATTATAACCCTGGAGTAGACGTGAAGTCCCTACACCACAGCCTGTTACAAGCTAAATCACAAGGCCGAAAGAATCACTCCTATTTATTGCTTTTATTACGCAAGATACGATCAGCTGAACATCGGGGAAACCGTGGCTAAGTACTTTACTGATAGCATTGCTAGTTGTTGCTATGGCAACAATGAAGCGAGGGAGCTTAAGAAGAACCGATAATCTCCACTCTCTGGACTTTAGCACTTTCCAATGGGATGTTATTTACAGTACCAGAAGCACCTGGTTTGCACCCCTTTACATTCTTTATATATTTTGTATTCTACACTACTCATTTTTCTTGTTCTGTTTGTACATTAAATCGTACATAGATCTAAACTGTTTTGCAGTAGAATGCTATCACTCTGTAACTCTGATTTCTAAATATTTACAGAAAGTTGTAAACCATCACAATGGAAGCATCGCTCGTAAATTGGAGTTTTATCACCCTCTAGGGGTTCAAGTTGAAATTACATTTTTTTATTTTTTTTTTAAATCATTTTTGTTGTTTGGTCACAGGAATTTTTTTTTTTGGACAACTTTTGAGTTGCTCTTGAACTGTGTTGTACATTTATTCGCTATACACTTGTAGGGAAGAGGTTCCGTTTGTACCCCTTACACACACGTGTTCCAAGTAGAACCTGTTTTGGAACCTAATCTCCACAGTATACCCAAATGGAACACTTTTTTTCAGCATCGACATATCCATTCCTCTGGTTTCTCCTAAATTCCATCCACATATTCCTCAGCCAACTGCAAATATAGACTTCCTTGACCATATAAGGACTTCCTTAACATTTAAAGCCACTTACTTCCTGTGCTTTGTGCCTTTTAATCTCTTGAGATAATAATGAGACCTTTGAGGCTTGAGCACTCTTATTATCTCATGCAGTAGACCTTGAACATCAGAACCCACTTAAAACTAGAATGAAACTGCGTGTAATGGTGTAAAAAAGAACAAAATGGCACTTTTTGTCACATGGTGTGTTTATTTAAGATTGTAAAAGACGCAATGGATGCACGTTCCTGTAACACGTTTTAATGTAAACTTTGCTTTGGATCTGAAAAAAAAAAGAGATTTGATGTAAAGGCAGCTAGCTTAGAAATGGCCAATTAAAAACCTTCTTTAATTTTTATTATTATTGTTATTATTACAATTTTGCATTGTTTATTCCAAATAGTTGTCACGAAAGTGTATCAGGTTTAATGTAGTAGTTGAGAACAATAGACCTGGAGCACATTTGTACTTTTCGCATACTGTTTCTCTAATTTAAGTCACAGTTTTAAGGTTTTCCTTTGACTCACCCTTGTATTTAAGCAGCAGTATTACAGTCTGCATTAATGGAAAACTACCCAATGGGACATATTTCTGTTATTGTGACCAGAAAAATTGAGTGTTTTCTCATTTCTCAAGCGTTTTAGCTCTTTCGGCAAACCCTGAAAGCAGCATGTGTTTCGCTATGAAAGATTTTACAAATCTGGCATTCAGTGTTTTAAATCGGAGGCGTTCACACTCATCATGTCACGTGTTATTTCTCTTTTAATACTTGGTTACTCGCCTTAAGAGGTGCCAACATTGCTAACAAAAATATATCCAGAAAAAAAAACTATTTTACCACCAAAGCCCTCATCTGTGGGTTCTTTTCTTTTCCTTCATGAAACCAATTTCAATTCACAGAATGGATATAAAAAGTCGACAGTCCCGAGATAAAATAGCACGTTTTTTGTGAAGTAAAAAATCAAATCAATTTCAATCATGTCAGGTTTTTTCCCCACATTTACTGTGATATGCGAAAAAACCTGCAGGAGTTTTATTGAGATTTTAACGGGGGTGTCGAGACTTTTTATATCCAAAGTCAACGTGAGGAGAAATAAGCGCTACTAGAAGCAAAGACATCTTTCCCGTCTCACGCCCTTTCCCTTTCGGTGAATTGACTGGCGTTCAGTGTGAATGCTAGACTCAGCTGGAATCATTTTTTCCTCGACTGCTCTGTGTATTCAGACCCGATGCCTTTTTTTTTTTTTGTTTTGTCTGTAGGACTTTACTGTATTTTCAAAACTGCAGCACTTCATTTAAGGTTACACCAAGCACAATACAAGACTGGGCAAGCATATTGTAGCATTCACTTGTCTGGTAGGCTAGTTTAAAAAAAAATAAATAAATACAAATTTTACAAAAAAAAAAAATTTGTTCACTGCTGATAATATTGTTTCTGTAAATTGTCTATTTGAAATACACACTAAACTGAAAAACTGGTTCACTGTTACCAAACTGGTCCATTTGGACTCTGTGTTTCTGTCAGACGAGGGAGCCGTTGAGCAGCTTTGTGCACTACAACCCGCTTCCTGATGGGTTATTAAAACTGGTTTGTCTTGTACAGTTCATTAAAAACGTTGTGCTTGGTGGTCTTTCAGTCTTTTTTTTTTAAAGCGCTCTTCACATTCGTATTGTTCTAGGCAGTTAAAGCAGATGCGAGACAAACATCGTGCACAAGGCGCACACGCATAGTCCGGTCGCCGTGATGACCAAATCGGCTGCCTCCTGCAGGGATCGGACGTGTCTCGTCACGTAGGTTTGACCAATCCGCACGACTCTCGAGGGTCCTTCCTGATCTGCGGTGGTGTCTGACTGACTCCCTCTGACTCGGCTGAGGCGAGGCAGTTCCCTTTCCTGAGGTGCAGGTTGGTTAGGAATACTGCGTGGAAGAGCTGCAGAGTAATGTGCTGATGGGAGGAATGCATACATATTTAAATACCATTAAAATGAAATGTCTGATTGCACCATCTGTTTCAAATGTCAGTACACAGAGAAGTGAGGCTCTTACCAAGCGCACTTTGTGTCACGACGGTGAGCACTAACATGATGAGAGTGGTGAGGGTGAGTGCGAGGTGGACGGTGCTGCGGGTGAAGCTGTGCCACGCTCGGGCCGCACGCAGCCCAAACAGAGCCAGAGAGCATGGACTCATTTCCTCCCCCTTACCCTCCAGGTCCCTGCATCTGTACAGAGACGCAAACCGACACGCGTTTATCCACAATGCACTCACACTCAGACATGACTACGCATATGATCCTGCTCTTGTAATCAATACAGTTCTTAATAAGTCACCATTGCCTTCAGATTGCAACAGAAGCCTGGACCTGGATTTCTGAAAAGCTGAGCTGACATTATATTATCATGCCATTGTATGTTCCTGGGTAAAAAGAAAAAAAATGAGGCAAAGCAAATATTGCAACACTTTTAATGGTCTCAACAGTAAATCACTGGTCAGGAAAATGAGCAAGAATGAAACAGATAGATAAAGTAACTCGGTGCGGTGCGGCTTTTCCCTCGATTCCCTTTAAATGCTGAAGGCTTGTGGGTAAACCTGCAGACGGCTTTTTACAGAAAGAAGAGTCCGTGTCGTTCCGCTCGATGTTAAAGTCTTCAAACAGAAGAGATTTTGGAACATTTTGAACCCCCGGACAAGTTGGTTTCAATTTGATATCATTTAAACATTTCAATCTTGTCATGATTTTCTCTTTGCGTGCCAGAAGACTATGTAAGTGAACTTCCCTGTTTCCAGCTTTTCCCTCCAACAGTTTCAGCAACGAACGAAAAGAAGGCCGACGTCTCAGGAGCGCTTTTTTCTTTTACTTCTTGTTCATGTTCTGCCCAGTGATTTGTGTTGAGACCATTAAAGGCTAAATATTTTGCAATATTGGGTTTGCTTCATTTTTTTCCCCCAGGAACGTACAGTGACATAATAATGTAATGTTAATAATAGCTTCATGAAACCAACCATGAAACCATGGAACAGCTTCATTCTTGGGCTTTTGATAGAGATTAGTTTTTATCCTTCCAGGTGTTCGCCTGAAACAATCATATGTAAGCAAAAGTACACGACTGTACTTAATCTCCCCACCTGAGTAACAGTTTCTCCACTACGTCACTCTTCTTCAGCTGAGGCTCGGTCGCGATCTGCATTCGCTCCAGTACGTTTGCGGGGATGTTGTGTCCTTCCTCAGTCAAAACTGCCAGGTTGTACATGCCCTACATGATGAAAGAAAATATCATAAGATCCATATTTAGAAGATTTGTCTAGCACATCCAGAATTATGGACAAAAAAAACCCAAAAAACAGAGTACTCGACATTAAAATGAAGGTTTTCAAATTTGTTTGTTTGTCCATGTGTCGTTCATTTATTTGTCCAGAAAACCCGAAACCTATTGACATGTCTTTGGGAGGTGGGAGGAACCCGGAGAACTCGTGAGGACACAGCGAGAACCTGTGACATGCCACGCAGTCTGTCTTCATTCTGGTTTCCTCCAAAGCATTTTTAAATGTTTCATTACATTACCTCTGATTCAAGAAGGAACTTCATTTTTAATAGAGTACAGTTTTCAACCACTTGTACGGCAACAATAATGGGAAGAGCAGAAAGGAGAGATGAGTGTGTGTGTGTGTGTGTGTGTGTGTGTGTGTGTGCACTACCTGAGCACTGCCTCTCAGTGCCGCTCTGCTGTACAGAGCTATAGCCTTTACCATGTCACCTACTGCACTGTAGTGATCTCCCATCTTTAGCAGACCTGCAAGAGAGAGAGAGAGAGAGCGAGAGAGAAAGAGAGATAAGAATGTAAGAATGAAGAATAAAACACTCAAGAGCACGCTGTTCTAAAAAAATAATCAATGACGAGGTGGTGTGATTGAGTGGAGATCCACGAGCTGTTGCTATAGAAACGTTAACGTATCCGGCCAGCACAAAAACTCAAACCGATGATATGAAATCATGTCAAAGCTGCTGTTCTAGAAATCTTCTGATCAATCAGATTCGAGAACGCAAGAGAGCTGTGGTATAAACGACCGACACCTACCTGATTCGTGTGGGGCGTGGTTATGGGTGGAGTAGTTATGATACCTCCAGTGGCAGGCAGAATCATGCTTCAGCACCTGTCATGAGCACGAACAAAGTTTAGCTAAATGGCATCATCATCTTACATACAGTATTTACTCACTCGAGATTTCTAGACAAATCGCCAGGCTGTCTTTAAAGCGTCGCTGTTTCAGAATAGTTGGCGCGAGAATGATGCACTTTCCCTGGAAGCTTATTCAATATGATTAAATAGACGTGGCCCATTTACAGCATGGAAAATATTATTTTGGTGTTTGTTAGTATTTGGTGCTCAGAGATTAGTGAGATTACTGAGATTACTCTAAGCACGTTTTGTGAGCTTTTTTGCCCCCAGATGGGCAACAATTAACTGTGATACAGCGGAACGCCTGTCAGGGACTCGAAATGTGTTTCCGGTCTCAGAGCCAGGCCTTTGTATTGCATTGTGTTGTAGCGATTAGTGAACAGGCCCACAATGGAAACACGAGGTCAGGTCAGGACCTGCTGTTTATAAATGTACTGTCGTGGACTGCAGGGTTACCTCACAGAGGTGTGCGGCGTTGATCTGCGCCACAACAAAGCCAGTTTCGGCGAGCATCGCGTATTTCAGCAAAGCCTCATCCCTTTACACAAAAACACACATTGTGTACACACACACAAAAGCACAATGGACTGATACGGTCTAATGAGTCATGTGAGTGATTTGAGAAAGGGTTGAAGCGCAGAATAAAAAGAGAGGAGGAAATGAAAGAACGGAACACGGATAAACGTAGACGTTACCACGACCCGTGCTGAAATGCTTTCAGAGCGTCTCGGACGGTGAAGCCCAGGTGCCCGTTCTTCTCACTGACCGGCTTCAGGAGACTTTGGAAATGAAAAGGGAACAAGTCATACAGGAGCAAAAAATAAACCGGGAGGAAAAATCCCAATTTCACCCCGTTTATAACAGATGACATCCAAGATTCCTTACTTTCTCGTCGTTTCAGAAAAGCTGCACTGAGAGAGTAAAAAAACGCACCTCACGGCTTTCTCAGGATCACGGCGCACGCCCGATAAGTGTCCTCGAGACAGGGATGATGCAGCCTCCACTGCGCCTTCCACATGACCCAGCTCACCCGCCTTCAGGAAACACTGAAACGCAGCTGTCTAAAACACACCACACACACACACACACCATGTCTTCTAATGTGTTTGTGTTATTCTTAAAAACTACCTTGTTGTTTTTGTAACAGCGTTGTAAGAAAATGTTCACGTGTATGTCCCGCGTACCTCGTTCCTGCCTGGTGAGTCCGGGACAGCGCCGTTCAGGTGATACACACCCAGGTTAAACACACCGTCTCGACTGCCGTTACGAGCAGCCAGGTCAAAGAAGTATGCGGCCTTTCCGTAGTTTTTCGACATGGTGCCGTGGTACCAGCCTAGAGCGTTCAGAGCGTCCACGTAGCCCTGAGAAATACACACAGTAAACAATATACAATATACAGTACACCACTCAAAAAGGTGCACCGAAAAACCATAACTCATCTTACTGAGTAACTGCTGTGAATTATTCAGTCATTACAGAGAAATTAACAGGTACGATGCGAACCTCATCAGCGTGTCTGGGTTCTGTGCCAAATTGATGCGCTTGTTCAAATAACAAACTACACACTTATTTAATCAGATTTCACTGATTCTAGATCCATAAAGCAGGCTTGAGCTGGATTTGTTTTCTCACCATGTCAGCCGCCTTCTCCAGGAGTTTTAATGCCAGGGTTTTGTTCTTCTTCCCTCCGATTCCCTGATAAACAGCAACCGGGACACAGTCATCACACACTGCCTACATCTGAACGAACTGAGCACACACATTACGGAAAAACGGTGTCGAGTGCTGAGTCGGTTAACTGAGAGATTCCTAGCAAACAAGCATTGGTAAACTAGCATGGTGATGTTTTAGCATGAAAAAATGACAAAGGCTTTAATTTTAAAACTGAAAAACAAACACTACAGCAAACCATCAAATGACTGCGAGCTCTCTTACACTAGAAACGATCCAGCAGTAAGGTTTCAAGGTTAAAGCTACGAGGTTAAAGTTGCTAACAAGTAAAGGGAATTATAGCTACCGGTTTAGCATGCAAACTGCATGTATACCCTTTAAAAAGATTAGGGTTGTGGTTTTTAACACCGCATGACCCGTTGTGATCCATAAAAACGGACAAAAGGATGCCACAGAGCTCTTTATCGCATACTTTAATTTTCAAATTATGATATAAACAGTCACATGTATTTTATTTGACTTGCGGGACTGCCAACCTCGAACAGGAATAATACGAAGCCCCCCCGAATAAAAACGGTATTTAAAAAAAAAAGTGCGTGTCATGTAAAAAATAAACAAAACAAAGTCAACGAAACAGTAACTGTAACTCAAACGTAAAGTGTGAAACAACAAAACAGTAAAACATGAAGAATGAAAAGAAAACAAGACAGTAAATGTAACAAAATGTAAACGATAAGACAAAATCGTTTTAAAAAGTTTTACGATTTAAAAAAAAAAAAAAACTGAACAGTTAATGTAGTAACAGTAAAAAAAATTAAAAAATATCGTATGATTTTTCGGCTGATATATTGTTTGAATTGTTTGAACATTGTCTGTGCCGACGCGGACACACACTTTTTTCCTTTTCCCATTTTTGAATGAAAATATTTGGCGACGCATAAACACCGGCCCAAACATTTCTAATGTTTTTAAATGGTGAAAAGTGGGCAGGGCTTCCAGCTGTGTCATTTAATATTAGAGAATTCAAAAAACATTTACTCCGCTGTCAATCATCTCAGATTCAGATGTCGATTGGTTCAGTTTGTTTGATGGAAAATAGGAAGACTCTTTGGGTGTATTTTTGAGCACTAACTCGTTAGAAGATTAAAATGAGGAGCTCTACCGTGTTTTAGGTGTGTGTGTGTGTGTGTGTGTGCGTGTGATGATTAATTATACATGCCAGGACAATGTTAACCTGCTAGCTACTGTATAAGCTTTCTTGTTATCTAAAGTAGCTGATTGATCTAAGCTGACTGACTACATTGTGTACATTTTACGTTAGTATATTAGTACATAGTACGTTTTACGTGGACGGATTTGGGCTTTCCGAGTTCTCAATTTGGCTTTTTTTGTTGTACACAGTGTTTAAACAGCACACTGACCTTCAGCAGCAGGATGCTGTAGTCGTACATGGCTGAAGCGTCTGTCATCTGCATTGCGCTCTTGGCGTACCACTTCAGAGCTGTGCTGATGTCCTTCGTCATGCCGTTACTGCCTAAGAATGACATCCGCGCCAGCATTTTCTATCACACACACAAACACACACACACACAGCAACAATTCTGAGCAACTCGAGCCATATGAGGCGAAACAACCTCAGTTCTTCAGTGCAACAGAATTTAAAGTTAAAGGTGATTTCAGTAACTGAATTGAAAAGCAAAGGGAAAGCACACACTACTACCCTTGTAGCAGAAATGTACGTGTGCAAAGAGCGCACCTGGGACTCGACGTCTCCTCTCTCGGCCTGGTGTTTCAGAAACTGTATGACGTCGTCGGACTCGCCCGCTTGCATATGAAGATCCTCCGGGTTGGTTAAGCGCACATGCTCAGTCAGGGATTGCTGGATATGAACAGGTCTCTAGATCAGCTGTGGTCCTGATTACACTTAATTTACTGCTGCTGTTTCGTCTTTATTTTATTGATACGTAACATTATGTATTTCTTCATATTGTTATCTAGAGCTGTTTACCTTGAGCATCCAAAAGAAACGCAATATCATACACTACCAGTCTTGCAAGTTTGGACACCCCTTCTAATTCAATGTTTTTCTTTATTATTATGACTTTAAAAGAGACTGGATAATGATGGACTGTTGTTTCTCTTTA
>JAQMYM010000015.1:19182794-19200823 GCA_030014255.1 Parauchenoglanis ngamensis
TTTTTTATTTTTTTTTTTTTATTTGATATATATATTGTGTGTGTGTGTGTGTGTGTGTGTGTGTGTGTGTGTGTGTGTGTGTGTGTGTGTGGTCTCACCAGCCCTGTGTCTAACATTACAAAGAATAAACACCGCATCAGTAAACATGTCTCTATTAGACAGTGTTTTGGTGTAAGGAGGCTTTAACCGTTGGCGTTCTCTCTCTCAGTTGAAGCGGCAGGAGGTAAAGCTCTACCGTGTGTCGTGGATGTTCGTGATGAGAAGCAGGTCAGCGAGGCGGTGGAAAAGGCCGTGCAGAAATTCGGAGGTGAGCAACAGATGGACACAGACCTCTAACTTGAGGAGGGGAAGAAAGGAGAGCTTCTTTTTATTCAATGATCTGCTGTTACCATGACTACAGGGATCGACATCGTGGTGAACAACGCCAGCGCCATTAACCTGACGGGAACGCTGGACACACCCATGAAGAAAGTGGACCTCATGCTGGGCATCAATCTGAGAGGAACGTATCTGACGTGAGTTTAAACTGAGTTACGCTCCGTTTTATTCATGTTACGTTATTATAATTCATATCTGACGACTCCTGTTAACATATAAAAAATATGTTCAAGAGATTTCGTTTATTATACAATGAAGCCATAGAGAGAACGCTGACATTTAGAACAAGATACAGAAAGCAGGAAGGACATTTACACACAAAAATGTGCTGGAGTCAGAAAACCCTCTGCCAGGACCTGGTCGTCCCTTCGAGGAGTCGGAGTCAGAGCGAAATTGATTCTTTTGACTCATTTCCTGTTTGGTCTGGTTTCATACTGCGCATGATTAACAAACAAAAAAGCAAACAAATGTTTGTGGTGGGTGCGAACATGGCTGAAAACATCCCTGCAAAACTCTCATCCTCACAAAATACCGCGACCTCAAACAGGAAATCAAAGGAATCATTTTCACTCTGATTCAGAATTGGCAAATGGACGAATTCAAATGAAAGCACTGTAAGGCATCTGGCTCTTTTGATCCATAACCAATTTTTTGGTAATAACTTCAACTGCAATGCATTTTTGAAATGAAATAAATGACTAAATGAATACTGCAGTAATATTGAGAAGTCAGTGGAAATTTCCTTGAAGTTAAATTCAGTGTTTCTTTAATCCTGGTTCTTTGCTTCGTCCGTATATTACATTAAAGTGTTTTAATAAAGTCATTTTAATTTCATAAAGTGCTCCTTACTCTCCTGCTGAACTCCACAGTGTGGAGTTAAAATGTTCAAACTCTATTCTATAGATTTGCCTAAAAGAAAAAAGGAAAACCCAGCTGCTAAAGGTGAGTTGGATGTAGGTTTTCCGACAGGAGGCGGCTCTGTCGAAGACTTCTGGCCCGATCTTTCTGATTGTTTTGTATGTTTTTCTTTACACTCCTAGTTTCTACATTTAAAATGGAACGCTTTTCAGTTGTCCCTGGTAGGCAGGATTAAATGTGTGAAAATGTAAGTGTTGCCAAAATGTCTATACTTATTCCAGTGTCTTTCTCTCAAAATCTACTTTTCAAACACTAGATCAAATAAAATCATCGCTTCTATGGAATTGCAAGAAAACTGGGATCCCT
Source organism: Parauchenoglanis ngamensis (assembly GCA_030014255.1). Lineage (NCBI taxonomy): Eukaryota > Metazoa > Chordata > Actinopteri > Siluriformes > Auchenoglanididae > Parauchenoglanis > Parauchenoglanis ngamensis. The sequence goes on from JAQMYM010000015.1 coordinate 19,184,397, forward strand.
GAAGAATTAATTCAGAGACAGACACCTCGAGGCCTCGCCCTGCCCAATCTTATATACTGTTACTTTGCTGCTAACCTAAAAAATTATACACTGGACACAAACCCCAGAGACGGATTGGTGCAACTTGGAGTCGAATCCTCGTCTGTCCTCATCTCTCTTAGCTTTGGTTGAGGACTTGGGCACCGTTTAAGCAGTATTATAGACTGACGCATCTCTCCCTCTCTGCACGGCCCTGTTTGTAATACTCACATGTTTCTTTCAGTGAAAGTAGGCTCGGTTTTTACGGACTTCCAGGGATTGGGCCTTAATAAACTTAAGGATCATTGTAACAATGGCAGTTTCACCAACTTTCATTTCTAATCTACCAAACGTAAGCTTGCAAACTCTCACCCATTCCGCTATATCCTCGGTATAATCCAAAGGCTTAATCTCAACAATTCATGTAAATATAATGGCTCTTAAAGACATGAGACTGGATAAGATTAGATTAAATGGATAGAGGAAGTTGGAATTGAAATTCCAGAGTGTACTTTGGAAAAAATTTTCCTTTTCAGAATTAATGGGACGACATCTTGTGCTCGACTGGGGCTGATCCAGTTTAAGGTTATTGATCGTACCCAATGCCAGGTTGGTAAAGTTGTACACTAGTGTGGATGAAAGGTGTGATCGATTGGCCCACATGTTGTGGGAGTGGCCTAAGCGTACTGGACTTTGGTTCATGGTGTTTAAAACGTTGTCAGAAGCTCTCAAGATAGAAATTCAACCTAGAACTAAAATAAAATGAACTAAATAAAAGATGTTTTGGCCTTTGCTTTGCTGTTCACTCCGAGAGGAATCTTGTTGAACTGGAAACTAACGGATCCACCTAAAGATTCCCATTGGATTAAAGACCTGGTGCTTTTCCTCAAAGTAAAAAAAAAAATCCAGTGGTCCATTAGAGGAGCAGTCAAAACATTTTAGAAGTTTGGAATCCTGTACTGTTGTACTTTGAGTACAAAAAGAAAATATGGAGAATGTTTTAAATGTTTATTCTGTCACTGTTTCGTTGTATACTTCATATTGTTTCCAATAAAAACATTGTAAAAGAAAGAGCTGAAAGACTGATCACCACATGGCAGTGAGTCACGGTAAGCTCTCTGTTTACAGAATTTCTGTTGCATGAATCATTTTCACTGGTTTCAGGTCTAAACTGTGCGTCCCGCATCTGTTAAAGAGTAAAAACCCTCACATCCTCAACCTCAGTCCTCCTCTCAACCTCAACCCCATCTGGTTCAAGAACCACACAGGTAAGAACCTCACCTGGGGACGCCAGGCTCGTACTATACTCCAAGCGTTAACTCTTATATACTGTAACTGTGTGTGTGTGTGCGTGCGTGTGCATGTGCATGTGCGTGTGTGTGTGTGTGTGTGTGTGTGCCCGCCCACAGCTTACACCATGGCCAAATACGGCATGTCCATGTGTGTCCTCGGAATGGCTGAAGAATTCCGTGGCTCCATTGCTGTTAATGCGCTATGGCCCCGTACAGGTGAGTTACTGTTGTCCCAGGACAGGTGAGCGTGTGCTGCAGTCTGCTTTAGAAATCCTGCATCATGATTGCGTTTTTATGTGAAAGCCATTCAGACGGCGGCGATGGAGATGCTCGGGGGAGCGGGCGTGGAGAAACAGTGCAGGAAGGTGGACATCGTGGCCGACGCTGCGTACGCCATCCTCAGCAAACCCGTCAGCTACACAGGACACTTCATCATAGACGAGGACATCCTCAAGAAGGCGGGCGTTAAAGACTTCGACGTGTACGCCGTGAAGCCAGGTGAGCGCGCGTCAGACGCCGCAACGTGCTTTAAATTCATCTTGACATTCATGTTGATTTATTTTTTTTGGATTGTTTTTTGTTTGTTTCACTCAGGCCATCCACTGCTTCCTGACTTCTTCCTGGATGAAAGTCCTGAGACACTCGAGAAGCAGATACAGGAGCACGGTGTGTGTGCGCGCGTGCGTGTGTGTGCGCGCGTGCGTGTGTGTGCGCGCGTGCGTGTGTGTGCGCGCGTGCGTGTGCGCGCGCGTGCGTGTGTGCGCGTCCTTTCATTTCACGGTTTCTACACAGACGCGTTAAACACGTGATTAGTAAAAGGATTATATGGAAGCTGTATTGCGTTGTTTTATTACAGTCTCGGTGCGGAGTATTCCTCTGCGGCGTTGGCAGGTCTCTGTGTGGGCGGAGCTAGAAACAGTGCAGATCACTGATTGGTCAAACAATGATTAAAAAACGCTTGATTATATTGCTGACTATTATTTGATGTTACTTGTTTAATAATATCTTTATTTTTGTTTCCCTGCCTCAATTTTTTTCCTCCCAGACTGAACAAGGCAACATCACAATTTTATCAGATCATTCACCTACAGTTATATTTCCTTTTTGCTGATGCAGGATTTAAATTAAATTTACATTTTATGTAAAATCTCTAAAATTATTTGCAGTTCAGCCGCTGATGTGTTGTGTGCTAAAAGTTGCACTCAAATATTATTAATATTTTGTCTCGTGTTTTTTAAAAAAAAATTTTTTTAATATCAAAATATATAATTATTTGTGGCCTTGTTTCAGGACACATCCACATGCGTATCTTTCTTTTGATTTTCCCGTTTTCTGCCCCACATTGGTTACCTGCCATCAGCTCTCCCCGTCACACGACAGGTAACAGCTCGGGGAGAGCAACGACGAGCACACGCTTCCTCCGAGTGCTGTCTACCCCCTTCCACATACATGAGCTCAAAAACACTCATGGTTGGCTAGTGTTAGTGTGATTGACAGGGGAGAGGCAGTATGCTCCTCCCACCCAGAAGGCACAGCCAGTTTTGCTCTCCTTGGTCCCAGCCATGGATAGAATATTCTGGAATTTGTAGATGAAATAATAAGCTAGTGGTGTTTGGGGTTTTTCAATTTAAAAGCCATGAAGATATTAACCTTTGACCTCCGCTACTAAATAGACGTGTTCCCCCCCCTCACTGTATGCCAGGTGCCACGCCAGAGGAACCGAGTGCAGAAGCTCCCTCCAGCCCCATCGTTGAAACGTTTACTGTGATTAAAGGTGTGATCACCCCCGAGTTGGTCAGATCCATGCAGGGGGTGTACAGATTCCAGCTGTCCGGTGCGTGTGTCCTCACGTTTTAATCCAAACTACACACTCTGGATTACTAAAATAATCCTGTAGCATGACGACAGACACAGAAAAGTGATGTGGAGCTCTGTTCTTGTAGGAGAACATGCCGGAGTTTGGTACATCGACATGAAGAATGGCGCAGGTGGAGCAGGCAGCGGAGAACCTCCAGTTACAGCAGATGTGGAGATGAGTTTGGACAGTGACGACTTCATCAAGATGTTTGCAGGTGAGGGGCAGCGAGGACAAATACAATAATTATGATATCTGATTATAACAGAAACAGAATAAACTTACATTAGTCTCATAATGTAACATGAATTAACTCCTAAATCACAATGTTGTATTTTGCATTACATACTGTGCATTTAAAATCATTCTGTAATAATAAATGCAATCAGAAATGTGTGTGAACATAACATTAGTGTTGAATATTGACTCAAGATTAATATAAAACAATGCATATAATAAATATAATAGAATAAAAAGAATCATTGAAATATTAACATGTCAGGGGTTTTTGTGAGTTTGATTATGATCATTTATCCAAAAGTGTATAAAAATAAAAGTGGGGATAAATTCATGAAATAAAAATGATTAAATGAACTGATTATGGTATTAATATTATTGAAATCAATATCACTTCAATTAATATCACGTTAATAAACAAACTCTCAAAAGAAATGAGTAATAAAATGTTATTAAAAGAGCCTGATGGGTGTAATTAGTGCTAAACCGTGTTTGTGTTCGCAGGGAAATTAAAGCCCACCATGGCCTTCATGTCCGGGAAGCTGAAGATTAAAGGTGACATGAGTCTGGCCATCAAGATGGAGAAGATGATGGCGCTGATGAACAAGTCCAAGCTGTAATCAGAAACCTTCTTCCGCCTTAATTGAAGTTTGATTGTGTAACAAATTCGTCCTGTTTTCCTTTTTATGGATAATTTAACACCATAGAAATTAAACAGTTGAGTGCAAACGTTTGCACACCGACACCTTTAATCCTTGTGTTCAGTTTCACGGATGTTTGCTCAAATAATGTACGGTATTAACTGTGAAAAAAAGAATTAAACTAATATTTCTGAATGTGATTGCTGGCTGTTTCTGTCGTTACATACAATGCAATGCAGTGTCATTATTAAACAGAAGTCTGAGGGGGTGTAAACCTTTAAAAACATTCAAAAGGAGACTGTCTCTCTCTCTCTCTCGCTCTCGCTCTCTCTCTCTCTCTCTCGCTCTCTCTCTCGCTCTCTCCCTCTCTCTCTCTCTCTCTTTCTGTGTGTGTTATCTGTCACGTACGGCTGACTCCCAGCGATCTGCCCTCGCTGTGTTTTGTTCTGAGGTTGCCATGGCTGCTCTGGGGTGAAGTGACCCAGAGTGGACCTACAGGCCCTGAACATGCGCACTTATGCACTCAATCACTCCAGATAAAGAAGCCGGCTCTGTTTTCTTGGAAGGCAACACAGTGGGCCATTTAAAATTTAGCAGTGTGTGTCGAAATCCGCCAATTAGCAGAGACTGAAAGTTTCAAAGCGATGCACTACAAGGAAAGTCGCAGAAAAACATCTGCCGAGGAAAGAACAACCTGACGCCTTTTTTTTTTTTTTACTTGTTTGCTTCAAGGTTCATTTTTCATAATCAGTGTCACGGGTACTGATGTAAAATTACTGGTCTTTTCGTAACACGTTGTAGATTTTATTGTCCTTGATTCGTTACAGATACACCTCTAAATGTGAACAGGTTAAAGAGCCGTGCTTTTAGGTACAAGATGATTTAAAAAATGGCCTGACTGTAGGGGATCCTATCTGATCTGGCAACCCTGAGCTAGCCCACATCTTAGCTTATGACTGGAATAATTGATGTTCAGTTTTTATTCATTAGAAAAATATTTTTGGTCACAGTTCCATTGCGAAGTGGGACATCAGAGCTTGTAATTATTGTATTTATTCCATTTTCTACAAGGTGGAGATAAACCCTGTTTTGTCAGCAGCACTATAGCTAGCGAACTGTGATGAGTGATGTGAGCTACTGTGAGCGGCCATGTTGATTCGATGTCACTTCTTGAACTCGGGGTTGATGAGATTTTCCTGACTTGGAGTAGGAATTCCAAAAAGAGGCGACTTTTTTTTTTTTTTTTTTTCCTCCTAGTCACAGGTCTGGAAATTCCAAGCTACAAGTTGTTGTGTTTGTAACACAGGCATCTCCCCATAACTCTCATTTGTGTCCATTTCCGGCTGCCGAGCTTTCTGTGGACGCTTCCTTCAGTCTCACGCAACATCAGATCCCATCAGGACTCGGGACCGGATTTCAGTGCTTCGATATCACAGATCTAAAAGCAGCATTGTGTTCATACACCGCGTTCCGCGATAGCGATCGCCGAGCTGCTTCTCTGTCCGCGCTGATGGTATCTTTAAGCTCAGGCTTTTAGCGGAGATTGAATAGAGGGACTTGGGTGGAAGTTTTACACCAGGCTAGGAAAGCGCTTACGGTCACGACTGTCACTTTGTTCCTTTATTATTTGATATCAGACTCCTCTACAGATCTTCTAAAGATGTCTGAGTGAAAACGCACACTGAGTGTCAGTTCTGTCGTACAGAATGTATAGATGGGGCAAATCTGTAGTTTTATGGAGGAATTTGGACATAAATTACAGTTCTAGGCAGGGTGTAGTCAACACGGCACTGTTTTAATGACTACCATGTGTGAGACTTTAACAGCTCTCTGAATTACATGTCGGAACGTTAAATAATACCGGGACATCTACTTACTGAAGAATTTGAGTTAAATGAATAGAGTGGGTCTGTCACCCTGCCTAAATAGTCCTATAATTATGTTAAGCAGTAAAATATTTATTTTAGCAGTAACTTATAATATGTAAGGAATAAAACAGGATGTTTAAGAGAAATGAATAAGCAAGTCTTGAAATGTTTTATATAAAGTAACAGTTTGCCAACAATGACCCGTTTCATTTGTTATTGAATGGAAAATTGTGCTTGTTTTATTTTTAATCATTCATAGTTACATTAAATGTCGCTTTAAAAAAAAAAGAAAGAAAGAAAAGCGCAGCTTGTCATGTTACGGAGAGCGCTGACGCTGGAGACGCCTTCTGTAAAAATGTTCTCCTTACAGAAAAGTGTACGTTTTTTGTCCAGTGTTAAATAATTGTTCTTAAATCCGTAAGTCTTACATTAAGTGGAGCATCCGCTCTATATATGTCTCCATGTGAATGAAGTTTATTAATGCAAATCCCTTCTGACCAATCAGAATCAGGAATTCGACAGCGCTGCGGTATAAAATAAATCAATATATAAATGTGGATGAATTACAGGATGAATTTGAGCCTGTGTTTTCCAACCATTTTTATCTTCATAGTGTTGACATGTACACATTGTCATACCAAATTGTGTTTTTTTTTAGGCATTCATGATGGAGTTGACGGCACACCAGAGCAGCGTGGGTAACGTGCTGCAGGTGGGAAACCAGCTGATTGCGCAGGGCAACCTGACCGAGGAGGAAGAGGACGAGATCCGCGAGCAGATGACTCTGCTGAACTCGCGCTGGGAGACCCTGCGCGTGAACAGCATGGACCGCCAGGCCAGGTATACACACACACACACACACACACACACACACACACACACACTTTCACACAGAGAGAAATCTGTATCTATATCTTGGAAGTGGGCGTGGCCTAAACCAAACATGCACAGTGAACATACAACTTACTTTTTTTTTTTTTTGGTAAGTTTTTGTTTTTTTAAGTGGTTTCCGGTTTTTAAGTTTTTTAAGTTAATTTTTTTAACTTTTTGGAAACCAAGCTTGGGTCTGGAGCTCCACTACAGCCTTCAACTGTCCGACAAACTGCCTAAACAAGCAAAAAGAACATAACTCCCCCCACCCCCGGCAAATAAACAAAAAAGGAATTTAGAGCTCGTTACCGCTTCAGTCCGAAAAATAAAATGTGTTCGTATTTGTTCTCTACCTGAGAAAGCAATTGTTTTGAAATGAAACCAAATCTCGTATCCCAAACCCAAGTGTGCCAATACTGGGGTGAATGAATCAAATGACTCAGTGAATCTGAATCATTGACTCATTGACTCGCTCAAGTGCTGTTTAAAACTGATTACATGAAACTGCTTTGATTATTGTTTCAGACTTCATGAAGTTCTCATGGACCTCCAGCATCAGCAGCTCCAGCAGCTCTCCGATTGGCTGAAGGAGACAGAGAGGCGGATCCGTAAAATGGAGACCGAGCCGATGGCGGGAGACCTGCAGGGATACCTGGCTCAGATCGAGCAGCACAGAGTAAGCCAGATCTCGTGACATCATTAACAGTTTACAAGGATTGCTGTAGCGTAGCAGTAAACATCATTGCTCCACATGCACCAGACATTAGTGCCATAAATGTAGAGGAGCCATTAAAAGCATTCTATGGTTTAATATTTTTGACTGTCTATGTCTGGGGTCAGGCTCTGCAGGGCGACCTGGAGGCCGAGCAGGTCAAAGTGAACTCTCTGACTCACATGGTGGTGGTGGTGGACGAGAACAGCGGCGAGAGCGCCACCGCCGCTCTGGAGGACCAACTTCAGGTGAGGTTCACCTTGCGTTCAGCTTTGCGTTTTCTATTAAACACATGAGGCGGGAATTCCGCATCAATAACACTCATACCTACCATAAATGCCATTAGCGTACCATAAAGCTGATGTTTAAAGTCATGTTTGTCATCATCATATTATTATTATTATATAACCTTATATAAACCTGACTTTATACCACAGCACTTGAATTCTCGATTCTGATTTGTCGGAAGGTGGCGAGTATTGTCTATAACCACAGCTGTCCAGCTACAAGGCAAATCCCGGGTTTATATTATGTTAATGTGCTCATTGGAATAATGGTTATAGTTTCCATAGTAACGGCACATTCACACACACAGAAAGAGCGAGAGAGAGAGAGAGACTGTAACGTAAGTGATAATTGTCTCAGCAATATAAAATGTAGCTATAAATGGCTAAAAAATGCACATAATAAAGAATGTTTTCACTGGTAATTGTTGTGGTATAAGTTGAATACAGCATTTTTCTCTAAAAGCACACCACCAAGTGTTTTTTTTCCTCGCTATGGCGAGTTGCATATTGTGTGTATAATGACTTGAAGAGTCCAGTAGCTGGCTGGAAGGAAGCACTTTGCACTCTCACTTCCTTTATAGCCACATTCGTAATGACACGGCGCTCGGAGTGTTTTATAGCACTGCCTGTTCTGTCGTTCACGCTGTGGCCTGTAATGACACGCGGCGCTCTTTGAACCCTAATGCCTGTGTTTGTCTGCCGAAGCTCACGCGGGATTACGGCCTTAAGAACCGGCGGGCGAAAAAGCGCCTGCTTACTTACCAGGCTCAAAGGATGTGCTTGACTTTCGAGCTGGCGCTGAGCAGAAAGGTTCCTGGAGAGTGAAGACGTACTGAAGTGTGTAGTGTAAAGGCTGGATGCTGGCTTCGGGATCAGACAACAGTCGATCTGCTGCTCGATGCACGTGTCATGATTGATACAGACGCACATACTTTGTAAACTGTGACAAGATTTCTGCATTCTGATTGGTTGATTGGTGACCGCAACCCGGACGGTTGATCTGGCTTCAATGCCAGTGACACGGGATGGAACGTTCTTGGGTCGAGAAGCCTAACTTTTTCCTCATAGCTTGAAAACTTCGTAAACAAGTCTACTGTAGGAAATAGCTACATTTTAAATTCAGGAATCATCAACAATTATGTGTTCGTTTGTGTCAGGTTGAGAGCTGGTAGTCACTGAGAGATTTCCATCACTCTAATCTTACAGCTTATTTTTCCCATCGTCTTTGTTTACGCTGTCTTGCTTCACTGCGTGTTTCCCGGTGCAGTCTCTGGGCGAGCGCTGGGCCGCGGTGTGTCGCTGGACCGAGGAGCGCTGGAATAAACTGGAGGAGATCCTGCTTGTGTGGCAGCAGCTCTTGGACGATCAGGTTAAAAACATTTAACCGCAGTTTTACCAGTTTTACTGCCAAAGCCGTTTACTTATGTGTATTTTTACGATGTTGTCAGAACCTGTTCAGGGCCTGGCTGGCGGAGAAAGAAAAGGCTCTGAGTGAAGTGCAGACCAGCGATTTCAAAGACCCGAGCGAGATAAACACTAACGTTCGTAGATTAGCGGTGAGTACCCTGGCCAGGTGACCATGTTAATCAGGAGTGACACTGGTGCGAATGTTACCGAACTGACAGTGTGAAATTTCGACTCCTTCCAACAGAGCCTGAAAGAGGACATGGCGCAGAAGAGGCGGGTGCTGGGGGCGCTGTCCGAGGCAGGGCAGGATGTGGCGCAGGTGCTGAAAAGCCCCGTAGCGAGTCAGTGCATCGAGACGGACACGGAGGAGCTGACGCAGCGCTGGGACAACCTGGTGCAGAGACTGGAGGACTGCTCCAATCAGGTAACACACACCGCACGCTCGCAGCCAATCTGCAGCCGAGATTCTCGTATGTCTCAGGAACGAGTGGCTGAATGTTTGTAGGATTTATACGGAGTTATTGTTGTAACCAGCAGATCAGGGTCAAACAGTTTTTCTTCAACAGCTTCCTGTTCCAGCTTCCTTCCTGTTGGTCACAAAGAGACGGTACTTACACTTTCGTTTTCAGCAACCCGGAGCCCATTTTTTCCCGTCCGTTCATCTGTCAGAAATGTTCATCAGTGCAATATCTCCAAAATTAAAGGTTAAATAAAGAGCACAGTAAAATAGTTTGTCTTCACATTTTTAACCTACGTTGTTCCAGGCTTCTTGGAGAACCTTTTACAATTCGCCGATGTTTGTTTATATCAGTAATATCAGATATGGGATATATATATATATATATATATATATATATAATTCTTAGCAGATTCCAAAAAAATATTCTGTAACATGTTTGGAAATATTCCTTTATGCTACTGATTAATTAACTGGTACTGACTTGACTTTAATGCATTATGCATAAAACAGGCATGTAAGACAAGCCTAATATAAAAAAGTGGGGTGCCAATACTTTCGCGCCGGCCCGTGTATGTTACGTCAGGGTATATTTTGCGTGAATGTAGATATGAAAAAATATTGACAAACATGAGAACACACACACACACACACACGGCACACCTGAGCCCAGTACCAACACCTGAGCATTCTGTTGCTGTCCCAAATTTAGAGGAATCACCATGGAAACAGCCTCTCCCTGGAATAAGGTGGTGCTCAGACCTCCCCATCCTTCTCTCACACACACACACATGCACACACACAGACTTGTAGTTGTGCTGTTGTGAGAATGTTTCAGGATGTTTTCTGATCATTCTTGTCTGTATCGTCCTTGCTTAACACAGTCATATAAACCTTTGTCTCGTCTCCTAGGTAACCGTGGCAGTCAGTGCTGCAGGGACGCCGCAGGTGCAGGAGAGGGTCGTCATGGAGACGGTCACAACGATAGTGGAGCGGACTCAGCGCACAGCCACCGATCAAGAGCTCCTGCCTCCTGCACCACCGAAGAGACGCCACCTGGATACGGACACTGAGCTCAGGAAGCTGTACGAGCGCGCACACACACACACACACACACACACACACACACACCGGCACTCACAGCCTCACTGTTCAGTGGTGATGTTGGTAGTTTCCTTCTCCAAACTTTTTGTCTGTCTGTATGTCCGTCTCTGTTGTTCTTAGTTTCTCGCTGTCTGTAAGTCTGTCTGTCTCTCTGTCTTTATATCTTACTTTCTTTGACTCTCTGTGCCGGTCTGTCTCTTTCTTACTTTCTCTCTCCGTCTGCAAATCTGTCTGTCATTCTTTCTTACTTTCTCTGTCTGTCTTTGCGTCATTGCTGATGTAGGCCAGCCAGGTAGCTTTGTTTGTCGAACTGTATGCTGACCTGTTCTTTTAATATATATATATGTGTGTGTGTGTGTGTGTGTGTGTGTGCGCGTGTGCGCGTGTATAGAGTGGACAGTGACATTCCTGACCTTTTATCCTCATTGGTGAGATGGAAAACCTCGGCAAAGTCGCTGTCCTCTAGAGATCCTCTTGACCGCAAGACAAAACTCCAGGTAATAAACCTAAGAGAGCGCCGCTGGTGATCGGCTTGTTTCACAGACAACTGTCTGTGTACACACACGTTTCTTGTCTGTAATTTTAGGGCCTGGAGGTGGAGCTTAAAGAGAAAGAGCAGCAAGTGAAAGATGTGATGGAGAGAGGAGAGAAGCTGACGGGGCAGTTAGAGAAAGGTAAAGAATTCTGGGTAGTTTTAAAGTTTCCTCCTGCAGCTTTCTGCTTCATTTCTGATGTTAAATGGGCAACAGGAAGTAGAGTGATGATGGAAAAGTCTTTCTTCTATCATTTGTCTATTCTTTTTTTGTTTTTACTTTTATTTATCCATTATACTGTATTTTCTCCCTTTGGTGCCTTTTTTTATATTCGTTCTTTCTTTTGTCTACTTTTCAATTATTAATCTTGTATTAATAAATATATATTAAATCTCTTTTTCTCTCTCTGTCTGCAGAAGGTTTGCCCTCGTCCCCGGTTCGCTCTGCGCTCGTCTCTGTGCAGTCGGAGTTGGGTTCCTGTCAGCAGCTCCTTCGTGACGCGCAGGACCGAGCTCGGGTTCTGGAGCGGGTGGCGTCCTTGTCCTCTGAGCTGAAGGTTCTAGACGGAGCCCTGGCGGACGCCGAGGCCTGGCGCGACCGTACAGCGGGACTCGTCACAGACGCTGAGCTTTCCGCTCTGCACGCGCTCCGAGACGACTGCCAGGTGGGCGGAGCCGAGTGACCCGAGGCCCTCGACTGACTTCTTTTTTAATGATTATTGATATAAGCCACGATGAAGGATCAGGCCGAGGGAAAATGAGTCGTATTAGACTCCTGGTGTAATCAGTACTAATTGCTGTGTACATGCGTGTGTGCTGTGTACTTATCCTGAAGTGCCGTTGCCATGCCAGTGACTCAGTGCCCCGTTAGAACCCTGGCATTAGCTGTAATGGGGAACACAAACATTTGGATGGTGTTCAGAGAAGCTTTTTCTTCAGTCATTACGGAATAATGAGTCATCTGGCATCAATCTGTCATGAGCGTGATTACAGTAAAGTATTCTTCATTTGTGTGTGTGTGTGTGTGTGTGTGCGCGCTCCAGGCTCAGCTGGCAGGACTCCTGGGTCTCAGCGCTCGCCTCCAGGAGCTCCGTGTCTGGGCAGCGTCTCTGGCTGTGGAGCCCGGCATCCCTGCTGACATCCAGAGCAGCGTGAGCGCCGTGTCATCCCGATACGACTCGACTCTTCAACACCTCACCGCACGAGAGCAGGAGATTAACGCTGGTAAACATAACCAGTCGTGATGATGACAGACTATAAGTAACCACAGTACAAATTCTACCAGTAATATACATCGCTTTATTATCAGCGTAGTAGTAATCGTATTATATATGAGGTTATTGAGATCTCCACTGGGTTTTCCGGTTTCCTCCAAACACAGTCCAGTAGGCCAGGCTGTTGCTAAACAGGGAATGGACAGCCAAAAAACAGGCAGCGCTAGAGACGGTCGAAGCGATTTACAAGTGAGTCGCCAATCAACTCCAGACGGTTCACACAGACGCCATTGAAATTGCGTCGACTGCGAGAATGCAGCTCGGCTATAAATAACCCGTTTCCCCCTCCTCCGTTTCAGTCTCGCGCTGGTGTGTTTCCCACCTTTTCACCGCCGCACCCACGATTTACGCGCCGTGTAATTGAAACGAGCAAGTGGAAAAGAAACGAGGGGGAAAAGAACGAGAGTGTGTGTGGAAAAAGAGCAAAGGGAAAATGGAGAGAGGGGTCAAATGTCTAATGAAAGTCCTTTTTTTAACTTAAAGTGGTTTTGGGAAACACACAGCCAGGACTTCCAGATCCTCGTCGTTCCCGTTCATTTTCTCTCGATACAGATATAAAAAGGTTCTCTTGTTGCTGTCTCGGTAGGTTTTCTTTTTTAACACTTCTCTATCAGCCGACGTACACAAGTTTAATAACGTTGTAAAAACGCAGATTCTGTCAATTTCACGAAAATTCGACGGACTAGTGAAATAATCAGCAAAAAATTTTTTTTACTTTTTTTAATTTAATGAAAGAATGATCGCTATCACTTATCGATCGTCCCCGTATCCGTGCTTCTCTCCAGCGAAAGAGAGGAAAACTGCCCACAGGCGGGGAGCGAACTTTCTGAAAACAAAACGTTTTTTGTGATTTCCAGCAGTCTTGAAATCCTGGGGTCGTAAAAAATACGACGAAGACCCTGGAGCTACGGTTAATTAAAATGTCTCCGTTCTGCCATCCTGGGGGCGGAGCCATGCAGCAGCGGTGAAAAGGTTGCACGTTGCCATGACAGAAGATAAACTCGACGAACAGCGTGTTAGCTAGCTAGTACATACACATACATACCCCTTTTTGTCGTCGATGAAGGAATATCAGTCAGCGTTAAACATTACGTCTACAGTAAACTAAACTAAACAAATCTACGCAACAAAGCAAAGAAATCTGGTTGGAATACGTGTCGAGCGAAATGATTTATATGAAACTTCATGCGTAATAAATGTCGTTCCTTGCTGTATTTTGTCTGTGTGTGGCTGTCGGCCACCCTGACACGCGTACACAAGCGCGCACACATTCAGACAAACCCTGACAAGTTCTCACACACTGACAAAACAAAAACAAAAGGACCAACACTCGACTCGCGTGCTTTTTGACACATTCTCTGAATTTTCTTTAATATATTCTTCTGTTTGTTTTTCTCAGCTCTGAGCAGGCGGCAGCAGATTAATAACAGCGCTGACGTTCGGGCCACACTCGAGTCCAGACTCTCTGCCCTCTCCGCTGACGTCATAGACCTGCCTTCCACCGAGAATGCTGTGGACAAAGCTCAGGTGTGTGTTTGTGTGTTCATATATATAAATATGAATATATTATATATGAGAAAAATCTTTCTTTTTGGGTCTGAGACAGAGTCAGCGTGTGGAGTGAGTGTGTAACTCGGGAATTTCCCCTCTCGGATCTAATTGTAGAACTTTCCACAGAATCTAAAAATACCACAGTTGCAGCTCCAGGGACGCTAAAGTCACGCTTCCTAATCTGCCCTGTAATTAGTGACTACACGAACGAAGCCGATCTTCTTTTTGTGTAACGTGAGCGCATGCGTCTCACCTTGCTCACCCGGCCTTTATCAGACTCTTTATCACACTTTCATACTCCGGTACTGCAGGTGGCGCTGTTACAAATCGCACGACCACAGGGAGAACTTTGTTTGAATAAACTGTAGTGACACAGCTGTTGTTGGCCACACCGCACGTCGATGCTCCTCTCAGAAGTCTCTATTTAGCTATTTAGTCTTTCTAATGTTTTTTTTTTCCGAATTGCAGAAATAAGTTGCATTAGTGGGTGCATTGCATTGTGGGTAGTGTACATAAATAGAGCATGAGTAATGCTGATGGATCTGTTCCTCCGTGCTCTGTAGGCTCTGTGTGCAGAGATCGAGCAGCAGCAGCAGCAGGCCGCATCAGACCCACACGAGCTCCAGCGCTGGACTCAACTTTCCACCACAGCTGCAGACCAGCTTGGCATACTGCAGTGCATTCTGGGTAGCATGAAAGACTCACAGGTTGGACCATTTCTTACTTGTGTGCTTGTCTTGTCTTGTCTTCATCGCTATTTATGCCTAACCTGTAATTGAAGTGCGCTAAAACACTTGTGATGGCGTTTTTTTTTTTTTCTTTTTTCTGATTTACCATTTCGAGTTTTGGAGGTTTAGTTATTGTTCCGCAACGTTTCGCGCGCAGGTCCGGAGCGAGGAGGTGAGCCGCTGGCTGGACGCCGTGCAGGAGCTGCTGTCGGAGGACTCCGGCTCCTTGAACCATGCGGATAATTTACAGGAAGAGCTTAATCAGTGCAAGGTCAGAGGCCAGGCCGTTCGGAATTCATACTTTTGAACTGCCTGTCTGTATTCGTTGCGGTAAAGATACATCTTAAAATGACAAGATAACAGAACAACAGATCGTATCCGAACGAGATAGCAAATCAAATTAAATACAACTCTTTTAACTCCGTGTTATTCCCAGGCATTTTACTCTACTCGGAAACCTGCTGTAAATCTGCTGGATTTGTGCTTCTCTGCCTTTGGTTAGGAGTATGTGGGGGAGATGGAGGCGGTGGAGTCGTCGCTGAAACAGATGGCCGTGAATGTAGCAGCTGTGCAGCAGAGTGCAGTACCGGGCCTGGCCACATGGGGGCAGAAGGCGCTGGATGAGAAACAGAGACGCTGGAACGCGCTGAGCAAACAGGTGAAGGGCCGGGATCACGGTTCTGTCATTTCAAGCAGTGAGGAAGGTATGACTGAAAGTGACATGATTTGTGTTTGTGTAACTGAATGAATGCGTGTGTGTGTGTGCGTGTGTGTATGTGCGTGTGTGTGTGTGCAGTTACAGCAGCAGCAGGAGCGTGTGACTGAGAGTCAGGAGAAAGTGTTGAACTTGAAGAAGGACTTGGTGGAGATGCGAGAGTGGATGGCTCAGGTGGATGAGGAGTTCCTGATGAGAGATTTCGAGTACAAGAGTCCTGAGGAGCTGGAGGAGGCTCTACAGGAGATGAAGGTACACACGTGCGCACACACACACACACATGCAAAAAACAAACATTGTTTGTTCTTGAAGTGCCATTGTTATTCATTGCAAAGTGTTATTGTGGCATAGCATAATGTATTAGTGTGTGTGTGTGTGTGTGGAAGAGGGCAAAAGAGGACGTGCTACAGAAGGAGGTACGAGTGAAGATTTTGAAGGATAGCATTAATGTGTTGACAAGTAAAGCGCCCCCCGGTGGTCAGGATCTGAGTAGCGATTTGGCAGAGGTGCTACAGAACTACCACAAACTGTGTGACCGCTTCAAGAGCAAGTGCCACACGCTGGAGGTAACACACACACACACACACACACACAAAAATATGAGGCATGTAGTACAAACACATCTTAATAACCTGTGGTGTGGAGTGTAATAACAGATTAGTAGCATGTAGAGTCCTGTAGGAGGCGTGGTCGTGCTGTAGTGTAATAACAGGATTATAACATGCAGCTGTAGGAGGCGTGGTCATGCTGTAGTGTAATAACAGGATTATAAGATACACAGCTGTAGGAGGCGTGGTCATGCTGTAGTGTAATAACAGGATTATAACATACAGCTGTAGGAGGCGTGGTCATGCTGTAGTGTAATAACAGGATTATAAC
>JAQMYM010000015.1:19228415-19245534 GCA_030014255.1 Parauchenoglanis ngamensis
TGGTGAGGTGGTGAGTTGTTGGTGAGGTGGTGAGTTGTTGGTGGTGGTGGTGAGTTGTTGTTGGTGGTGGTGGTGAGTTGTTGTTGGTGGTGGTGGTGAGTTGTTGTTGTTGGTGGTGGTGAGTTGTTGTTGTTGGTGGTGGTGAGTTGTTGGTGGTGGTGGTGGTGAGTTGTTGGTGGTGGTGAGTTGTTGTTGTTGTTGTTGTTGGTGGTGAGTTGTTGTTGTTGGTGGTGGTGAGTTGTTGTTGTTGTTGGTGGTGGTGAGTTGTTGTTGGCGATTTGTTTATTTCACCTCTCTGTAGAGGAATTAGTGTGATTACTGAATTATACACTTTTATCCAGCTTGAAATGGTGCTGGTGTTTTATGGATTTTATTGTGTCTGTTCTGGAAAAAGTCTCTCTCTCTCTCTCTCTCTCTCTCTCTGTGTGTGAGTGTGTATGTGCCCTTTGACATCCCTCTATCTTTGTCTCACTGTCCCTCTCTCTATCTACCCCTCTCTCTGTCTCACTCTTTCCATCTCTCTCTTTGTCTCTATCTCTTTCTCGGTCTTATCTGTCTGTTTCTTACTTTCTTTCTCTCATTCTTTTTGTCTCTGTTCCTCTGCCCCTCTTTGTCTTTGTCTTTCTTGATCTATAGCTCTGTCCCTTTGTTTCTTTTTCCCAGTCTCTCTCTTTCTCTCCCTTTCTCTATCTCTCTGACTGTCTCTCATTATTTATCTCTCTCTCTCTGTCTCTATTTATTTGTCTCTCCCTGTCATCTATCTATCTATCTATCTATCTATCTATCTATCTATCTATCCATCCATCTCACATTCCCTCATGTTCTTTCTCTTTCTTCAAACATTAGTTTTCCCCTCTGCTATAAACTAAAGCTAGCAATCTGCCATTTTCATGCTTTTGAACCACATCTCTCTGCGTCACGTTTCTTTCACACACATGCTCTCTCCCTCGTAGCCGTGTTTCCTTTGCTCGTTGTCTCCTCCTCTTGTTTCTTTGCATGTTTCTGTCACTCTTTCTTGCACTCTGTCCTATTCTCTGTCATTTCTTTTGTATGTTTTTTTGTAATTGTTTTTGCACCCTGCTTCCCCTTTCCATTTCTGCATCTTTGCTTTCCCTTTCTTATTTCCTTGGAGTTCTCTCTCTCTCTCTCTCTCTCTCTCTCTCTCTCTCTCTCTCTCTCTCTCTCTCTCTCTCTGAGAGAATGCTGAAAACTCTTCTCGCCTTCCTTTCACTCCACACATCCGTCACTCTGTAAAATGGAATAGGTGATGACGCGTACAGACGTCTGAACAAATATGTGCTCCTTAATAAAGTGATCTTTCTATTCAGATCCATTGTGTGCACCAAGCAGTCAATAGAATACACAGATTAATGGAAATGCAATATTTTTATTATTTTATTTTATTATTTCCATTGATCTTTTCTATCGCTCTGTTTAGTTTGAAAGCTCACAAAAAAACAAAAGCCCTAAATATCAATCCCAGAAATTCAAATCTCAAAAATAGTCATTACAACCTACATAAAGTTCGTGTATGTCTTCAAGCCCCGCCCTGTTGTCTTGGTCGTCCAATCACTGCTTAGCAACCATTACTAGCCACCAATCACTTTAGTCCACTGGTTTATTGGACATGGAAAGACAAGCACGACTGGTGGACTCGGAGCAGTTTGTTTAAATAAAAGGTCAAGAGGCAAGCACTGGTCAAAACCAGTTGAATATGAACAACAGCGACCGAGGGATAATCCAAAGATTAATTTAATAACCAAGAGAGCACACAGAGAATGGCAAGACTTCGCAGTGACTTCACTGATATGCTAGTTTTAGCTCGTTTAATGATGACGTCGGTTAGCCAGCTCGTCCTGTGCTGTTCGTATTAGCTTTGCTGACAGATTAGCAAAGCAAACTACCTGTAGTAGCTACACACACTCATCAGACACACTGATTCGAACGTAGCGACGTCGTTCCTGCCAGATCCCGGGTTTAAAGTCAGGAGAATGGGGCGTGTCCGTTGTCAGCAACGTTGATTGCGGATTCAGAATCCTCGCCACATGCACCAGCCTGCTGACGCTGAGCCTTAGTAGAGTACACTGTATTTGTTTAGATTTTGCATTTCAGGCATCCTACATCTAACCGTGTGTGTGTGAGTGTGTGAGTGTGTGTGTGTGTGTGTGTGTGTGTGCACAGTCGATGACGTGTCCTTAATCGCTCATTACTACACGCACCTCAGAGCCACATGCACCTGACGATTACAACGTCCATTACGATGATGATGACGACTCCACTCTTAACCCTCGTTGTTTAAGGATCAGCAGCCTGGCGCGCGCACACACACACACACACACACACTGCAAGGCTTCATAAATCATTAGGATTAGAAGCTTAGTGTTAATTAAAAAGCAATTACCTCAGCAGACGGTATGTGTGTTTGCGGATGCACATGCGCAGAGGCTCGTGTGTGTGTGTGTGTTCCCCGAGGACGTATTCGCACAGTGGGGATGAGAATCTAATCCTGGTACGGCTGTGACTGGGAAGCCGCACACAGAGAGAGATTAGTGACGCCGTAACCCGGGACATGCTGATTGTGTAAGTGTGTGTGTGTGTGAGAGTGAGTTTTTTATAGTGATTTGTTCAGGTTTGTGTGGATCAAGGCTGCCAGCTGCACATCTGTATACTCACTTTACAACGTAAGCCCATGAATCAGACTTTAAGTAAAGGAAAGCCATCCATTTGAAGTGAAAGGTGTGTGTGATAGAGAGAAAGAGAGAGACTCACTATAAACTCGCACTTACACTGTGAAAGGACGATTAATTAAGCAGCTAACACACACACTTACTGAGGTTCACTCCAGGTCACACACTCCTTCCATTCTCACACACTGCCGCGGTTCTGTTTTTTAAAGCGTTTACCGAACAGGCTTCAAATCAAATAATTGATGGACCGATCTCCACCCGTGAAACGACTCCACCTACCGACCTCAGCCGGGTCGCTCATGGCCAGCTTTACCTCGTGTCGTTTATTACTGATTGTGAGAAATGAGCCCCTCGCACACTAAACCGCACTCTCAGGGTTGGCAGGCCTCAGCCAAAAAAGCTTTACAAGCCGGGAAAAAGAAGCGGCGCGTCCATCATTTTGGCGCACGGAGGGTCCGGCGAGGTCAGGGTGGTTCTTGATAACAGAAATGATCCACAGTTAAGGAAGTGGCGAGGTGTTGTGCTGCGTTCTCGATATTTCTGTCACCTGAGGAAAACTCCCGCTCGGCTTTTCTGCTAGGAAAGGCGGGAACTGTGGGTTTAGGATATGACGCCATGACACCGTGGCCACCATTTACATGACTTTACAGTAGTATCAGCCTTAACTCTATCAACACCGGCGTACCAGTTTGTCAAAATCTATAATACTGACCTGACAGTTGATGATTTGGGGAAAGTAAACATCATAACCTGGCTTTCGCTGGCGTGCGTTCCGGTCTTAATCGTGGTGCTCGTCAGAACATGTAGCTTACAATGTGATCATTATTTTTAGGGACAGCATTCTGTGCAGACGGAATACGTGTTTTTTAGTACCTAATGAAGACATGATGATGAAATGAGTAAACTAATGGTGTTTCTCCTCTTCAAAAGCACTCTTTTTCACTTGCTACTTGCAGCTCATTATCCGTTTCAGGTTCTGGAGAGCGGATCCTGGCGCTCGTTTGTCGGTAAGCTATAACGGCTTTCTAGGGAAGCATCCAAACTGGAAGGAAATGCCAGGTAGATATGGATAGCTAGCATGTTTTTTAGCTGTATCATGAACTCCATTTCATGAAGGTGAGAATCATGATTGCGATAACGAAGCTGTAGGAACACGGCAAAGTTTTAAAAAAAAAAGCCACAAGACATTTTTAACTCGCCTGGTTTTCCTATTATCCGCCATTTCCACCTCCTTTCTCTTTTTCCGCCTTTCATCTCGTGTAGGCTTTGAGTCTTTCTCTGACAGCCCCTCTCTCACTGCCGCGCTCCTTCTCCCCTCTCATCACTCCTTTCTCATTCCACTTCTTTTTTTTTCCTTTCCCTAAAGCTTGACTTATGAAGAGTCGGTGCTGTGCTTTCCCGGCACCACTCGAGCACCAACTCGTGCCTTTCCCCTCACTCCCTTTCTATCCCTCGCTGTCTTTCTGCCTCCGTCTATCAAGACGGTTGAACTTTCTAAGCTTGTTAGGAAAGTTTTCAAATGGGTTTGTCTGACATCCAGCTCAGAATCGTGCATTTGTGAGCCCACAGGATTCTTCAGTGGCAGGCTGGTCGACATGCTCTGGCTGGCCTGCATAATTTAGTTGATAAGTCTGTTTCCATTACCCTTTTCCCCTACGACACAATGGCACTTTTAAGCAAACCGAGCATAAGCTGGCGCATTCACTCATGCAAACGGGTAAACCCGGACTGGAGTTCAGTGCTTTCCTGGAGCCGTAATTGTCTTCCTTTCTTTCTGTCTACAATTCATAGGAGAATAGAAAAAAGACAGCGATGCAGCGGCGCTTTAGTCCAATAGTCCATCAAGCTCTCTCGCCTCCTCATCTGTACATTCTGCTCAAATATGTAAGCTTCAACTTTCATGCTAATCCCAACACCAACACACGCCGTCTCACGGATCGCTAACTAGCCAAGCCTCATCATCGTAAAGCTGTGTTGCGTCTTGGTACGTTGAGTCCAACGTGTCCCTTATTTCTCGTAGTGCTGGATTTCTCCGTGTTGGTGAGTGGGGAAAGAAGCTGTTCCTTCGTGTTGTTTTAAGGCGCGATCAGCAAAACCTAATTATCACCTGGTGAGGTTGTTGAAATACGTTTCTCCTATTAAACACTATTGTAACCGTGTCGGCAGTAACAGTGTCCCCGCGTGACATCACAGGGTACATCTGCTGCTTCTCATCGGAATAATGAACATACCCAGCACCGAGCATCAAATTAGCGCTGAACACATCGCAAACCTTTTAGTTGAACCATATTTAATGTGTTTCAGGATGTTCCTTATAGCCAAATTAAGAGTGGTGTGATTTGAGAACTCCTTGCAAAGGACACATTGACGGTTAGCTTTGCTTTCACGGTCCCTTTAGTAGCTTTATGAACTACTGCGTGCTACAGAAAGCATGCAATTCAGACATGCTGCGAAACAGAAAGAGCCACCATGCATTCAAACCCTCTGGCCACGGTCACTCCACTCTTCAGATAATGAGCAAGAAGAAAATAAGGACGAGAGAGAGCTGGAGACGAGATTACGGAGAGGCAGAGACTCGGGGGGGAAAAATGGAAATAGCTTGTTCATGCTCTTATAAATATGGAAAATAAATTAGTCCAGTATGTTCTGTGTCTTTTGTTTGTTACCAACGAGACAAGATCTTTGAGTGGGAGTTGGGCTCGCTCTTTCTTTCCTTCTTCCGAAATGCAGCAATTAGAGAGATGGCAAACTTCACAAGGTTTAGTTGCTCGAATTAGCACCGGTCCGAGCCCGCCGGATTATTAGGATACATCCCACATGACTGGAGAGAGATTTCAAGTGTGGGCAGCTGGGTTGGCTGCCCTTGGACGTGCACCTGTCCAATTTAACGGCCGATGCTAAATTTGTAGTTATTTATGGCCCACGCTTTGAGCAATGGTGGGCTGGAATTGATCACTCGTCGGCAAGCTGAGAATTATTGGCACAGTTATCGTGAAGAAGGATCAGTGGAAATGCAGCTCTATTAAGAATATGAAGGGCATGTAATCTACAGAAAGCGCCTATATGGAGTCATTGATTAGTAAGGGTGCAAAAAAGCATACTATAATTTAATTTGGCATTCATATTTTGCACCAAGTATGTATTTTATTTCTCAATATCTGGCAGTTTGTAACACACTGAAGAAAAGCACAATCTTTTCCGCATGCTATTGGATAGCGTTGCTCTGATTGAGAGGGGAGAGAGTAATGACATTCCTCCCAACTCCCAGACTGCAATTTGGCTCTCTAGGACTCCGAGCCACAGATGTCTGTGGCATCATCTTGTTTCCAACTTGCTGTAGTGCGAACACGTTTCTGTCGCACCACTCTGCGGTTTGGACATTCCTGACTAAATAAGCGCTTGTTAAAAGACTGGGTTTGTCTATATGTTGCTAACTAATCTGTAGAAATGTCCATCTATAGAACAAGTGGTCAGACATGAAGCATTCATTATTGGACCATGGCCCAGGTACTGGCCCAAAATGGATATTTTTAATACGTTCACTTTACTCAAGGGGACAAGATCATAAAATGCCTAAGGTACTTTTCATATGACGAATTGCCTTTAAAAGCTTTTCGCTTGCTTCATGGCCAAGAATGTCTTTGAAAACCAGAGGAGCGTTTGAGCGTAAGTAAATAAATGAGTCGAGCAGGAACTGTCTTTTGTTTGCTACTCACAAGGTGGTATCACCAGTGAGAAAAGTATGAATCATTTCATAACTCATAACCAGTACATTTACCAGGAGGAAGGGTACGTTCTTAGAAGAAGGGATATTCAGGTGTTAGGGGTTATGAGGTCTTGTCGGATACAGACTCTGTTTTACACTCTATTATTATAGGGTTCTGTGTAGTCGGTCAAGTCAGACCTTTAGCTTTCTTCAATAAACATGGTTGTGAAACTGCCTGCTTTCACAGAAAGAGGTAATTGAACATGGCAGATGACCAACCCGAGACATTTTCCCACAGCCTCTCAGCAAACAGTTTTATCCTATTTACTCACCGTTAACCGTTTAAAAAAAACGACATGATATTCCTTCAGTCCAGTGAGAATATCTTCCTTCGAACAGCTCACTGTGTCACAGTCTTTGCCTGGTGCACAACACTACAGCCTTCACGGTTCTGGAGATCCTTCAGGTTGACTGATCCAGGAATGAAAGCAAAATGACCTCATAATGGAGTGTTGTAGCAATCAAAGTAAAATGACCTCAGAATGATGTTTTCCAGCAATTCAAGCAAAATGACCCGGAGTGTTCCAACAATCAGAGGAAAATGTTCTCGTAGTGGCATCTCCTATAAATAAGAGCCAAGACACCTCATAAAGGAGCGTTTCGACTATTAGTGATATTATAGTGAAGGGGTACAAAAAGTGTCAGATCAGACTTAATCCGCAATGCAGTATTCCAACAATAGGAGCTGATAACCTCACACCAGACATTTAAAACAGAACTGGATGTGGCTTCAGAATTGCGGGTTCCGTGATCCAGATCCCATAGCCTTCTCGATGGAGTGTTCCAGCAGTCAGGACCTGGTTAAAACAGTTGGAACCACATGTCAAAAATCAGAGCAAAATATCTTGAGATCTTATTCATGAGAGTGTGAGGTTCAAGCAGCAGTAGTGTTACAGTTGCTGCAAAGGGACCTGTGGTCACCAGTTGCGGGAGTGACTGAAAGAATAAGGTCGCAAATACAGGCAGTTGAAATGGGGTTCCTTCTCCGGGTTCCTGAGCCTACTCTCCATGATGAGGTGGGAAGATAGATGATCCAAGAGGACCTCAGTGTAGAGCCGTTGCGCCTCTGAAGAGGAACCAATTATGGTGGTTCGGCATCTTATAAGGACACCCCCTGGTCGGTTCTTGGTAGGCTTATATCAGGCATATCCTACTGGATGGAGACCTTTGGGCAGATCCAGGACCTGCTGAAGAGATTATATTTCACATTTGGTTTGGGAAGATCTAGGCATCCCAAGGAGGAGCAGGAATCTATGGCTGGGGACAGAGATGATCAGCCTGTTCCCGCTGCATCCAGCATCAGGAAACGTTGAAGGAAAATTAATGAATGAACAGCAAAATGGCCGCATATTGAAGTGTACTCTAATTTCGTGTCTATTGACCTCTGATGATATCACTATGGAGATTTCAAATGATCAGAACCTGGTGTGACCTCACAATGGCCTGTACCGTCAACTTCTATCAAATACACAGTATGCTTTCCGTCAGTATTCATTCCTCATAATGGATGGTTCCAAAAATCCAGCTACCAGCATGTGTTGCAAGGCTGAAGGAAACCTGAGAACCCAGAGGGAGAGAGCACAATGAAATGGTCTGTTAATTAGAGCCTGGTTGCCTTACAGCCCGGATCTATAGTAATCATACCCTAATGACCTCACAGTGAAGGTTCCAGCGATTACACCCACTCGGATCACTCAAGTTTAAAATTATTTTTCAAGACTTCCAAATCATTCCGACTTCCACATGGTGGATACAGTCAGTTAGAGTCTATCTAATGACTCTCAGTGGAAGTACTCTAACTTTCATAATAGAGTTTTTCAACAGTGAGAAAGTGAGAGCCTCATGCTGCTTTATCAGATGGATCTCATTAGATGAGTTCGGAGATGGGTTGTGATTGTCTTAGGAGTTTGTTGAGCTAGCACATACTAAGGTTCAGCAGTGGAGAGTAATAAAGCTAATTAGGCTAGCAGCACTCTCTCTCACACACACACCACTGTAACGGTGAAAGACATTCCCATTTTTTTAAATTGGGTCAGACCAATGTAGACCTGTAAGGAAGTAATAATTGATGCTCTACTTACTGTCTTTAGGGATATTTGTGCAAACTGTAGTACAGGAAGTGGACCTTTTTTATTCAGAATGATTGGCTTGACTTGATTGCCTAAGGCTAATGCATTTGTTAAAAGCAGAAGGTTCCTTACATTTCAAGTTTTGGTACCGCAATTCCTTAGACACTCAATATCTTGTACACGCTAGCCCAGATGGAGGGATGCATTTTAAACAGGGCCAAATTATCTTCTGTCCACCCTCGTCCGACATCATCCATGTAACCCAGAATACATCATGCCTTTGCCTCAAAAAGGTTAAAACGCACAAATCTGTCTCTGACATTTAAGTCATCCCTACGTATAATTATGACCTGTTAAATGACATAAATTTTATATCTTGAGCATGGTGGCATTTACATGAGGAGATGTTTATCTTGGCGTCTGAGTGTCTGCGTCTGACCTTACAAGCAAGCAGTCAAGGCACATCAGGTTAATGGCTTGTGGTGGTGAAAATATCAAACCTATATCCAAAAGCAGTTAATCCAAGGGGTTGATCTTTTGTTTCCTCACTTAGTCAATTTAATTTGCAGAGAACTCTGCTACCATGATTTTTGTAACTTGTGGTATGATTATTCCTGCCTTAAATGCCTAAATACTTGCCGTCAAGTAGGATTTTCCAAGATGCAGATTGAAGGAAAGGTAGAAGGATTTTGTAGGTGGTGGTAAGTTCAGTGATGCAAGCATCATCTGCAGTGTCATCAGGAGAACAAAACTAGGCTTGCATAGTCTTGTATTCAGAGTTCCGAAGTGTCCTGCACTGTAAGCAAAGATAATCAAGAATTCAAGAAATTAAGAGTTGAACATGAACTAGATTTGGATTATCGGAAGAAATTGGAGGTTGGTAAGTATAAAGGCTTGACCAAAAAAAAACCATGACCGAGAAATTGGGAGTTCACCATAAGGTTGACTTCGTAGAGGTGAAGGTAATGGTGGTAGCCCAGTGGTTAATGACCTAATTTTAATGACCTAATGATTAATGACCTACAACCAGAACCAAAAATCAAGGGGTTCACAAGGATCTAGTCTTGGTATGGTAGAAAACAATGGAGGACGTTTATATTAGTTGAGGATTATGGACTATTCCAGGAAATAAGAGTGGTTAAGGATTAAGGATCTACACCCATGATCTAGAAATTGAGAGTTCACCATGAGGTCGACTTGGTAGAAGTGAACATAACGGAGGTAGATCAGTGGTGAAGGATTAAGGATCTGCAGCCATGACCATGAAATCAAGGGGTTCACCATGACCTAGGCTTGGTAGAGGATAAAACAATGGTGGTAGTTAACTGGTCGAGTATTATGGTAGATTTCCAGGGAATCAGAGTGGTAAGGACCTTCACCCATGACCAAGAAATCAGATTTCACCATCAGAGCAACTTGGTAGAGATGTACATAAAGTTGTGGTAGGTGAAGGATTAAGCATTTATGCCCATGACCAATGAATCAAGAAAATAAGTCCAAGACTTGCAGGGATTGTTCTGTCATGGCTGGATCTTGGCCCTTTAAGAACTCTTGACCCTTTTAAGGATTGATGCTGGGATATGTGCTGTGAAGAGAAAAGTATTGAGCCAATAGAAATACTGTCTTGTTCTAAAAGGTCAGAAACTGGCCAAGCACGGCAAACAAATTAAATGTCCGGGAAAGCAGAAAGCTCTGTTTGGGTTCCTCTGTGAGAATCTATAACTTTTTAGATCTGGGCTTTGTGATATCGTTTTACTCCTGACGTTCTGATTCCACTTAGTTGTTGCTTATAAGAGGACGGCAGTCTGTATGTTCTGTAAATCGAACAAGCTTACGATTCCTTTGGTTCTTCTCCTGTTCTTGTCCATCAGCCAATTCCCACCTGCTAGCCGAGTCTCCCGTTTGACCGAGCAGCTGTGTACGAGTTGCTGACCGACTCGCACACTGCAAGGCAGTGGATGGAAATGAGCAACCTTGTGCTGGCCTGACCTCACCCTCTACTAAAAAATGATTTAGGATGGTGGCTGTTTGTGTGCGCGTGTGGGAGAACGATTTAAATCTCCACTTAGCCGCTATTGCAGAGCCCTCAGCGAAGCCGTTCAGCAATGCTGCTCAATATTGATAAAATGTCTGTATTGCTGCATATCGCCGAGCCAGATGACGGATAACAAAACACGTTGTAATCGGTACGGTTTTATGTACGACGTTCTTCCTTTTGGGTTCAAAATGAGCTGAATATGTGTGTTTGACAGTCTGAAATCTGTTGGTGGTGTTGATGATGATGCTTTAGTTTGTAGATAGTTTTGTGTTCATGATGTTTCCTGTCGTGTTTCTTACAGGTGCATATATACATATTACTGTATTGTGTTTGAACTCCAACTTTTTGCCTGCGTATACTCCACGTTTGATTTTTATAAGTTTAAGAAGCAATAAGACCAAATGTAAATGAAATGTTCTGGTAGGTGTTAATTCTCCTTCATGCCAAGTTCATATCGATCAACTCTTCCTGAACGTTTCTGAAAAAAAAAAGCTATTTTTCACGTACTTGCTTTTTTGTGTTCTCGGAATATATTGACTATTGATACTGTGAAAGGTTCAGATTTTAGTAATATGCCGTCACATCTCTTCTGGATTCAAGCGGGGGAAGAAAAAAAAAGCCCCATTGGACACATCGCCGAGATCAGAAGCGGTGCGCCATTTGAGCGAGTTTCCTCCAGCCTCAAGCCATCCTCCAACGCATTTTCCAAGTTGCATTAAAAAAGTGATAACGTACTCGTGTGAAGAGCCCAAAATGCTACACTAAACATGAGTGCACTTAGGCGGAAAAAGATGGGCGAATATAAATGAGAATGAATCAGTGCTGAAAAGTGAGGACACGTTTCTGTTTCTCCACTTCAAACCCATCTCAGTCCCGTGTTTATTGCAACATGTGGCTTTTAAGGAAATAAATTGTGCTTATGAGAGTAATTTTAACGGGGATGGCATTTTAACGCGTGAAGGCAGAGATGTCGCTGAACATTAAACGCACGCTAGCTAGACTTTTTAACACGTAAATAAATAAATAAACAAACAAAATGAATGAGTCGTTGGTGCCGTTGGTTTTAAACACGTTATTGTTTTGTGAGGTGCTAATCAGGAGTCTGTTTGTTTGTTCATGCATTCATTAGTTTGTATGACGGACTCGTTGACGCTCTACTGGTTGCGATGAAGCAGAAACCCGGGTGCAAGGAGGATTCAGTGCGCTTTACAGGCTTCCCAAGTTTATTTGCCAACCGGAGGACTCGTGTTGACTCTAAAACGGACTCGTCCGGGTGTAAATTGTGGCTGCGGTCGTTGTAAAAGTTGTGTAATTTAACTTCAGCATTAGGCCAATCTTCCATTTGGCCAAGCTGTTCTGTAAAAGCGAGCGTTACATTATAAAGCAGAGCAAGGAGCCTCATAGTGCAGTTCAGTTCAGCGTGTGTGCGCGAGAGAGCGCGCGCGAGAGAGAGATTTATGTGGAGCCCATTCAGAAGTAAAAGCTGCTCAACACTAAGTGCTTTTACTCTGTTTGCTCTCGCTAATGGAGCAGATGGTGAGAGAGCGAGAGAGAGAGAGATGAATTCCAGAAACTACAAGGATGGACACATGATCAGAGGGAAATGCAAAAAGATAGATGGTGAGACGGATAGCACAAGGCGGTATGAGAGATAAAGACACAAAATGAGATTATTTTCCTCTTCCCAGCCGTCTGATAGCGCTGAGACCTGACTGGCTTGTCTGTTTTGCGTGTTCCCAGGAGCGCCATGACCTCAGCCGGCTGTGATGCTCGCTCAGACAGTGGTTATCTTGCAGAAATGTAGTTTCCTTATTTTGATTATTTTTTTTTTTTTCTCGCTAAACCCGGGCTGTCTCTGACTTCTCATGCTCAGGGATGACTAGGCTGGAACACGGTGAGTCCGTGGAGGAAGTACGGCTCAGCGCTCAGTCTCGCCATGAGCGTGGCGTCGGAACCCGTTCATGCGCATCATTCGAAAGAGCGAAAGAAAACAAGCCTTCTTATCTTCAGCACTTTGGTAGACGTATAATAAAGCGGTAAAGGGAACGTTTTGGAAAATGCGGCGGGGACCAAACAACCGAGCCGAGGCTCTGCTGTATTCGCAAACTGTTCATACTTTTTGTATGACACATTTGCATATAATTTGCATGCCCACTCTGATTGGCTGCTGGTTCTAATCAACACGTACACCGTGGCTTAATCGCTTAAACCGTCGTACAGTGCAGCTTTCGACTTTGTGGAACAAAAACCGTTCTAAAACTTTTCTCAGCTACCGCAGTCGGATCATTTCTTCCTCCTGCGCAGACACGCAGACGTTTTAATCTGTTTATTAGATATCGTGTATATATATATATATATATATATATAAACCCATACGTCTGACCAATCAGATCGCAGAGCTACAGAGCTGCGGCGGGAGGAATGCCGATGCTCGTCGGAGGTCTGCTCATGAATATTAATAACTCGTAGAGGGAACGGGCGAGCCACATTACACCTATTTAAATATCATCGAGTGAAAAATCGCTTGTTTTACAGACACTCAGGAATAATACGAAAATGGCAGGAAGTGCTGCACTTGAAATAAAAGCAGATCCCACACAATGCACAATTACTGAATCACTTGCTCTTATGTTCTCCGCAGCTCTTGTTCACAACTTTACAATCACTCTGAATCTCCTGCTGACTCACTGACTCACGCCCTCACAGCCCACACACACACACACACACACACAGATGCAGACTGTGCGCAGCAGCTTATTAAACGGCATCACACTGGTAGACGATGGTAGAGGAGGTCGGGTGCATGCGACACGCACGCGGATCTAGAGTTGTCGCGTGAAATTGGTACAAACTGTAACCCTGTGAACATCAACCAGCTTCTTGAAATTATTCATCCAAGTGATAGTGTTTGGGAGGAAACCGGAGAACCCAGAGGAACCTACATGGACACAGCGAGAACATGCGAAAGATGCAAGAGTAATCCCAAGCTCCGGCTCGAACCCGGGAACCGCATGAGCGCGCGTCTCTCCGGCGCTGGTCTTGTGTAAACCGGATCAATACAATAAAAGGGCGTTGTATTTACTGACACGCCCTGCAGGGGTCCAAGCACCAGGTGGAACCTGAGGCAAGCTTACTGGATACGTTCTATAGCTTTCACTCACAGCTATAAGTTACATGAATGCTTACTGACAAACGAACGCCTGCCCCTTGGATGCAGGTGACATTTGAGTTCTGTTCCTCGTTCAGGGCAACATCACAGCCTTAACGTGTCTTTCTGCTACAATAAGAAAGAGAGTAGATTTTTTCGAAGGTTGGGTTGAAAACGCTTCGGAGTATTCCTTTAAAGCCGTAAACGATCTACTTAAACATTCCGTGCAAATCCTGCAAGAAGTCGATGGTCCCGTGTGGAAAAGCCCGGGGCATCCCGTATGCTGGCGAGCGCTCGGCCCAGATGAGAACAGCTGTTGTTTGTTCATTAAGCGCTTTCGGGGTGCGTCTCTGGTTGTTTGCTCCCCCCCTCTAACCCCCCCTCGCCGTTCAGCATCTCCTCCTAATCAGCTTAATTAAGATTTCTCTTTCATACGTCTCCTCCAAGTGCACTTCATTCGCCTATAGCCCTCGTTCTGCCTGTCAAATCTGCGAGCACCATTAGCATATTAGCGTATTAGCATGGCTAAAAGTATAATTACAGACCCGGGTTTTTTTTTTTTGGTTTTTTTTTGTGAAAAATTGGACTTTTCCAGACTTTTTATTTTAAACCCACATGCTGATTTTTCTGCTCGGAGTTGTCCGTGGTCCTGCTGTTCTCCTGTAGGAGTGGACTGAAGTGAAAATCCTGTGTGTTTGCTATCCACAGGGGTGGTGCTGGTTCATCGCTGCTTCTCTCTCTCTCACACACACACACACACACACACACACACACAGGACACACACACAGGACACACTTCTCATCCAGATGTGTTCTAACTTTTTAGCAAATGCACAAAAACACACTACAGCACTACATAACCTTTTAAGTTAGCGTGCTACCACAGATTAGCGTAGCTACAAACGTTTCAGACGTCCTTCGGTTGATTATTCAGTAGAGACCTGATTTAGCTGCTAATTTAGCTAACTAGCTAACCACTGCTGCTAAATGCGTAGCTGCTTAGCTTGATCAGTAGTATGAACTGTCGCAGGTATGATATTGTGACGTACTCAGCATCATCATCCGTGTGTTTTAGCATTGTGCTCTTGGATGCTAACACATGGCTAACTCTGTTTAATATCTTAACGTTTCTCTGATAAACACTGCTCCCACATGGCGGCGCTGTTCAGTTTCAGGACCTTCAGTGAAGAATAAAAACAGCTGGACACTATCACGTGTCCAGAAATGATTCACGTGACTCAGGATGGAGACGAACGCGACACGTTACCCGCAGCACGTGAAAACAAGCCCTCAGGTCCCCGGCCCGCGCCAGCGTTTTCAGCAGTGCATGATGGGTAATGGCATTCAGAGGGATGTTCTTCCTGCGCAGCTCCTGACGCAGCTTCAGCGCCTGCTCCAGGCCCGACTGTTTCCACGGAGACTGGGCGCAGGCGTTGAACAGGGCGGTGTAGGCGGCGGCCGACGGCTCCAAACCTCGCTTCTTCATCTGAGGGAGAAGAGTTCAGACTGAGCTGATCACAGCGTCACAGCGTCACAGCTCTGTCGCTCAATTACTCATTTCATTATCACTGGAATTACATTCTATACTGACTGTGTGTGTGTGTGTGTGTGCGTGTGTGTGTGCGCGTGTGTGTGCGCGTGTGTGTGCTCACGTCATTGTAAAGTTTAAAGGCTTTCTTGATATATCCGGCTCGACCACATCCCCCAATCAGCACGGTGTAGTTATACTCCTCCGGCTGCAGTCGCTCCTCCTTCAGCATCTCGACCTCAAACAGCGCTAACGCCTCGGCTAACTGGGGGGGGGGGGGGGAGTGAGGGAGGGAGTGATGGATGAGAGCAGGAGGGCCAGGCAGAGGGAAAGAGAGAGAAGGAGAGAATGAGGGAGAGGTCGATGAAAGATGGGAGATAGATAGATAGAGATTCAGAAAGTGAGAGAATGACGGATGAGAGAGAGATGGAGGGAATAAAGCAGGGATGGATGAGAGAGGGGTAAATAGAGGATTGACATGGATGAGAGAGTATTTTATTACTTTTACAGCACAGCAACTTCCTGCTTTTTATCCGTTTATAGTTACATTTACAGTGAAAGAATTTAGTTCAGATGGAAACGATAACGCTTTATGTATTCAGATCTTTGGCTCTCACTTTATCCTTGTTGAGCAGCTTTTTGCACTGCAGTAAGTACCAGTACGGTGTGTTCCGTTTCCGGCGCTTGGTTTGAGACCGGAAGTTGTCCGGTTCGTCCTGCTCCGCTTCCGCATCTGCTGCGTGTTTCGCGTCCTGCTGCTCCGCGGACGACTTCCGGAAACTCATCCTGGAGGAGAAAGTTCCGGAAGTCTCCCCGAACTGGACCTCGTCTCCGTCCCCGGTGGGGTTCGGAACATTCCCGAACCTTCTCGCGGAGATCTGACAGAAGGCCGGCGGAGTGCTCCTGATATTAACAACACGTCCTGCTCGCGCAGAGGTCACCAACACCCAGCGCAACATTCCCCTTTTATACACTGCAGCTGAACACTAACAGTGAGGGAGATGATGCTCGCGCACGCGTGTGTGTGTGCGCGCACGTGAGTCTGTTATTGCTGGTAGAATCCATTTACCAGACCTGACAAGGCGATAAACAGACTTACAGTTGAATAAATTTTTACTTTCACTCATTAATTACAGTCATAGTTAGACATAAAAGTACAATTTAACATTATAAACTGTGATGCAATTCAGTGAAATGTCATTTTAGATATGAAATGTTTTAAAAACCTCTTGATCGATGGATTAATAATCGATTAGTAAGGCTGCTTGCAGTAACTCTGTTTCTGTTACAGCGCTGCTACACTGTACACACATACACACTGCTGCCACCTAGCGGCGAGGAGTTAACATGTGCACAAGAAATTGAAATAACTAACACTATTTTTAAATATATTTTACAGTTTTTATAATTTTACAATATATATATATATATATATATAAGATAAATATCCTCCTTCTGTCTCTAAAGTGTTACAATTGATTTTGTTTCAGTACAAATAACCTGCAAAATAAGTAGAACATGATATAAAAGTGGTTTTCTCCATGGTGTAAGCATGAACGTCTGCACACTTTTCAAGGTTTGATTTTCATATAATTTATTGTAATAAATGAAGAGGGAAAAAATAAGCGCAATATTGTATATCAATACCATCATATGCTTACAAGACCTTTTACAAACAAGGCACAAAATTTATAATATATTGTTAAGTTTCTATTTTCAGGTCCAATCTCTTTCCAGACTCCGTAACCGTCTCTCTCTCTCTCTTCTTCCGTGAGACAAGCGCTTGGAGACAGAACTTAACAGACGCAGGGTCACGTTAAACTCAGTCTGATTTAATGAAGACAGTCCAGGGGTATTTATACAGAAGACAAATGTTACAGATA
>JAQMYM010000015.1:19252284-19280389 GCA_030014255.1 Parauchenoglanis ngamensis
TGAGTGGGTGTGAGTGTGTGTGAGAGTGTGTGAGAGTGTGTGAGCGTGTGTGAGAGTGTGCAGTGCTGTCTAAGCTGTAGTACAGTATCTGATCATTAGACATTCAGCACAGTGTAACATCAGGATCAATCACATGTACAAGGAGGTTAAGAGGATGAATCTATAAAGGATAAAGACAGACACACACGCACACACACACGCACACACACGGGCGAAGTGGGAGCGTTCCGATAGAATCAGACAGGGGTAGATGAATGTTCAAGGGGTTTGAGTGTCTAATCGCACTCTCTGACCTTTCTCTGCATCTCTGACAGCAACAAATAGTGCTGATTTAAATCACATCCAGAAATTACCCAGAATGCTCTGCAAGTGCCACACACACACACACACACACACACACACACACACACACACCCTGATGTTATCACACAGAGTACAGATGTAAGTATGGAAACTATGGGGTGTGTGTGTGTGTGTGTCTCTGAGGGTGTGTGTTTGTGTTCTAATACACTGTATACTGTATCACCAGGAAAACACTGAAAGGCTTCATTTACTCTTTCCTGCGATCTGTTTCACTCGCTCGCTGGCAGATGGAGCGATTTTTTTTATCCTCACTCAGTGTAGCTGTCTAAGCATTTTTTCCCTTCACTTTAATTTCCATCTTTCTTACTCGACGACAGCTTCATTCAGGTCTTCCTCCTTCAGCGACACATTTCTAGTGCTTTCCAAATCACAGATCCATCACCACCATGTACCGCTTGCTAAATTTGGCTAAACCAAAACATATCTCACGTGCCCGCATGCACACGTGCCCAATATCGAAGCGCTACGCTAGAAATTGAATATGTAAATATTGTAATGAGGTAAAGGCACATCAAAGGACTCCCTCGTGAATATTCATACATCTACGAGGTTTATTTTCTTTTCTGGCATCTAATCTAATGCTGTAACGTCTGCAAACTAAGCCTGGCCACATGGTTCCTGACACGCTGACTTTATGGAAATGGACAGGCGAAGAATGAGCCCATACCTGTGCCAGGGAAATCAAAGGAAGCGTGACGAGCACGCACACACACACACACACACACACACACACACACACACACACACAAACATCTGGCAATGAGGGTGCCTCTTGTCGCTGTACAGGGCAGGAGAGAAGGAACAAATCAAGTGATGTTGAAAGTTCGGACAAAAAAAAGAGACGGAAAGTGACGAAGCACGAGATTTGGAGACTAATGACGCAAGTGAGCTTCTCCTCAGTAACTCTTTCGACTCAGTTATTTAGCTTAATTTTCTGATCGCTTGTCCTTCCAACTCTCTTTTTTTTGCTGTCCTCATCTCTTTTCTGTGTGCACGTGTTTGAGAGTGGTGGTCCTATTCAGGAAGTGGGTGTGTGTGTGTGTGTAGATAGTTTGGGGAGTATGGCACGATGCAGGGCAGGAACGAGGGAAGAGGTGGAGTGGAGTGACGGGTGGAACAGGAGAACACCGATTAAAACAATAAACAGCTGGTGGAGAGAGAGGGAGCGAGGGAGAGCGAGTGTGAGGGCTTAGTTGGGACCTTGTAGCCAGAGGGTGAAGGTGGGGGACAGGAAGAGTATGGGATTTGGAGGAAGAACGGCAATATGGCAGGTTTTAAAAGTTTTCCATGAAGGACTCGGATATGACGGGAGAATCAATTTAATGGTATGGAAGGAGTGAAGAACTGGAAAGAGTTTCATGAGTTCTGGAGGTCCTCCACAGGAGAGCTGGACACAGGAACCTTTGGAGGTCTGAACTGAACCAGAGATGTGAACCAAGGATCGAAGGAAGACTTGGGGAATAAAGGAAAGCGATAGAGTTGACTTGGATTTGGATTTGGATATGGATCGTCCTGGAATTTGTCCCTAACACTGCTGGTTCCCTTTGACGACTCCTTCATCGACGGTTTCCTCCTGGCTACTGCGCTGGCACCTCTGCTGTGCGGTGTGAAGCAGAACCCCGTGGTCCTCGTCGACCCCCACACAGAGAGCCTTTCACTAGGCTAATCGAGCCTGAACGCCTGCCACAGGGGCACATGAGACCAGGAACAGGGCACTTTCTGTATGTGGTGTGTTTGGGGGAGAAACATGTGTGCAAGTCAAAATTGAGCAGACCAGGCACGATGGATTTGAACCTGTGGAGCTTTTCAAAGCAGTGAATTTGGATTAAAGGCAGAATTCTACCTCTAGCACATCAAGATTTCTGGATCCTTTGCCCCAGGATCCTGAATTTTCTGCCCTCAATTACTGGATCTTTTACCTTCACCTTCTGAATGATTTTCTTCTTCAGGACTTCTTTACCCCAGGTCTCTCAAACGGCTTCACCAGGCTTTGGGTTCTTTTGCTCAAGGCTTTTCTACTATGGGATTTTTTGTCCCAGGCTTCTGGATCATTTTCCTCCTTCTTTATCTTTAAACTGTTTATCTTTTGCTCTTTTCATCTTTGAGATTTCCTAAGACATTTGGATGTTCTGCCGCAGGTTTTGGGATCTTTTGCCGTACGCTTCGAGATGATTTACGCTGAACTTCAGGATCTTTCTCAGATTTTCCCCCTGGATTTGTGTGTGATCTTTTGCCTGATGGACTTCGGGTTCTTGGGTGCTTCACCCCATATTTTTTCTGGATTTCTATTCTAGGTTTCTGGAAATCTTTTCCCTAGGATGTAAAATCTTTTGCCCAAGACTTTTGGATCTCTTGCCCCAGACTTCTCTCAGCTTTTATTTCTTATGTATTTTCTATTCCAAATTTCTACCCCAGGGCTTTGGGATCTTTTAGCCTAGACTTTTGGGATTCGTACCCCAGTGGGACGGGGCAGCATGGCTGGGCAGCGCTCTGTTACCTCTTGGAGCATGGTGTTACTGGAGCATGGTGTTAAACCAACTAAACCACACACGTACGTGTAAACACGGTCCAGCATAAGCTACGACACGCATGGGTAAGGATGGCCAGAATTTCCCATATTCCCAAATGTCTTTTTGGTCCATCGGGTTTTTCCCACACAAGAGCCGAATGATTTCTCATCGAAGGAAATTATAATTGGATGTAGGGGCAATTCTGTCCTCGAGGGAAGGATAAAAGCGAGACAACATGATTGGCCTGAACTTTAGTCTTCAAGAGCTGCTGAGGAAGTTTGAAGAGGTAATTCCTTTGCATCCTTTTAAACCCATAGGCTCTCTGTAACAAATTATTTCATGCCACACTTTTAACAAATGATCAGACCTCAGATGTTCTACTACATTGAAGCTGAAGGGACGATCGAGGTTCTTCGGTAAACAGCAAAATGTTAGAGTGACCTGCCCATGGTGTACCCCGCCTCTCGCCCGAGATCAGCTGGGATTGGCTCCAGCTTCCCCACCACCCTGACGGAAGCGGTACGGAGAGCAGATTGATGTTATTGAGTAAAAAATGGCACCTCAGTTTCTTTTTTAGTTTGCCTTTTCTTCCCTTCCCTTTCCTTGTTTGTGTGTGTGTGTGTATGTGTTTGAGTTAAGGCTTGAGGTAAGGCTGGTTAAATTGGAGGGAGAACGGTCATATCACCGGGGACCTATTACGTACCAGAAGCAATTATTTAACTTAATAAAGTCAGACGCTTTATTGTCTACTTTAATAGGTCAGGCAGCCCGGAGCTTATGTGTGACGGCGTCTGATTCATGTGCGCCCGTGGTCGCGGCCCCCTTTTTTATTTTTTAAAGCGGCGTGTTCAACCGTTTTATTCTGGTCACAGTAAACTGTTTCTTCATGAGCCTTTGACAAATAGCGAGCAGAAGCGATGCTTCCTGTCTGTCTCTTACTAATGTAGCTCTGGGAATACACACAGCCCGTGAGCCTGACACACACAGCTCTATAGCACAGTCTATCACACACACACACACAGGCCAGGAGAGGTTTTATTCTGGCGTCAGTACTTTCTAGACTTGGGGAGGGTGTGTGTGTGTGTGTGTGTGTGTCCATGTGCAAGGACTGACCAAAGCAATCTCTGGTCATTGATTAGTAAGACAGATTCCATTACTCAAACACTCAGACCACCAGCTACACGCTGAGAGAGAGCGAGAAGGAAAGGAGAGTGAGCCTCGGCTACGTCACGTAGGGGTGGGCGACGATCGAGCGGAACAACATGGACTCTTCTTTCTGTACAAAGCCGTCTGGAGGTTGACCCACAAAACTTCAACATTTAAAGGGAATCCAGGGAAAAGATGCACCACGCCTATTTACCTTATCTATCGGTTTCATTCTTGCTCATTTTCCTGACCAATGATTTTTGTCGAGACCTTTAAAAGCTTCATGTTTCGCAATATTGGCTTTGCCTCATTTTTTTTTCGGCCCAGAAGTGTATGATTTTGGTTTTTCTTTATGAACAGTTTTTGAAACATGTACCTGCTGTATGAATTATTTCCTGAACTACTTCTGAACATTCAGTCAACAGCAATCAGATTCGCTTACCTCCCACCGTGTAATAAGGTTTGTCCTTAAATATTTAACTGGATATGCGCTCTTGGCCTGCAGTTAAGAGACGGAGCCTTTAAAGACGGGTTTACGCCGAGATTTATGGCTGAAGGCGCGATAAAAAATGATTTTGTTCTCGCAAGCAAAACCCACCATAGATCACTGTACACTTTATGTCCTATTCGGCGCAGGAATCCGTCATCAATCAGATCATAGAAGAGCACGGAGAATTGTCGAGTCGTTCACAGAACAGCTATTCAACATCGAGCAACGAGTTCGGATCCGGGCGCTAAATTGCTAGAACGTATTACTAGGTTATTCCAGGTGCGTTACACCTTGCATTTTTATCGCGTGTGATTGTTGGATTTCGGACCTGAATCGAGCTCTTTTTCTTCCGGACTAATTTCTCGTGAGACCCGAAAGCTGAAGGCGATAGATGTTTGGGTGCGTACCTGCATACCAATCTGTCATTTCCTGACTGCGTGTGTGACTTTGCGACTTTTCCCCGGATTAGACTAATAAATAAAACGTGGTCTGACATGTGAGCGAGAGCCCGTATCTCCGGTCAACTGATTTCCGTGTCTGGAAGAAAGAGATATGCAGAAGGACAGGAAAGCACACTGAATTATGGGTTTCAGTAGTGAATATTCACACTTCATGGTCATCGCTGCCTCTTTGGTGTTAGGCTTGTTAATTGAGCATAAATGTGACAGAAAAGAGCACTTTGTGCATGAGGTGGAAAAGACCAAACCACCTCTAAATGCTTCAGCTCGTTTAACCACTCCGTTTCTCTTTCTAGTACGGAATACTGACTTTTATTTATCCATTTATTGTTGCAATAAATGTTGCGGAGCATCCATAAAAGCAAGTTAGTTCCTGTCATCACTTTAGCAGCTATAAAGTCTTTCCCTTTCCCTTTTTCTCTCTTAAAAAGTAAAGACGAAAACACAGCTTGTCAGGTTACTGAGAAACCACAAATAAGCAAAGTTAGCCAGATCTCACATTTCTTCCTGTTCACTATATATGCTCACTACATGCAGTAGGGTTTACCATAATGGCACTGTAGATCATATGTAAAGCAGTTGCATGAAATTTCAGCTTCCGAA
This sequence comes from Parauchenoglanis ngamensis, assembly GCA_030014255.1. Lineage (NCBI taxonomy): Eukaryota > Metazoa > Chordata > Actinopteri > Siluriformes > Auchenoglanididae > Parauchenoglanis > Parauchenoglanis ngamensis. Next base: position 19,257,855 of record JAQMYM010000015.1, read on the forward strand.
AAACCGACTCCAGAATATAACTGCTGGAAATGAATTTGATTTAGGATACAGTTGTTGCTTGTTTGCTTGACTTAATTTGGAAAATGTTGCGTAATTTGGGGAAAAAATGCCAACAAACAATATACATTAACATCAAGTGAGGCAAAAGTTTTTCCTCAGGAGGAAAAAAAACCTCAACAATTTGACATTTTGAGAAAACGTGACCTGACACCTCTAAGCTTCTTTATAATAATATATAGATTTAAAAAAATTTTCTGTAGGAATCTGGGCACTCGGTAAGTTCTTGATTGCACTGAATAAAATGGAGACCATGTAGGAAAATTATACACCTTTGGGCTTTGCCATGAAATACAAAAATAAATGAGGGTTTTCATTTGACTCGCCCTCATATAACGTGGGATCTTAAACAATCAAATGTACTGTACGTCCGAGTGTGCGCCCTTTAAATAGGTCAATATTAAGAACATCTAATACATATCAAGACCGTGAGATTCATCCTGGCGGAGTATCAGTAGTATCCGTGTGCACGATGCTCCTCGGCTTACTTTGTTTAGCGACGGTTTGAAAGAAAACCTAAACCTGTACATGCACATTCTTACTCAAACCAGGCTTTGATCAGAAGCTAAGTGGCTTTTTGATTTTGTGTGTGTGTGTGTGTGTGTGTGTGTGTGTGTGTTGTGTGTGTTTGTAATTATCGTCCAGATTGCTTCCTGTTGCCTCTCCCCGTGGTTTTGTTTACCGTTTGATGTTGCACAATCAGGCCGTGATTGGTCTATAATGAAGCTGGTTGTCCAGTTTATGGAGTCCAAGCCAGTTCATTTCATCTCTTATCGCTTTGTGAGAGTGTATATATATATATATATATATATGTGTGTGTGTGTGTGTGTGTGTTCAAGGTCACGGTGTTTGTTATAATAGGCACATTATACATAATATAATAGAAAGGCAATGGGTATAAAAACAAATATTTACTGACCGTGTACGTATAAAATAAGAAAATTAGCAAAACAGGATCTTATAAATTGTAGCAAATGTGTATAAGCCTATCCCGGGTGTGTATGTGAATACGAGCGTGATGAATATCTGTCGGTTATGAGTTTGTCTGTCTGTCTGTGTGTGTTTAGGATATCCAGGCGGAGATCGACGCCCATAACGATGTGTTTAAGAGCGTGGACGGGAACAAGTTGAGGATGGTGAAGGCTCTGGGCAGTTCCGAGGAAGCCGTGTTCCTGCAGCAGAGGCTGGACGACATGAACCACCGCTGGAACGAACTCAAGACCAAATCGGCCAACATACGGTCAGCACACACAGAATAAAGAACACCGTTTTATAAACAGGAATACACAACAAGAGGAGCATGTTAGAGCTAGTACGCATGCTGTGCGGTGCTGTCACATGACCACAAACACACAGTACAGGCAAGATGAAGGTAGGGAGGAAAATGTGTGTTGAAAAGAGGAACAGAGTGAAGGAAGTTAAGAGAGAGAGTGGAGGGGGGATCTGTGTGTGTCGAAAAGAGGACCTGGCTGTTTTATTATTTAACTCTCATTAGGGATTAATTAGCGAACATATGTAATTATCAAGCAGCTGACATGCTGCTATTGTTCAGTGCTCTTACCACCAGCGCACTCAGAACAGAAAGAAGGTAAGGCATGGAAATGATTTGAACCTGTAGTGTTTGTATACATGTATTGAGGTGTGTGTGTGTGTGTGTAGGGCTCATCTGGAGGCCAGTGCAGAGCGATGGAGCAGGCTGCTGTCCATTCTTGAGGAGTTATGGAGGTGGATCTGCCAGAAGGATGATGAGCTCACTAAACAGATGCCTATTGGAGGAGATGTACCGACGTTACTGCAGCAACATAACCACTGCTCGGTCAGTACAAACACACTGATCTTCTGCTCCTGACCCTCTGGTTTAGTCTCTTTTCTAGACTCACTGGTCTTCACTTTCTGGTCTTCACCCTCTAGTCCTCCCCCTGCTCCTTTGCCTAGACCCTCTGGTTCTGACCCTTTTATCAAGTCCCTTTGTCTAGACCCTCTGGTCCTGACCCTCTGGTCTATTCCCCTTTCTATACCCCCTGGTCCTGACCCTCTGGTCCTGGTCCTGCTACTATGTCTCGATCCTCTGATCCTGACCCTTTGGTCAAGTCCCTTTTTCTAGACCTCCCCCTTTGGTTTATTCCTTTCTGCAGTGGTGGCTCACTGGTCAAGGGTCTGAGTTACTGATCAGTAAGCCCCAGGTTCAAGGTTAAAGTCTCAGCACCACCAAGCTGCCACTGTTGGACCCTTGAGAAAGGCCCTTAACCCGCTCTGCTCTGGGGGTGCCGTATCAAGAATGACTCTGCACTCTGACCCCAGCTTCACTGTGCTGTAATGAATATATGACAAATAAAGGCTGCTTTTTCTTCTTTTTTTTATTGGCTGACCCTTTGGTCTAGTCCCTTTTCTGGACCCCCTGGTTCCCTCCCCTTTGGTCTAGTCCCTTTTCTGGACCCCCTGGTTCCCTCCCCTTTGGTCTAGTCCTTTTTTCTAGACCTTTTGGTCCTGACCAGAAGCCCACCCTTTGTCTGTAGGGTGATCCTAAGCCTATAGTCTAGTCTAGTCTAAGCCTTGTGATTCTGATCTTCTTACCTAGTCCCATAGTCTTGGCACCTCTGTACTGGTGATGCACGAGTGAAAGGAAGCCCATTCAAAAGAAACCAGCCATATCTGAAAAGATTTGCTGATATGAAGCCTGAAGTACTTTTAAGCTGAAAAAGCATATTGATTTTATTAATGGTGTACTGTATATCGTGGTTTTTAAAGTCCTGGCTCAGCTACATTTCAGCTAATTACTAATCGGCGCATTCTTCAAATAGGAAATGAGCAAACCGTGTGGAGCGCTTATTCCACTGCGGTGTGTTTAGGACCAAACTGAGAATTATACGAAGAACATGCAGTGCTGCATGTTAATCCTTTTGAGGAAGAATGCATGCTGACACGGACACTATCCACAGGGAATCCTGGGAAGAGGAGGTCTTTGAGGCTGTAATTAGCCTGAGACGGTGTGAAAGCGCAAAGGGCAATTTGGAGGGCTCTCATCCTTTCTTCCTCACTGTCGTCTTCTCTTCTTAATTCCTTTCTCTCTGTGACAGATTGAATAATGACCCCGAGGAGCCGAAAGAAGAAAGGATGGTGTGACTTTCTCTTTCTACCCCTCCTTGCCCTTCCTTTCTCGCTCTCCCTCGCTTTGTGTTTTAATAGTTTGTCTTTTAGCCGCGCGCCTGAGTGTGAATTTTGGGCAGAGCAATCCAAAGCGCCATGGTGAACACGTCACGGCCGATTAGCACTGCAGTAGGAAATCTGGAAGTGTATAATGAATGTGTGTGTGTTTTTGCACCGATAAGACCGGAGAGCTGCTGGAGTACATCTGTGTCTGCGAGTGTGTAGAGAGGCTGCCACTTAAAGAAAGGGCAAAACACTCTGGAAGGATCAAGTAGCTTCTGGGCACAAAAAGGAGAATTAGCCCGAGCACTGGAATAGTTAGATGATACAAACTGTTAAAGCCATTGCGTGTTTGTGTTTGTGTGTGTGTGTGTGTGTGTGTGTGTGTGTGTGTGAATTACAGACAAACACTTCTTGACTATGTAAGTAGACTAAAGCAATTATATAGTGTAAAATAATGTGTAAAGTACAGCAGGATAATTATGGGAAAAAAACAAAGTCATCATAAAACTTCATGATGTTATTCACATCCGAGGAATTTCTCCTGTTGAGTGGTTACACACTCGGTTACACATTTTAAATAATATAAAATCTGCAGATGGATGCAGCAGCAGATGATTCAGGAAGCAGTAAATCCATCAAGTTTGATACTAAACACAGCGCTATGCATGATGCATGCTATTTATTCAACTTAAGGAGCTATATTTAAAACAAAAAAGTCCTCTCCGAGGAAACATGGGAGAAGGAGGTTAAAGGAAGTGGCATGCGAGGAAACTCAAAAAAAAATATCAGACTTTAAAAATGTGGGTGACAAACAAAGTTTTGGGAAAAAAGGCAAATAAAAAATGAAAAATTACTGTCGGCCCTAAAGCATTGTTTTGTAATGAGCCATTCATAGATTTAAAATGCAGCTCAGTGATGCAAAGTGTAAGGTTCAATAAGTAAAATTAATTAAATAGCACAGTACAAAGGACAGATAATAACATGCAATATATTATAGCAGTGACATAAAGAATATATATATATATATATATGTATATATATATATACACATATATATAAAGTGAGGCTTTCAATTTTTTATTAAAATCTTTTAGGTTAAATGGAGTTCATCAAATGCTTACCGGTAAGGCATGAAAGCAGAAGCCTTTTTAAGTCCAGCCTTTGGTTTGTTATTGGATTGAGTTGTTGAGGATTGGGCTTTGGATAAATTGTACGGTCAGTCCCTCATGCTGTCATTCTGAGGCGAGACACGAGGCAGAAAACCTCCATTTCTCCTGCGATTTCCTCACACATCACCTTTTATTCCTTCAGTTTCAGTCACTACATCGGTTCCTCATATTCCCGCCGAGGCCTCGACTTTCAGCACGGAACTATAATAACCTTCCATCACTGGCGGTCATAGGCCATGAAGGAAATTTTAGATTGATGTTTGAGCAGATCGAGTCTACGTCATTCAGCCGAACCCGTGCGCGCAGTCACCAAAGTCACTTTGTCTTTATGGTTTTTGTCCCTGTGCCGTGAATCATTAAGCAGGTCTGCGCCGCGTCGCCGCTCCAGCAACAGCCGTCGACTTCAGGTGTTCGGCGCCGACGCTCCCTTTGACAAAGACCTCCTTCCTTTGATGAAGATATCGCTTATAATCAGTTTTAATAATCACGCTTTCAATTATCCAATAAAGCGCTTCCATTTGTGGCGCCGTAATTAAGATCATCAATCAGCGTTTATTTAATCACGGCTGTGTCGGGTGTAATTCAAGGTCCTAATTCATTTACATCAGACAGAAACAGGGATTTCGACATACTAAAAGATGATTCTCCGACAGACTCAGTGTGGCTTATTAATATTTAATACACTCACACAGTTTTAGGCTTCTTAAAACAATAAATTTCGTCATAAATATTTTATTCAGCAAGTGTCATTCAGGAACACTGTAGTCGAGCAAAAGCCCCCCAACCAGTACTGTGTAATTTTGGAGAAAGAGTTATTACTCTTCGTTTTATACAAAGCAATCTAGCACCGAAACGTGGAGAAAGAAGGCGAGCTGTAGCTCCGTTGAATTCAACAATCTGATCGGTTGTCATGGCAACAACGTTCACGTAATCTAAGAGTAATAATGGACAGATTATTTAACAATGATATTGATATGAAGAGACGTTGGGATAACATTTTTACCGAGTTTCTCGGTAACGTGACGAGCAACCGTGGAGCTGAGAGAAAATAGAAAAAAGGGAAACGTGCCATAGAGTCGAGTGCGAATAGTCCATTCCTTTAGACGTGACTCAAACTTTGGAGGTCTTTTAAAAGTCCCTGATTCGCTTCATTGCCTGGAATGGATTAGCGATGAAGCTCAACTGCACAGGAAGGAAAATCTTTAAGAAGATGGGTCGTGACCTTTATAGCATAAATGGATGTTACAATATTGTTAGATTTGCGAGGCAAATGAGCCCCAGAACATTAAGCAGAACATTAGCTTGTTGTGCCAAATTAGCCCAAGAACATTAGGCTGGTAAGACGGATAGGGTTAGCCTCTCTCTTTTGTATCATCTCATCTTGTTTGATACTGAATCACGAAAACGGTTCATGAAATCATTGTAAATCAGCTTGGTGTACCGTTTTGTTAGCGTTCTACCCCGCAGATAAAGCTCAAGTTGTGTCACGCCTGTGTATTGCTGATCGGTTAGCGCTTGTTGGAGCTGCATCCTGCAGGACAGTATAATGTATGAGCCAAATTCATCTAGCCTTAGCACCTGCCCTTATCTACTGGCTTAGATAGAAATAATGACCCTACTTTAGCTCCACTCAAAAAAATTGCTTTTCTTTTCAGGGCTTTGAAGAAGTTGTACATCCAACTCTTTATTATTTGATCAATAAAAAGTCAGTGAAGCGGCTGAGGTCTAAAGCTGTTTACTGTATTGGCTGAAAGGACGGGTAATAATTTTTTAAAGTGTCTATATTTCTGCTTTATGTAGCGTTCATTCTTAATTAATTAGCTTTAATTAGCTCAGTGTATGGGAAAAAAGGGCTGCTTCTGTACACAGGGGTTGAGTTCAGCCAGTTGTTATGTCTGGTTGGGAGGTTTATGGCTTTTGATTAGTTAGAGTCCATGTTCTGTGCGTTTAATGTTCCGCACTCGTCTCGCACCGAGGTCTGTCTGCACTTTATGTAGTTCTGGGTATTACGGGTTACACCGAGGTCATGGAGAGACGACTGTGTTCCGAAGTGTACAAGCTAGATAGAGGAATGACAATAAAACCCACTTTATTTGACCTGGATAGTTCAATGAGCTTTTCAGAGTGGTGCATTGTTAAAATTCAAGATTAGGTATTTTAGTAAAAGCTGCTGTACTGGGTTCAGGCTTTTATGGAATTTCACAATGCGAAAATAACGATTCCTATGCAGGGAGAATGAACAGGCTGACTTGGCAAAGGAGAGGTCCTTACTGAAAAGGAATAGTGATACAGATTTTCCCAGTAGCGTTTCTACAAGTAGCAAAACTGTTTACTAGGCATATAATGATATATTATGCGACAATAAATCGTGGTACAAATTCATGATGATTTCAATTGTGGAAATAAAAAAACAAAAAGCGATTATTATTAGGCATAACGCATGTAATCGCTTGGTTTGTACTTGCTGTAATTGCATTGTTTAGACTTCAGAGGGTGCAATAATGTACAATCGGGGGATGAATATAACGTCACTGTAGGTGGAAGTCACTGCGGTAATTTTGGCAGCTCGAGTATCGTGAAAATCCACAAAAAAAATCTCAAATGGAAAAGAGCTTTTGTGCGATTGTACAAATAGATTCAACAAGAAATCTAAGCTATCTTTTTACAGATTAAAAGAAAAGAGGAGCAAATGGAAGTAGTTATTTTATGTTTACGTTAAGTACAACCATTAATTTCCATTAAGGAAAGGCCTACTTGTTAGTAACTTTTTCATTTTTTAGTAAAAAGAATGTTTTTGCTAATAGGATATTATATTTTACTACATCTTTGCAAATGTTTGTAAAAAATTATTATAAGAAAATGAAACAAAATTATTTATAAAATTTTAACAAAAGGAATATTTAAATTGTTAATGAATAGGAGAATCAATGTTGCATTTTTTGGTAAGAAAAAAAATTTCAATTTCAATTCATTTCATTTCAATTCTGATTTGGCCAGAATGTGTCGATGAATATTTTATAACAGCAACTCGGACAGTAGCTCTAGCTGCAAGGCAAATCACATGTTTCTACAAATGCTCTCGCTCTAACACGTAATTATTTTTATAGTAACAAGTCATTCACTTGTCTGGCAGATGCTGAACATAATCTAAGACTAATCAAATATGACTAATTAATTCTCACTAATATGGTGAAGGAGGCATTTATTTAGCATTTTTGGAAGGTAAGAGGCTGTTACTTTACGTTTTCCTCCACAGGAAGGGCTTCAGGTTGAAGGACGTTGCATTTCAACTTCTTATTAACGTTAAAGTGAGAGAATGACTTTATATAGCGGTTATAACGTCCATGAACATATTAAATGTAACCGTAAATGGATAAAAAGTATGACGTGTTATTCCTTAATAAATTCAAGAAATGCAATCTTACAGGCAGTACACATAAAAATATGTAAAACCATTTTCTTACTGCGAGTCACAGGAAAACCTTGACTGCCAAATAGCATTTTCTTGGTTCTGTTAAGTGTACAGAAATAAACGAGTGCCATTCCCAGTCAGGGTTCTCCAGGTCAGGGACTACAGGATCCTCATCGCCGATTTTATCTCACCCAGTTTACCTCAGCCAGCTTTGCCATTTCTGGTAATGTCATCATGTCGAGGGAGCTGAGGAGACGTCGTGACTGCACCGCTTGAATTTTAAGCAGCTCTAGGAAGCAACAGAAACAGAGCTGCTGTCTCTTCACTTTCCTGTCTCGAGGCTGAGCAGGACCTAGCCTTGCGTTACATGTGACATCACACTGTATGATGACTGCCAGATTGAAGAAGGAATGCTACTATGTTATTGAGTCTGTGCTTCGTTAAGATTATTTTTTCCATTTATACTTTTGTTTATTTCGTTCATAATCGATGCGGTAATAGTTTTCCCTATATATAATATATTGTCAAGAAGCAGCAGTGCAGCAGATTCTCCCTGCCCTACTGCCTTGTAGCTACTTTTTAGCTAGCTGGCTGTGTTATCCCGTAACGTAGAGTAGCTAATGAAGTACTAGCTTTGCTGCTCACGGGAAATACAACTTGAGGTAAAATTTAGCTAGCTCCAGTAATGGACAACTGCGAAATTTATTTTGGCAACAAGTATAACATTAACAAAAGTTAGTCAAAAGCTGGCTTTTAAATCGATGCATCCATCCAAAATGTCGCATCGTCATGGCCCTAGTAGCTACATTTCGTACATAGCTTTATGGAGTTGAGCCACGTTTTTTGTAGGGTTGCATTTATCACCGTTTTGGAAAGTGTGATGGCTGATATGAAGAAAAGTTGCTGCATGGCATCTATATCCCAGTCGTCTGCTTCTCACTGGTGCTGTGTTCATCGTGAATTTAACACAGGAGTCTTCTGTGTTCCGCTGAAAACTGAACGCGCACTCCGGCTGCAAAACACGTCCGACTTCCTGTCTGTAAACAGCCCCCTCATAAACAGCCCAGTGCCGAGTTTTCTCCCTCCTGTTTCTATTATCTTTTCTTACGTCTCATTTCCTCTCTTTCTCAGAGACAAACAAAAGCCAGCGAAAGGACAATAGCCCCTTTTTCTGTCTCTTTCTATATGAAACCCTTGATGGCGGCGTGCGTAGAGAACATTTGGCTTTCTCTACAGCTGAGAGAGTGAGCGTTTCATCCTCCGTCACGTCCCACGTGAGACACTGAGGTGAAAATGTGCCTCTGTTCGCCCGGTGAATTCATCTTTCCATCACTGAGAGACGATCGCTGACGCAACACGTCCTTCCTGGAGCAATGGGGAAAAAAAGATGATAAAGATAATATAAAAAAAAATTAATAACAGCTGCTTGTGAAGCACTTAAAAGGAATTTTCCACGAAGGTCGTATTTAAAATAACTACGAGAACATTATCATGTTGCAATGCATATTAATGTAAGGCGTTTAACACATTGCCCTGAGTATTTATGAATATGCGTTAAACTTTAGCGCTATCCTTATTATACATTACGAATGAGTGTAATGTATCGTAAGTAGTGTTCATAACTCATAATAGCACCAATACCACAACACACAAGTCGTGCCTAATGCATTGAGATTTTTTGACACTGATATATAACATATTATTAGTGCATCTATAGGTGATTACACTGTACATTCGGCCTTCATAGGAAGTGTTTTTTTCTGTTTACCAGCCATGTACTGTATCGTCCAATGCTTTTATTCTCGTCTCGGCTTTGCCCGTTAACAGGGCGAGGTGATGTACTTGACCTCAACTGTTAATTCTTTTCCCTTTTCAAAAATTGTTTTGCCCCCGTAACGTTCTGGCTAAAAGGCAGCCGGTCGATAGAAAGAAAAAAAAAACACTCGCTATTGCCGTAGCAACAAATGGAGGCACTTATGTTTGTTTTATGAGCGACAAATAATGGATGTGTATCTTTCCTATCTATAGCGTCTGTGGTAAATACCGCATTGTTGTTTCCCCTGACTGTCTGAGCAGGCGAGTACGGCGTGTAGTACAAACAAAAGCCAGTGTGTTATGGTTTGTTTTTTCAGACAGGTCATGTTAAGTATATGATTGAGATAGTAGAGGCAAAACACCGTGCTCGGAACGTTGATTCGACTAGCAGGAGAGAGGGACAAATTGCAGGGGTGTTTTCGACATTACTGTCCTCACGGTGCGGCGCACACATTATCCATGTCAAAATAGAAAATCTGAACCCATTTTCGTAGAGCTTTCTTTTTAAATTTGTACCTTTCTTTTTTTAGAGCACAAGAAAATCCTTTTAAGATTTTGCGAATTTTATTATGGCATCTTGGTTAGGGTTAGGGTCATACATCCACTATATACGTCTGGATACCTTTCCAATGGAATCACCGTATTTCTACATTGGCTATGTTTTGTCACTATTGAACTTCACTGCCATCTACTGGATTTGAAGATGTATGGGATTGTAGAGTGCAGACATCCGCCAAGGTCGGTGGCTGCGTCTTGCAACATTAGTGGAATGAAAATTTTGTGGCTCTGACCCAGTCCAAAATTTAATAAGTTCTTTTTTGGCCCCTGCCGCACCCTGCCACCAAATTTCACGGAAATCGGTTTGGTAGGTTTCGCGCAATCTTGCTTAAAGCCAAACAAACCACACCACACCAAAAACTTAACCTTCTTGGCAAAAGGTAATAATAATAATACTAATAATCGTAATAATAATATGAAATTATTATTATTATTATAACATCTCACATTACTCCAAAGATATGAGTCATGTCAAAACACGTTAATGGTGTCGGAGTTATGAATCAATGCCCACTATCCAATCAAAGCAAATTCATATTACCTCAGTAACTTCAGTCGTGTGGAAAAAAACTGTATTTCAGCTTGAGTTATTTAAATATGCAGCTTTATATTTGTAAGAGCAAAAAAAAATGCTCGAGTCATTTATAAAGACAGAACTGCATCTTTTCCTCGCTGAATTTGCGGTACATTTGGCTGAAGCTTAAGTAGCGTGTGCTAAATATGTGTGTGACAGCACAAGGTAGCGTGTGTGAGTAGAGAATAGGAATTCGGGGCATACGTTTTTCAAAAATCGCTCCCTGAACACATGGACGATGGCGTCTCTGGATGGTGTTGATTTTATTTTGCGCTTTGCGTGATGGGATTTCTTGATTTAGGAGGAGGAATATTGTTGTGTGTTGTGCTATAAACCTTTAAAATTCAAACCGTTAACTTGTATTCACTTATTGCGATATTCAGGACTTTATATCATGCGTCTGCTTTACACCCAGTCCTTGCCTTCTTGCCCTTCGCACTCCGCTGAGCAGCTACAGTAAATGACCGTCTTTATTAACTTTTGAGCTCATTTACACCTTTTTAGCGGCTCGTCTCCTTTCATGATTTAATCAGCTCTGATCCTCGACTGGTGCCGTCACTATAGAGCCAATTAGACTGGAGTGTAGCTTGATCGCTTTCCGTCTCTAGGATAAAGCCCGGAATTGTTTAAGGTCACCGTGATATGTTTTCTCGTCCTCTCGCTACAGTCTCTTAGCTGGTGTATAATTACTGGATTTCCAACTCTTCTTTCATGATGAATCATTTGGCCTTGTTTTCATGCATGTGTCGAGTATGTGACTCACTAGTACCTTTTTCTACTCTGTATTGTAGAGATTGTCTCTCTGGCCCACTTCAGAAATGATACTGTCGACCATTTAGATTGGCTGGACCATTGTGTGTGTCTCTCTCTCTCTCTCGCACTCTCTCTCTCTCTCTCTCCATAGTGGACGTGAATTAAACTTGTCTACTCTTCTTTGACTATCGTCATTATCTTTACCTTTCTCCATCCTTCCTCTCGAAATCATGATACCAGTTCATAGGTCACAGACTAAACCATGAAACTCAAACTCCTCGTTTTTGTTTTCAGGCTCTGAGGGCGGAGCTAAAGGAGAGGGAGCACGTCGTGGTCAGCACATTGGACCAGGCGCGCATGTTCCTGGCTGATCAGCCGATCGAGGGGCCGGAAGAACCGCGCAAGAACCTGCAGCCAAAAACAGGTGAGCGCTTAATCTATAGCAGGGGTGTTTTAAAAAAAATAGGATTGATTGTAAAGGTCTGAATAAGGAACCAACATGACCGAATGACCACAGTTATACCTTTTAAGGATCGGTTCACAGCTCGAAATATGACGATTCAGAGTGTGGTGTAGTTTTTTGACTAGCAGTCAGGCTCCGTTTTACATTTTTTCATTTGTTCGTTCTTCCTTAAGCGTAAAAAGTTTCTGTAGTCCGTTTTTAGTTTTTCCCAAATAAGATGAGAATTTTATGAAAGTGTGTGAAAGTTCTCTCCTTTCTAAGCTAATATCTGTAGCCCTGTAGCTAGCTTCTGGGCTGATGAGGTGCCTTAAGCTGAACAATGAACATGTGATAGACCACATTACATGTGTTACAGAAGATGTGCAGGCTCTTTTCGAGAAAGCTAGTCGGGTTTTGTCTGTCTGCTCATCATTTAGGTTGTATTTGTGTGTTTTATACATTCTGGCCAGTGGGTCGTTTAATTTCACCCAAATCTTGACTGCTTTCGGTTTGAATTCGAAACACTAGCAAACATTTATCCACAGATTAGCACTAAGCCCACCCAGTCGCTCGCAGGAAAAAAAAATGCTACATGAGAAAACTTGGGTGTAAAACTGTTCAGGAGATTTGCTGACCTTCGAAAAGCCTCTTCTTTGAGGAATCACATTTCTAGCCTCTCTTTATCAGAGATGCTGTTCGACGCTAAAAGCGACAAATTGTTGGAGAAACCTTAAAAAAGCGACGCGTCTGGCATGTGGAGCCAGACTTAAATATTTTATCTGGGTTGCCGAGGCCGGTAGGTATGCGCTGGCTTCTCACCCTTTGATCTGCCTCTCCGAAGGACACAAATCATACCCACTTGGTGTGTGCACACACTCAGTCTCTCAGGGCGAAGTGTTTGATGTAACTTTAGTCGAGCATGTGATGGATCTTGGGATTTTTGCTATCTGTACTCGTGTAGCCCTCCTGCGCAAATCTCCGGACATGCTCTCAGGGACGTGTCGGATAACGTGTATGCGTGTGCATGAAAATGACACCTCAGTTATCGGTCACACACATGTGGAATGATTCAGACGTTTTCACTGTAGCTTTTATTAATGATGGGAGAAATATGTCAAAATTAGCTTTCTAACAGTGTGGTGTAAATAACAATTTTCGACGCAATTAACGCATTTCACAAGTGTAGGGCATCTGTTTATTTGCTGTGCCCTTTAAATGTCACATTTCAGGCCGAGGTAAGCTACTTACAAACTTCAGAGCTGAATCGGCGTCGGAGGGAATACAGAAATTTTGGGCAGTTGACGGGGCTTATAAGGTCAAGCCTTTAGGGGTGCGATGTGGAGTGCAATAGGTTTTCAGCAAGGTCAAATGTTTTATGTACCAATTAAGTGTGATCGCTAATAGAGACACCTCTGCATCACGTGGTCAGTGAACATGATCTGAACATGAACGTGGTCTGTGGCGTGACTTGACAAATCTGTTTATAATCAAGATTACAAGGACTTTGGTGCAGTCATTTCACTTCACGTAAAAGTTTATTTCAGTTCGACTTTAGAGATCTTTGATGCTTTGAACAAGAAAAGCACAGCTAGCCTTTTTTTTTTTTAACCAAGCAAAGTAGATTTCTCTCAAACTTTCCGAATAGGTGTTGGACAAGCTGTTCCTCCACTAAAGTCTCACTAAAGTAATAGTCACAACTGCAGGAACCTTTACAGGATTCAGGAACTGTAGGCACCAGAAATGTTTACAGGGATTTCACACCACACGCTCGGGAACTTTAGGAACGTTTCACACCACGCGCTCGGGAACTTTAGGAACGTTTCACACCACGCGCTCGGGAACTTTAGGAACGTTTCACACCACGCACTCGGGAATTTTAGGAACATTTCACACCACCGCAACATCTTTAACAGTATCTTAAGAACTGTAGGCATCATTCCATCAAATGAACTTTTGCAGGAACCTGGGAACTGTAGGCATCTTACCACTGGAGGAACTTTTATAGGAACTCAAGCATTTTTTTGCATCTTTCCATCTAAGGACCTTACAGAAACTCTAGATGTTAAGTCTCCTTTCCATCACAGAAACTTTTTATGGAGCTGAAGGCATGTTTCCACCAAAGAAACATTCACAGCAGCTCTGGGAATCTAGGTATATTAACGCTTCCATTACACAACCTTCCACAAGCATCTGAGGAAGATTTGGGATGTTTCTGCCCAAGAAAATTGGACAGAAATTGAATTTAAGACTCATTTCCATTACAGACAGTTTTACAGGAACTGAGGAACTGTTGGCATGTTTCCACAGGCTGGACTTTAATGGGATCATTAGGCACATTTCCACCAAAGAATCTTTTATGGGAACTTTTCCCTTCTTCCCAGGACAGGAACGTGGGATCGTTTGCCATGTTTTCACCAGCGGAGCTGGGCTGACTTATAGTTGGGCTCTAGTTTCTGAACCTACAGACCAGGAACTATTTGAGAGGAGGTAGCTGGACTGAGCATTTGTGAATGACCAGTCCTTATCAAAATGATGCTTGGACAAAAGGATTTACGCATATTTGCGCTATCCCACATACCCACCAATTTTGAAAACCTCGAAAAGGCTTGATTTCTATCCGATGAGTCTCAGCACGATTAGCAAAGCAGAACATTTCCATCGAGCTTTTGTTTCACATAAGCGGTGACTCCAAAATAAATATCGCAGAGTGATGTTCCTAGTGACATGCTGCTTGCAGTAGGAAATAAAGGAGTTGGAGTGTGAAATTGTGCTTCATTTGCATGCAGCAGGTGTAAAAAGCTAGCAATGTATTTGTGTAATAAATCAAAATAATAACACATTTTGAATCTGATTCCCCCCTTATGTTTACTGTGTTGCCGCGCCGCTGAAATGATCTAAATGTTATACAGTTTGGGAAACTGCTGTTCTTTGAGATAATGGCCGCAGTTCCTGCGATGAGGTAGCCGTTCTTGCAAACTTCAGAAGAGATCGCGAACCCGGTATTTCCTCAGAGAGTTGTGGAAATGCATCCAATAAATTTTCTCTTGCTAGCTTTGCACCTGGCTGCCATGCACGTCAGTTCCAAATGGAGCCTTAAAGGACTATAATATGCATTATTTAAGGTTTGTTATGATCATTCAGAAATGCTGATGTTAGGTTTCATCTTGTACTGAGGCTATTTTATTATTTATGGTGGTTCTGCCATTTCTCATCAGATATCCGGGGCAGCCATTTGCAACTATGTGTATGAGTTCAGATTACCATTGCAAATTCCCTCTTGTTAAATCGAGGCAAATTAGAGCTACCAGACTGCTTTTAGCTATCGCCATGACTCTGTGTTCAAACCCGACCCGCATTAAACGCCTCGAGTGAGCACTGTGGAGAACCATAGAACAGTGCACCGTGATATATATTTTCCAGTAGAACCTGTGTAGAAATGTGTATCTTGTTCATGTTCAGAGCTCACTTTTTCTACAGAGCCTACCTTTAATTCCGGAGGACTGAACATGACTTTATAAATCCTGTTGTGTCTTTGCCCTTGGCAGAAGTTAATGACAAGAAGTCCTTGGGTGTTAGTTATACAAGACAGCCCGTGTTGTCGGTCTCATTTTAGTTTCTTGCTCAAACGTATGTTTAAATGTGAGCTCAGCCTAGTTTGGTGACCTGCCCAGGGTGGACCCTGCCTCGCGCCTGAAGTCATCTCTGATTGGCTCCAGCTTCCCTGTGACCCATAACGGATAAACGGTATAGATGGATGCTAGAGGGATGGATGGAAATGGAGCTCTGTAATGAAGCTGAAGTTAAAAGCTCATTGAATCATTATAACCACCACCACTTTTATAAACTACTTTTAAACCTCTAGCTGCTTTTTGCACACTAAAGTCACTTCATCAAGCTGATAAACTGTATTTCATATTTCAGGTTTATAAAAAAAAAAAAAACCCCAAAAATTTACAATCCACCAAAGCACCAGTATGAACGTCAACACTCCAGTGAAAAATAGATTATGGCGCCATTTCTGGAGGGACTCATTTTTGTTCATCATTGGTTGATACTCGACCATCAATACTGAAGCTTTCTAGTACTGAACTGAAAGGAATATATAAAGTGCATTGCCGTTTCCATTCAGTTTAAACTTTTGTAGCAATCCCCTGTGGAAAGTAGTCTAACTTTTAAGTGTAGGAACTTTGGAGAGTTTTGAGGTTTATATAACTGGTGCTTAGCCTTGATTTAAAGTTTAGATCCATTTTGGCCCAAGGTGTAACCACGGGGGTCCTGATCTGCTCATAGCTGCTTTTCTCAAGGCTGTGCTTGAGTTGAGGTTACTTAAACAACATTTTGTCCGGACTGAGCAATAGTAATGAACTAGTAACAGTTCCTCCAGGGCCCCCAGGTTCAGGCCGAGGGTTGTAGGTGGCTGTGATTTAGTCTGAACTTCTCCAGTCTCGTATATTGAACCAGTGACCCCGACTAACACTGCATGGGTACTACCCACTGGGGGTTTTGCTGGGGTTATGGCTTTGTGTACCGTGTTCTGATGTTGCTTGTTTTATAGTGGGAAGGCGAAATAACAAAATCTGCCAGGACCCAGGTTTGTAAGCATTCAGTTACTGGTGTTTATTAGTGAGTTATAATCTGGTCTGACCCTTACATGAGTGTCACATTAGTCACTCTAGTCAATTTTCACACTTTCCACCAGCCAACACTTTTCCTCCTTGATAAAAAGCAGCCAACTGGCACCTGTAATAATCAGTACATGTCTTCACATCGAGCACAGAGCACAAGGGTCTTTTGGTCCTCGGGACTTTTTAATACACAAATGGTCCTGTCAAATATTCGCCAGTGAAATGAATGATTTGAAATCGTGTCAAAAAAAGCAGCAGAACGTTTTCCCAATATGCAAGGCGCTCCAGGGAATGACACATAGCTGAACATCTAATATTTATTCATTCATTTATCTTCAGCGTCTGCTTTATCCTGGTCAGGGTTGCAGTGGATCCAGATCATTATGAGAGCTTATGGGTGCAAGGGGCACCGGTCCATCACTCGGGCATCTAATGTCAAACGTTGTAACCAAAATAATTTCAGACATTAAATATGGATGAGAATGGGGAAGGTCGTGTATTGAATCATCAATCGATGAGCTGTGCTTTCCTGATATTCCTGTATTATTGGAAACGACAGGTATTGGAAGACATTGCTTGATGAGTGATGCCGGTTGGATAGTTGTCAAGCTGGCCCTCCTGCAAGGACGAGTATCTGACAGTAGTATCACCTCCAGGACTTCTAATCCGCCGATACAAATCTGACCCATACCCCAGGAAGCAGATTACTGCCGTTTCTCGGATCTTTCAACGACTTGGGATTCTCAGGTCTTCAGTGCTGCACCACCTCTCAGCTGTGCAGTTCCTGCTCGATCAGCGCTCTCCCTTTAATCCTCCCCAAACAGCTTTCAGACTGGTCAATAGATTCAGGAGCAAAATTAAAGGATGCTCTGCTGCACAGCTTGAGGCTTCCGAGTGAAAACAGTGACAATATGTTCTCTCTTTATTCCTTCCTAAATAGATTTTAGGCTTGGAAGTGGATTCAGATGTCAACCGAAAGCTTTAAGAGGACAAAATGTTGTGGCTCCAAGTCCATTCGAAGACCTTAATAATGAATGACCTCGTTAATCCTTAGAACGAATCGTTTTGTTGTTTTTTTTATAGTCAGGTGAATCAAACTCAAGGAAGGTTTTAAAGATTTACAGCTAAAAGAATGAAGCAATGTAGCGGTTTTAAGGTGGCAAATATTTGTCCAAAGCATCGGCATCGTTTAAAAATAGTGATAATGAACGTATTCCAATTCGGGATTCCGAGTGCATCAAAAACGGCCACCACTGAAACGCAAGATACCATTTTTTAAATCCTTGGTTGTTAATGGATCTGGTCCATGAATGCTTTTTCATGAGATTAATGTTGCTTCTGCTGGCCACAGTGTGTATAAAGTGTGACTAACTGGTCATTTCCCAATCTTTACCAGACGTTTTGCCTTTTTGATGTAAAGTGGGTGGCTCCCAGTGTTGCCAATGATTCTTACCAGAAGACGCTACTGGCGCACTGAAGTAAAAGACTAAAAGACGCTAGATTGCGTGTCACGCAACGTCTAATTTGCATATGTTTCGTATCTGCCTGCCCTCGAATGATGTTGGCCGAGCTGCGCAGTACCTGTTGGATCTAGAATATCATTTTCCGTGTTATTACAGCCACTGATTCTACATAAGTCAGTCATTACACTTATAAACACGGGCAACACCTTAAGCACTATGAAAGGTAAACGTGATGTCACAAAATCGGCAAAAGGTGATTTTTGCTGTTGCTCAGCAACGAGCATGGAGGTCGCCAAATTTGTCACTAGTGGGAAAAAAAGTCAGTAAATCTTGCACCAAAGCCACTAAATTGGCAGCACTGGTGGTTCCAATCATGCATAAGGCTTGTGTAGGCTTTACCCTCTCACATGAATGGTCTCTTAGTCTGGGGCCCAAATCAACTGAACATGGCGAAATAATGAATAATGGCGGGAAAATGTTTCCTCCGAATCTTTAAGGTTAAAATCCACACGTCTGTTTCTGCACATAGCTGGGGACCAGCTTCTGGTTTGAAGAACCCAAGGATAGGATCTCTAGAAAATAAAGACAAAAATAAAAACTAAAGGTCGGCTTTTTAAGCCGTGCCACTTTTTTGTGCAATCAAGCAACATACAATCTAGTGATCATTGCCCGATGGCCCACTGTGCTAACTGTATATCAGGCTGTACGGTAGTAATAATGGCTGCTTGCACTGCGCTTTGAAAGTTTCCTGGCTCCATAAACCAAAGCAGCCATTGGAAACGGTGATAATGCATGCACCAAGGCTTGGAGGAGTACTTACCTTACGTCCCTCTCGCTCTCTCTCTCTCCTTTCCCTCTCGCTCTCTCTCTCTTTCAGAGTTGTCTCCGGAGGAGAAAGCCCAGCAGGTCGCGAGAGCGATCCGGAAGCAGGCAGCCGAGGTACGTGAGCGCTGGGAGAGGCTCCTCGGACACGTGGGAGGTTGGCACGAGCAGGTGGAACGCTCTCTGGAGAAACTCCAGGACCTGCAGAGCGCCATGGACCAGCTGGACGTGCACCTGAGCCGACCCGAGGAGGTCAAAGGTCGCTGGCAGCCTGTCGGAGACCTGCTCATCGACTCGCTGCAGGACCACATCGACAAAACCACAGTGAGTGATCACGGATGGCACAAAATTTAGATGTCCCAGATACAGAGTTAGGAAGAAGTGCTGCATACGTATGTTCCAACCAAATGGGACCAAGTTGTAAATAAACAAAATTGGAATATAAAGTTTAATTAAAAGGTTTGAAACACAGTCTATTTTGCGCAGGTCGTAGACATCGCGTAGACGTATCGTACTAAACACCCATCTGTTCCTCATTAGTCACATGCGGTGGATTTTAGAACATATGGCGCAGATTTACTTAGAAACGCGCTAATTAGATCACTCCTAGCCATAGTGGGGGTGGCCAGGTTAGCGGGCGATCGCCGGAAAACCTGCATGCAAATGAACACCGGTGCACTTCGGCTAATCAGCGTTCGGTGGCGTTGCGTGAACTCTTGTTGTGTGCTTGTCTTCCTGCCAGCAAACAAACGGCGTGAAGTTTTGCCCACCTAGGCGTTCAAAAACGTATTGTACACGTGGAGTCAGCGATTTTAAAAGTCAAAATACTTTCTGTAGTATTTTGGCAAATTTAAAAAAAAAAAGGTTTATAAACTGTTGGGTGCAAAAGAAAAAAAAAAAAGACACCCCGATATGTAAAAAAAAGAGAGAAGCGTAAATAACGTACCCCGTTCGTGTGGCTTTGTAGAGCTGTATTTATTTGAATGTTCAGCGTTTAAAAAACGGCTAATGGCAGCTGACTATTGCTTTCAGAAAACCGCAATATGAGATACGTTTGAAAATGGAGCAGTGGTAAAAAAACCAATTTGCATCCGTCACATTTTGTGCTGAAACTTGTACCAACAGCTGTCAGAAATTAGACTTGGTTTTGTCATTTCCTTCCATGTCTTCCCTGAAACGCTTTTATTCTTTACATAGCCAGCTAGCTAACTTTGCTGATGTTGACGATGAACATTACAGGCTTGGTGTGGACAGGATTGGCTACGAGCTGGTTACCAAGCGACGGTGGATGGAGCATTTTTTTTTTTTTTTTTTTTTGTAATAGTGTACAACATAAGTAATAAACAGGCTGATGGGGGAGGGGATGGCTTATGAATTTGCATATTTATCGATCCGTGCTTTTTTTAATCAGGGTAAAAGTGTAGAGATGCGCCTTGGAAGTTAAAATGTACTGTATATATAATAGTTTCTTATTCACCGTGCACCTTCTGGGATGCTGCGTTCTGAGACTGAAAGTGTTGACCCTAGAGCATCAACACTGACCCATTCGCTTTAACCGAAACCACTGAAAGCGCTCATCAGTCCTAATAAACATGCGTCCAGCATCAGCCGCTCACATCGGAGACACTTCAGCCTCCATGGGGTCAAAGGTCATCCAATTAGAAAGTCCTTTTTTATGGTAGACGTTCGGGTTATCATTAGCTGTCTGACCTCCGTCACTTGGATGAGAGTTTATTGACACTTCATGATTATCCGACGCCACGGCGCTGAATAGATGAAAACGAGGCTGGGATTTATACAGCTGATGGGTTCGTGTCGGTGTGAAGCGATAACATTTCGCACGTTTTGAAACCTACGTTACTGAATAGGTAAGGAATAAAACACTACATGGGTGGAAGTGCTGCTCTAGGAAAATAATCAGTAACAGGGTGGTGCGATGATGGGCGGAGTTACTGTTACTACACTGAAGTTCACTCTTGTGCAGGAGTCTTTTACTCCTCTTAACGATTGCAAGGTTTGTTTGGGTTTTTTTCTTCTAGCACCGCATTACACTTTTTATCCATTTATAGTTACCTTTCATTAGGGCTAACTTTGAATGCTTTGCTTAGCATTTCTTTTAAGAGCGGTATGACACTCGCCACAAGTTTAGAATAATGTATTACAGTTAAAGCCCAAGTTTAGCATTCATAAATAAATATAAACCAGTCTTAATGATGTACAAATATGAGTAGATGATTACACATGCACCAGCAGTGAAGAAGCAGCTGAAATCTCCGTTTTATTGCTAACAGTTTCTCACGAGAACAAATGCAGCCTCTGTAATCGACACTTGTCTGATGTCTGAGTAAGAATCAGTGTGTGTGTGTGTGTGTGTGTGTGTGTGTGTGTGTGTGTGTGTGGGTGTGTAGGCGTTCCGGGACGAGGTGGCTCCTCTGAAGCAGGAGGTGTTGGCAGTGAACGTGTTGGCGAGTGAATTGGCTCCTCTGGATGTCCAACTTTCCTCCACCACCAGCAGACAAATGGACAACCTGAACACACGCTGGAACTTACTACAGGTACGCACACACACGCGCACACACACACACAAACCTAGTTGGTCAACTAGCTTTTGCATTATTACTATCTATGTACATATCTCACAGCGCTGGCCAGTTCTCGATTCTGATTGGTTGGAAGGTGTTGATGGATTTTCTATAGCAGCAGCTCTGAAAGTAGTTCTGGCTCTAAGGATTATTTGAATTCCCGTGTCATCGTTTCTATAGTAACAACATACCAAGAGACTCGTATGGTGGATCCTCCACAGGAACGCACTTAAAAACGCGCAGTTGTTGATGCTGTAATGTTTTTCTGCAAAGAGAGATTTTGTGGAAGGCGTCTCCGGGGTCAGTCACCGAGGTAAAGGCTGCAGGAGGATCTTCAGGAGAGAGGACCTGTACCTGGCGAGAGGACATGGCGTATGGGATTCTGCTCAAATGTGTGTTAGAGGATTAAATGGAAAAAACCTTGAGACTGAATCGACCCAAAGTGGCTCAAGAAATATAAATGGAGCAAATTTCAGCAACTGGAAAAATGTGGATGAAAAATAACAACAATCTTAAAGTCTAAAGTTCATATGAAACTTATTATTACCAGTATGTCATTCTCACTTTCCATGATCCAAGCAATAAAAACTAACACACACACACACACACACACACACACGCACACACACGCACACACACGCACACACACACACACACACACAAACGCACACACACACACACACACACACGCTTTTCCCTTCTTGAGTGCGTTTTGACCTTCTTTTTCACCATCCTTATTTTCCCCATTTCTTGTTTTGTCATCACTTATGCGCCCTTCATCCACTTCTCCATTCATACATCACTGTTTGAACATAAATCATCTCTCTCACTCTCTCTCACTCACTCTCTCTGTCTCTGTCTCTCTCACTCTCTCTCACTCTCTCTCACTCACTCTCACTCACTCTCTCTCTCTCTCACTCTCTCACTCACTCTCTCTATCTCTGTCTCTCTCACTCTCTCTCACTCACTCTCTCTCTCTCACTCTCACTCTCTCTGTCTCTGTGTCGCTCTCTCTCTCACTCTGTCTCTCTCTCTCTCACTCACTCACTCTCTCTCTCTCTCTCTCTCTCTCTCTCTCTCTCAGGCTCTCTCTCTCACTCACTCTTTCTGTCT
>JAQMYM010000015.1:19281874-19298551 GCA_030014255.1 Parauchenoglanis ngamensis
TCTCTCTCTCTCTCTCTCTCTCTCTCTCTCTCTCTCTCTCTCTCTCTCTGTCTCTCTCTCTCACTCTCTCTCTCTCTCTCTCTCTCTCTCTCTCTCTCTCTCTCTCATGCTCTCTCTCTCACTCACTCTTTCTGTCTCTCTCTCTCATGCTCTCTCTGTCTCACATCCTTTCTCTCTCTGTCCCTCTCTCATGCTCTCTCTCTCACATCCTCTCTTTCTCTGTCTCTCTCTCACGCTCTCTCTCTCTCTTTCTCTCTACCTATCCTTCATCACCTGTCTGAAGGTCGGTGTCTGGCTCACCACCAGCCATTGTGTGTGTGTGTGTGTGTGTGTGTGTGTGTGAGCAATAGTAAATATGTCCTGCAGTGTTGGAGTATAAAGCGCGTGCAGCGTGTGATGAATGATGTACACACGTGTGTAATGAGAGGTGTGATGGTAATTTAGTCAGTCATTAGAGGTGCAGGTGTAAACGTGACGGCAGCACAGATACGTGTCTTAGAGCTGTGTGTGTGTGTGTGTGTGTGTGTGTGTGTGTGCGCCTGTGTTTGCGTGTGTGTGCGCCTGTGTTTGCGTGTGTGTGCGCCTGTGTTTGCGTGTGTGTGTGTGTTCGACTGGTGCTCCACATGGATATTCATTTTTCCTGATTATTAAAAGAGCTTTTTTTAGCTTTGTTAACAGAAACCTAATGTAATGGATTGTAAAGGTTTGGACTGAAAACTGAAAAAGCTTAATGCATTCTGCAGTCTGTAGCATACTGTGACCTTGTGAATTACTCGCTCTCGCTCTCCGCTCTCTCTGTCTGTCTGTTTCTATTTCTATCTCCCTGTCTGTCCCTGCTTACCTCTGTCTGTCTGTCTACTTACTTCTGTCTCTCTCTGTCTCTGCCCATCTGTCTGTCTATCCATCTCTCTCTTTCTCTGTCTCTCTAGGCAGCCATTGAGGAGAGACTGAAGCTGCTACGGGAAGCTCACAGAGATTTTGGACCCTCATCACAACACTTCCTCTCCAGTATGTCACACACTCCCGCTCTCACACACACACACACACACACACACACACACACACACACACACACACACACGGTAACCCTGACCTGTTCAACATGTTTAGCTAATGCTGGTGAATCTCCAGCCAGGAAAAAAGATTTTTAGACACGATTCACTTTCATGACTGAAAACGTTCGCTAGTGTGTGATTGGACCTTGAGCAGCCAATGGCAGAGCTAGGAGCAGAGGAATATGCAAATTAGGTTTGGGAGTCAGACTCCTGCCTTAATTATAATGGCAGTGAAGCAAATTGAACACTTTTGAAAGTACAATATGAATAAAGACTTTTAAGCAATTCCCGTTAATCTGATCTGCACAATTTTGAGAAACTGCTCTAATACCTGCCCTTCGGTTGTAACAATTTGCATGTGTGATCTCTCAGGCTACGCTGAATCACTTTGTGGATGCTGAATGAATCTGTTGGCTTTGACTCCACGCTCTGTTTTGCACTTTTAGAAGCAACATCCTGAACTGTGTGCTTATTAATATACAAAATAGACTTGCAGATACGTAAGCCCTGTTTTAACAGACGGTATCAGGTTTGCAGGTTTTCTTACACACTCGTATCAAAACCTTTAGTACGTCAGGGCCAGAGAGTGTGCGAGTCTGCTTGACGGCAATATCGGAATCTGTAGACAAATTGAGGTGACTCGATAAACGACAAACCAGACGGCTGCGGGTTCAAACCTCACAAAATCACTTCCGAATGAATAAAAATGAATAAAAACGTGTTGACGTAAATGGGAAATCTGTTATTGGCCGTTAAAGTTTATAAGGGCATTCGGCTCATATCCGTGAGGTCACTTTTTGTCACAGTTTAGCGCTCTGCCGAGCTCCGTCTGCCCGTCTCTCCCAGCACACACAAACTCCATTAGAGAGGCTTTGACGATGAATAATTCAGAGGTTAATTAATCCACCCTCTTCGTGTCTCCTTCGGTCTCATCTCTGAACGATCTCATCTCCTAAATGGTCCTGGTGGTAGCGATGGCACTCACACACTATTTTCATGGGACAAGACAATACACATACACACATGGGAATTCTTCCTGATGTGAGACATCCAGCAAATCCTTCTCATTACTGGTGCGCAGAATAAGGACGGCTTCACGCACCCACTTTACTCCTGCTGCGTAATCGCTCTGAGTGGGTGTTAGTTAACTCGGCGTCACTTAGACTCTGTTACTGGCTGCTGTGATTGCAGTGTCTCTCTCCATTCTGCTTAAACGCAGCACTCGAGGAGAAAAGCTACTACCAATTTAAACCGATACACTGGGACGAGATGAAGGGGCAGCGGAAGCTTCGACTCTCTCAGTGGTACCAAAGTGGTACCAAAAGTGTGCCAGAAATAACTTCTCATGATCGCATGATAAACCCAAAAATGGTTTTAAACCGAGTGACGATTCCTGGCTTACGACTACATTCATTGTCCTGTTATATGAGGAACACCAACCACTTTACAAAACTCACCACAAATGGACAGCACGTGCTGATTATCCACTGAGCGAGAGGAAGCTCTTGACGAGCATCAGAGGTGACGAATCCTGCCATGTTGGATAGGGATTGGAAATGATCTCGCAGGCCATATATAATAACTCCACCTATAAAGAATCTGCTTGTGGAAAGGCTTATTACGATATTAGTGTTTCGTTGTTAATATTTTGTAGGTTTTCATCTGATGGATCTCAAATATTGCTCGACTGGCCGTTTCTGTAACTCAAACTTACAGGTCAAGCCTTGCAGCAATTAAGTTAGCATCGAGCCCTGATGCATACCGCTGATTCCCAGTGGTGATTCCGGTATTAGTGTCGGCATGTAAACCAGGTCAGTCGTGTCTATGAATCTGAATATCGTTAGCTGAAGCTCCAATCTCTCTTCTGCTTGTGTTTCCGAATAAAAGTAACAAAAGTTCTTAATGAACGGATTAATGGGCCGAGATTCGTTCACCGCTAATGAAGCGTCTTTTGAGGTTATATAAATCAGCACCAATGTGCAAGTTGTTTTAATGAAGCCTGTGTGTGTGTGTGTGTGTGTGTGTGTTTCCACAGCTTCGGTCCAGATGCCCTGGCAGAGAGCAGTATCTCCGAATAAAGTGCCCTACTACATCAAGTAAGTGTCGGTGATGTACACGTGCACACACACACTGGGAGAGAGAGAGAGAGAGAGAGAGAGGGGGATGTGTGCCGGTTCATCACTCTGATGCCCCGGCTCTATTAGCCAAGTTTATGAACAGGAACAAAGTCTTCCAGCTGGATTCTGTTTCGAGTCCTGTGGTCTGGGGACGGAGAGATCATATCATCCAGAACGTGCCGCGACTCTGCAGTCTGCGGTTTTGTCCCTGCGTGACTGTTATATAAAAGAGGAAGTTTAGTTTTACGATACTGATTATGTTTGTTTACTTTTTAGCTTGTGGTCATAATTTAGCAGTTGAGCTGAACCTGAAAATCTGATTTGAGCAGGTATTTAGTATTTGACTTCATTTCAATTCAAATGAGCCTATAATGTATGACGTTAAAGAATAAAGCACTCAGGGGTGTGCTGTTATAGGAAAATAGTCAACGACAAGGTGGTGTGTTGCGGCAGGACACGAAGCAGCGTTTCTGTTACCACTGGGATTTTATGAAGAGAAATTATTTTCCAATAACAGCACGTCTGAAGTGTTTGTTTGGGTTTTTTTTTCAAATCATTTTTATCCCTTTATATATGGCAGTCGGGGTTGAAATCTGTTTATAGTTACAGTTAATTTTGACGGGACGCCCACAATACATTCATGAACAGATGTTCCTTCACCAGCGTCTGGTTTTTTCCTCCCTCATAAAATGAATGATGGAAGGAACAAACGCAGCTTGTCGTGTTGCCGATAAACCAGAGTTTCCCTTAACGCAATAAGAAAACTAAAAGCAAAACATCCGATTTTTTTATTAACGTTTTATTAACGTTCCAATAGTAGTGTCAACTCCAAATTATTGGCACCCGTCGTGCAACGATCAATGGAAATAAAAGGGGAAAAGAAAATGTTAGCACAATCGAGATTAGGCAAATGGGAATTCTGAATAGGTTTATTTAAGCACAACTTCGTTTCTCAAACACATCGTGTTTGCTTTAAGTACTCAAAGCTCCTAAGATGACAAATGGAAAAAAAAAAAAAAAAAAAAGGGCACAAATTAAAAATATTTAGAAAAAAAGCAGTTATTCTTATAGCTGTCAGTAGCAGTTCTTCCAACTGACTGAGTTCAAATTGTAATCACTGTATAACATAAACATCACCCATAATCACTTTTATCTGTTTAGACTGTACGTGAGAAGTGAAGTTTATTCTGACAGCCTTAACGACGTGACTGAGAAGAAGCTACGAAGCAGAGCGGATGTGAGGGAGATGCAGTGACGTAAATCCGAGAGAGAAGTTCAGAGTAGCGTTAGCACCAGTGTCTGTTCTGTCACTTTTACTAACTACTCCCACTTTTTCCCGTGTCGGCGCCGACTTTCATGCTCTGCAGAGCCGCGGATGTGGTGATCACCGAGTAGGAGATTTAAGACCGCTATAAGATCAAGCGAGAGCGTAGAAAGCGAAGAGAGACAGACAGATGGGGAGATGTGTCTCTCTGGACACCTGGGTTGTGTGTGCGGGATTTTTGCCCACTAGTTTGGCACACGAATGGAGGGGAGATAAAAGCGAGCAGGAAAGAAGTCAACACCAGCTGTGTGTGTGTGGTGTGTGTGGTGTGTGAGGGAGAGTGTGTGTGGTAGTGATGAGTCACATAGCTGCCAAATTGACGTCTCTCTGCAGACCTGGCTGACAGCAGCCATATGGTCAGTCACTTGGCCATCAATAAATGCATGCGCCACACTGTACACCTTTCAGCGTGTAACTGCTCTACAGTTTTTGGGAGAATTCCTGAATTGTAACCACACACACATGCACACAGACCAATGACACATGGTTTCAACTGCTCAAATCAATAAGCAACATGATATGAGACGATATGTTAAGATAAATCAGTCTGAAAATTCCCTTGATGCTCAAGCTTCTCGCCTCGGCTAGTTCTGAGCTTCCAGTGAACAAGCTGGAAAACATTCGTGTTGGCCTTCAGTTTGACTGTAGTGAACCTTCCCATGTCCGACCTCTGTGTCTCGCCGCTTCCTAATTAAAACTCGTTGGCCTCCTGGTGACTGGGATTCAGGGAAACCAGGACCTGTGTAACGTCAGAGGCTAACATGAGTCTCGCAGCAGGATGCTGACAGCAACAAGCTCCTGACTGACAGGTTAATTTCCCTTCTGTAAGCTCGGAGCGCGGGTCTGGCCGCACGATGATGCTGGAAGTTCAGTGAGGAGCCGAGAAAGACAGCTTCTCTTTGACCTGGTGACTTTTTACATGGCTCAGACTGTCAGGCCAATCCTGAGACCAACACACACACACACACACTAATGCATATTTACCTGAGCTGCCATTTTCAAAACTGACTCATCCTATTGCAAGGTTAAAAGGCTAAAAGCTCTAACGCTAAATTCTTATTAAAAGCCTCATTTCTCCATTTTGACATCTAACATTTATGAATATGACGTGAATATCCTCTCAGAAATCCTTACAGGGGTGAATCAGATTAGCTGGTTTTAGCTAAGGGACAAATGTTAGTATTAATAAGTGTGAAAAGTCACTTAGAATCCTCTCAGAAATGCTGCCAGGTTATCTGAATTCAGCAAACAGACAAATGTTAGCATTGATGAATCTAAATCTAAAGAAGAATCACTTTAATCACTAAATAAAAAATCAGCCCGCTTAGCTGACTTTAGCTCACGGACAAATGTTAGCATTGGTAAGAATGGAACTCAATGAAAATAACTTTAAGTCCCATCAGAAATCCTGTCAGATTAGCCCAAATTGGTTAGCTATCTGTTTAGCAGTGATGAATTAAAATGACTTAAAATCCTTTTAGAAATCTTGGCATGTTAGCAGTGATGCGTATGAACGTTGGTGAAACATGACTCTTCCCCTCAGATTTCAAATCCTCTCAGCAATCCTGTCAGATTAGCTGATTTATGCTAGCTAGCGTTAGCGGAAGATGGTTATAAACATCTATGAATAGGAACCTAAAAGCTGATGTTAGCTAGCTGGCTAACGTTTGCAGTGATCTGTATGAACATGACATAGAAAATGGCTTAGAAGTCCTCTGGCTGAGATCTGTCTCATGTATTTTTTGTCAGAGTTGGCCTACTTCAAATATAGCCTAAAGGAATAATTTGTTCAGTTTTAATGGAAACGGAGGTCTTCCAAAATGTTCCAGAGTTTTTCCAGCATCATTGAAGAGATGGAGAGCTCACATCGTTACAAATTTCTTTTCAGAGATAAACAAACATGAAGAGTTTAAAACAGTAGCCGCTGAGAGGAGGAGTGTTCGTCATTAAAAGCGATTCCCGCCGTTCATTATACATTTTTAGACCTAAAAAGCTCACCACACTCATTTATTCCACATGCGTTATTCTTTAGTTGAGACAGAATGTGTGTGGGTGTGAGGAGAAGAGAAAGAAAGAAAATCTGCTTCCATCCACAGTCCTTGTATTACTCCAACTGACCTTTGACCCTAGAGCATCTGCTTGAATTGTAGCTGCGCTCCGAGATCCTTAGTCTTTTTGCTAACATAGAGAAATGCATTTTTCATTCCTCTTGCGGGTTTGTGTGTTGTACATTCACAGATGGAAGAGGTAGCTCCATAATTTTGGCGAACGCACTGTGACTCACGGATTGCAGACGAAAACATGAATTTTGGATATAAAAGGGAAAAAAGAATCTTTGGGAGAAGACAAACAAAACAAAAAAGCCCTGCACCTAGCTTAGCTTGCCAAGTTTTATTTTCTTGTGCCATATAGCCAGTAAAGTGTGTTTAGTGCACTCTGATGTGTATCTACGGTGTGAACGGAAAAGGGCCAGCTAAACAGGACATACTGATGCTCATAGTTTGTTTGTGCTAATTGCATAACATGCGCAATTCCAGCCTAGATCAAAGACTCGGATCAGCCACGGATCTCGAACACGCCACCCCCTGCAGGCGTCGTTTCTAATCTCCAGACTATACTGTAGCATCTGCAAGCAAGACAGGAAATGGTGAGCTGTGTTTTTGAGCAGAATATCAGGAGCAGCAGGAGTGCAGCCCGCAGCTACTGACCTCAGGCACACACACGTCTGAGGCCATGAATGTGAAAACAAAGCCTGATTTCAGCTTCTGTACAGTTCCATCCTGCTGATCACAAACCGTGGCATGTTTGAGTGTCATGCATGTAATTATCAGAGAGGCGTTTGAACTCTCAACATTTATGAATATGGCTGAATAATCCTCTCAGAAATCCTGTCAGATTAGCTGATTTTTAGCTAGCCGAATATTGTTAGGAGGGATGAATATAAACACTGATGAAAATGACTTAGTCGTCTCAAAACTCCTGTCAGATTAGCTTCTTTTAGCTAAGTCGCAAGGATTAGCACTGCTAAGTATGAACATCAGTGACTATGACATGAAATCCTTTCGGGAAAAAGATTAGCTGGCTAGCAGTTAAGATTCTAAACATTTATGAATATGACATTTATGAACATCTCAGAAAGCCTGTCAGTTTAGCTGATTTTAGCTAGCTGACTTGGTTTAGCAGAAAAGACTTGAACATCCTGTCAGATTAGCTCATTTTATCTAGCTTGCTAGTGATACTGTTGACAAGTGTGAGCATCAGTGAAAAGGTGTTAAACTTCTCCCAGAAATCCTGTCAGATTAGCTGATTTTAGCTCACTGATTAGCATTAACCATGAAGACTATAAATGTTTATAAACATGATTTAAAAATTCCCTCAGAAATCCTGTCAGATTAGCTGATTTAACCAGCTCGCTAGTTTTGTGAACAATAATAATAAGTGTGAACATCAATTTTAAAAAAAATTCACTACTGAACATTCAGAAATCCTGTCAGGTTAGCTCATGTTAGCTAGCTGCCTAGCATTAGGAGTGGATACTCTGAGCATTCATGAATGTCAGATAAAAACTCTGTCAGGTTAGCTGATTGTAGCTAACTCGCTGGCATTATCCATGAATTTTATTAATATCTAGAAATATGACTTAAAAATCCTGTCAGGTTGGCTGATTTTTAGCTAGCTGAATATTGTTAGGAGGGATGAATATAAACACTGGTGAAAATGACTTAAAGTCGTCTCAAAAATCCTGTCAGATTAGCTGCTTTGAGCTAAGTCGCAAGGATTAGCACTGCTAAGTATGAACATCAGTGAATATGACATAAAATCCTTTCGGGAAAAGGATTAGCTGGCTATCCTGTCAGGTTAGCTGATTTTATCTAACTGGCTACCGTTATCCATGAATATTATTAATGGCTATGAGTATGACTGGCAGACATCCTGTCAGGTTAGCTCTTGTTAGCTAGCTGGATAACAAGTCGCTCTTATTTGCATATATAGATTCAGTGATTGACATGTTTTTGGTGCATAGATGGGCTTGACATCTATTGTGAGGAAATCTGACGCCAGTGTCAAAACATGATCGAGAGCTGCCATCTTTTCTCTCAGTCTCTCATCTCCCTCATTTCTTCCTCTTTTCATAGGAGGTCGGAATCACAAAACCTGTCACACAGAGCGTGGAATTATTCATTTTGTCCCCATTTCCTGTCAGTTGATCAAGCTGTGATGGCTGAGAGTGAGAGCTGCGTGAGGGAGAGACTCGGCCTTATCACAGAGCTTCACCTCCTGACTGCCTTTCTCTCGACGTGATTAGAGTTTGATGCGTCTCAGCGGGTTTTAATTCTCTCAATCTCGTCTCTGTTCTTCTTTCTCTCTCCTTCTTGTATTGTTTCCTCTTGAGCAGCTGATTGTGTGTGTGTGTGTGTGTGTGAGACCTCCCTATGGAGACACTGAAGAGGATTATTGCCACAAATCCAGGCACAGTAATGTGAAGCCACTTTTACATGTGAACGTTCAGTGTTTGGTGCTTGAATGTGTTTGATCTTAAACAACAGTTGAGCTCGTTCCGGTTTGGCCATCAGACGTTAATGTTTTTTAAAGTAATAACACTAGTTGTTGTTTTGCTGTTAATAACCTAAAGATGCATTTCAACTTCAAAAATAATGTAACATAGAACAGAGAAGACATAAGATAACCGTCAAGATATGGACTAAAGTTTCTCTCGCTCTCTCTCGCTCTCTCTCTCTCTCTCTCTCTCTCTCGCTCTCTCTCTCGCGCTCTCTCTCTCTCTCTCTCTCTCACAGCCATCAGACACAGACGACATGTTGGGACCATCCCAAAATGACCGAGCTCTACCATTCCCTCGGTGAGGCTTCTCAGTTGTTTCTTTTTCCACTGTTTACTCTCTATCACACACAAACATAATTTTCCTCTCCCACACTCTCACTTTCTGTCTCAGCTCAATAAACATGTGCACCCAGAGGACAGTTGACAGCCAATTACCAGCTAGTGAACACCTGCACACACACACACACACACACACACACACACACACACACCCTTCAGTGATGTCCGAACAGTCCGCTCACCCACATCACATTAGAATCAGAGCTCTAATTAGCACAAATGCAAATTACGGCTGTGCCATTGCCTATCCTGAGGATAGACAGGTGCTCGATTGAGGCCAGGCTCTACTGATACACACCTCTCACACAGCATGAAGGTGTGTGCATCTTGTGTGTGTGTGTGTGTGTGTGCGTGCGCGTGTTAGAAGGTGAGAGAGGTGGTTACACATATGACTGATTTTCTTCCTGTCTCTTTGCAGCTGATCTCAATCATGTGCGATTCTCCGCCTACAGAACTGCCATGAAGATACGGCGACTACAGAAAGCACTCTGCTGTAAGTGTGCGTGTGTGTGCGCGTGTGCTAGAGAATGATTGCGAGTGTGTGTGTGCAATAAAGTCTGTACAGATCCCATTTGTTTGTTTATGTTAATCACATTTCCACACATATCCCAAAATCCCGAGGTGACGTTAAAAGAAGATCTGTGGTGCAAAAGAGTGCAAAAGTTTACACCCCCCTCCATCAGTTTGATTTCGCAGTAGATACAAACTTTTATTTTTTGATTACAAAAGATAATTAGATAATCGATCATGAGGACAAACGGAGATCCGTGAAACCAAGTGCTAAACACAAGAATGTGTGTTTTAGAGTTTAACATTATTAATGAATGTAAGGGTTAGGGGCTGCTGTGTGCGCGTGTGTGCGTGCATGTGTGTTTGCGTGTGCGTGTGTGTTTTGCAGTATTTGATTAGCGCTGCATGACCACCTCTGTTTGCTCTCTCAGCCCAATTAACTCAGCCGAGTTACCGTCGCAAAGAGTGTGTCTGTGTGTGTGTGTGTGTGTGTGTGTGTGTGTACACTTGAGTGTGAAATGGAAGAGCAGTCTTCAGTGTGTTATTGTCAGCTCACTGCCTCTTGTCGTTCCCTCACCCCCCTTCTTCTTTTTGTTAGCTTTCTTCGTGTGTGTGTGTGTACAGTATGTACCACACAACCGAGACTTGCTAATCATCCTAATTAAACGAGTAAACAGGAAGTCTTGGCCGCTACAGGCATCGTCTTTTTGCCCCCCCGCCTGCGCGGAGTATTAACCCGATGCCGTCTTCCTGTCCCCCGTCTCCCTCAGTGGACCTGTTGGACCTGTCTGTCGCTCAGGCCATGTTCCAGCAGCACAAGCTGAACGTCAACTCGACGCAGCTCTCCGTCCCCGAGGTCATTAACTGTCTCACGTCCGTTTACGACGACCTGGAGCAGGAACACAAGGACCTGGTGAACGTGCCGCTCTGCGTCGACATGTGTCTCAACTGGCTCCTCAACGTCTACGACACGTACGCATAAACACACACACACACACACACATACAGTATAGTACATGCTCGACCTACACATCCTATGCTGGCTCCTCCCATTTCTTCAGTTTGACGCTACAAGAAAGGACAGATTTATTCCTACAGGCTGTGATTAGATACTTAATTGGGTCTTAGACCACATTTACACTTGCTCTTTTTTTCCTCCCTTCACCTCCGGGCATGCAGCCATTTCCAAAAGCGCTTGCATCAGCACTTTTTGTCACAGCAGAACTACCGAACTTTTTAGACTGCCGGCAAGCTCTTCTTTTTTCTTTTCTTTTTTTTAACCTCCTGACCAATCAGGTCGCAAGATGATAAAAGCAAACATGGAGGACAGCCATAAAACACGTGACATTTTTCCAACAAGGGACTGTATTCAGGATAGATGTTTATGAGGATCACATTATTTTGTTTTTTGTTGCACTTTCTTTGTAACAAGACGAGCTGTTTTTTTTTGTTTTGTTTTTTTGTCTTATTAACATCACAGCCAGATGTTTACAGCTGCTATAATAAAAATTCTGCGTCATTGTTTAGTCGATAAATGGCAAATCATTTGGTATTAAAGGAAGAACACACTTCAGGACATGCTGTAATGGGGGGAAAAATAACACACTCTGCGGTGGTAATTGTAACTACGCTTTGCGTCAGGACCTTTTCACTGATTATTTTTCTGTAACATCCTACCTTCAAGTGTTTTATTATTTACAAAAACAAGAACACTTCAGTCTTTTTGTGTCCAAAAGAAGCCAAAGAAATCAATAAAGTCTGTCTTCAACCTATGAAACGATACTTTCCAATTTTAAAAACTTCGCTTTTCTTCCTGCCGGCTTTTATATCTAGTTTTTTCATTTATTGATGGTAGGTCATGCAGTTTATATGCATTTAGTGTTTACCTTTTTTCTTTCAGTCAGCTTTTTTGTTCACTTGACCTTCCTGTCCTGTATATTTTATTATTTTCATTTGAATTATCGCCATTGTCCTGGGTTCCTTTTTACTC
Organism: Parauchenoglanis ngamensis; assembly: GCA_030014255.1. Taxonomy (NCBI): domain Eukaryota; kingdom Metazoa; phylum Chordata; class Actinopteri; order Siluriformes; family Auchenoglanididae; genus Parauchenoglanis; species Parauchenoglanis ngamensis. The sequence goes on from JAQMYM010000015.1 coordinate 19,293,770, forward strand.
ATTGCAGAATTTTGTGAAAGCGCCGGCTGCTGCTCCTTAAATTCAGCATGTTTGTAAAAATGATCTTCGTGATATATGAGGAGCCGTGCATTCAGTCTACTGACCGCAGCTCCGCTTTGCGCTCGGACCACGTGCATGGCTTATGAGTGGACAAAAGCGTCCAGCTGAATCAACCTCGATAGCGGCCAAGATTTGAAACGGGGTTTTTAGAACGGGAGCGGATTGAATGATGGTAATCAGCGAGTTCAGGCTGATATTCGATTGGCAGGAAGTGTAGAGTGAGTTAAACGGTTCCTGGTTGCTGTGACTGCAGCCGGACTGAAGCGCAGAACGTTCCAGTGGCTCTCTGAGCTAAATATTTCACAAGTAGATGGCGATCAAAGTGATTTTCCGTTCAGTAGCCATTCATTTTGAATCAACGCCGCTTCCAAGAAAAGTTTGCCCTGTAGCGATACGACGGATGACGTACTCTCTTCCTCTTCCCTTCTCAATTACAGCAAATCACGGACATCTGCCAGCTCGTGTATTGAAGTTGCAAATCCTGCCCCAGTTAAAACGCAGTATTAGATTCTACACCACATGGCAAACGAGAAAATTAAGATCTGTCCTGGGAAGATTTAAGCCGCTGAAGAGAAAAAAACAAAATCAAACCACATTTCAAGACAAATTAGTTCCTGTTCTTGCTTATGTTATATCAGCGATAAACACTCGTTCTATCAATACCTCTTTTTTTTCCCCCTCTCTTGAAGTTCGTAACCAAAAAGAGCTGCCGAGAACCCAGAACTCCTGGAGATGAAAACATCGAAATAATCGTACATTAGCATAAAGCGGTTAATGTCAGAGCTGCAGTTCTAGAAAATTAGTCACCGCCTTCTGACCAATCAGAGCGGAGAATTCAGCAGCGCTGTAGGAATTCAGTAAGAGCAGGGTAACACCCTTAGTTTGTGTTTACCTGATGCGTGTCTCAGTCTCAGTGGTGTTAATGGCATATTCATAAGTAATGGCACCTCCTGGAATTTTCTTAAAATTCCCCCCTCACATGCTGTACGTCTTTTCTGTGCAGGGGTCGCAGCGGGAAGATCCGGGTCCTGTCCATGAAGATCGGCCTGCTCTCGCTGTGTAAAGGTCACCTGGAGGAGAAGTACAGATGTAAGCCGATGCACACACGACAACGTTGAGTAATAAACCACTGATTTAACACAAGCATCTTTATTATGTCGGCGTACACTTCTTATACTCTTAGAGAATTTTTTTTCACTGATCAGCCTCTCAGAAAAGACCACAAATCCCCAATCTCTCTAATCTAACGTCTTATTATCATTCAGCTGTAGTAGTGTGTGATCAAAGTCGCTTAAACTTCAAATCCCTCGCGTCTCCATCGTAAAATCCCCGAACGTCTGTCTCATGTTGTTCGGTATGCAAATGACCCTCTTGTGCATGAAAACGGCAAATCCCAGAGCTCTGCATGCCGCTAATTAAATGCCATGATGTCGTCCATGCGGGAGCAGCAAGTGTGTGTGTGTGTGTGTGTGTGTGTGAGGGTCGTCCACAGAGAGATTAGGGCTGTAAACACACCAGTGTGTGGACTGCGTTTGTTTTCCTTCACAAATCCTCCAGACTCTGTTAAAGACGCGAGAGACACGCTGATGCGTCTTATTATTTTTTTCAAGATCTAGTGCTTTATACATCCATTAAGCTTTTTCTTTCTGTGAAAGTGCCACGTTCAGTTCAAATATTTGAAAAATGGTTCCTAGTCACTGGTACGTACTTCAAATCTTTTTTCTTTTTTTTTTTCTTTCTTTTTTTAATAGTCATAAAAAAAATAAAAAAAACATTTATGGAATCAACATCATAATAAGCACTTAATGGTGCTGAGCTGGTGTTTGAAAACCCAAATTCCTGCCCAGAATGCCTTTTCTTACCTCTACTCACGGAGAGGAAACATTTGTTTACACCGCAGCCACGTGAATTCTCGATCCTGATTGGTCAGAAAGTGTGGCTTCATGTTCTACAACAGCAGCTCTGAGAGTGCAAACCGTCACAAGTGTATTAATGCGCTCGTTTTATCTCGGACAGGGAATTGTTTGGCGGACGCGTCGCAGAAAAAAAAAGCGTGCAGCTATTTAACACCGCATAGCTTTTTGTCCGAGGACACTTTTGACGTTTATGGAAGGAGTCTGCAGCGCCAGGTCAAGTGTGCGTAGCCATGCCTGTGTGTGTGTGTGAGAAACGGGTGTGGTTTTAATGCTCGTGCCTCGTCGCTTGTGCGAAGAGGCGCCGTTTGTTAGAACGTAATTTAGGTAAGTATGATTGGTGAGCAGCTGTTTCATCATGTCGGACTCGGGATGTTCTCGCCGTGAGGGGACGTTTTGGAACACAGGTTTCGTTCTGGTGCTTCGTTCTGATGCATTTTCCAGAACAGCAGCCGTGACAGTGGTTCCAGTTGCTGTTTGGCAAAGGAAAAGATATATGTTGATATGGTGAAAGTTTAGTTAACACTTTTTAAGGAGTCTCCGGTTTCACTCGGTTTTCCGCCACGGGAAAGTTCAGTACCGAGGAATGTAGTCTTCGCCGTTTCTCGGTTACGTGATGCATCTGGTTTCTGACATCCCACAACATGAAATGTAACCGTAAACAGATAAATATTTCTTTCTTTAATGAATAAGCTTGTAATCGCTGGCGTGTTGCTGTGGTGTAAGAGGAATAAATCTTCAGGCTGTGCTGTATTTGGAAAATAATCAACTTCAGCTTGGTTTTATGTTTGATCTTATAAAATGTATTGAACATTAGCCATCAGTCAGGCTCTAATGTGTGTGTGTGTGTGTGTGTGTGTGTGTGTGTGTTCATGTAGGTCTGTTTAACCAGGTGTCGTCTGCGGGGGAAACGTGTGATCAGAGGCAGTTGGGGCTCCTGCTGCATGATGCCATCCAGATCCCACGGCAGCTCGGAGAGGTGGCGGCATTCGGGGGCAGCAACATCGAACCGAGCGTCAGGAGCTGCTTCCAGCATGTATGTAACACACACACACACACACGCACACACACGTGCACACACACGTGCGCACACACACGCACACACGCACAGAGGATACTGGGATTCGAACTCTCAACCTTCTGGCTACCATCACAAAATTTTTGCCACCATTCTCACTTTTCTTCATTGCATGACCTCTGACCCTGCGCTTCGATATGATCCAGCTGCTGTGTTTCAGAGATCTCTTCACATGCCATAAGTTTTGGCACCATGAAGCTAGAACTGTTCATTGTCCTATAAGCCACTAGCCACTGCTCAGGTCTGGCATCAGAATGAGCTGATGGTACTAGGGGGCGGAGCTGGGAGCACCGTTTACTGCTGATTACGACATGTGATGTGGCTTCGTGTACACGGATGTCACCAAAAATCGTAAATGAGTGACTCAGAAGCCCACGTCCTGTTTTTTGAACGTGCAGTGGAAAACACCCTGCCATGCGGTGGAGTGAGGGAGGGGGAGAGAGAGAGAGAGAGACCAAAATATCCCGTGATGGATCACCCATGTCCTCTCTGCTTGGACATTCCTAATAATACACTAATCATACTCTTTTACTTCCTGGAGAGCATCTGTCTCTCTCTCTCCCTCTCTCTCATCTATATCGATCTGTTTTTCATTCTGTCTGTCTGCCTGTCTGGGTATCAGTCTCTCCGTCTCTCGCGCTTTCTGTCTGTATCTGTCTGTCTGTCTCCATACCTTTCTCTCTTTCTCTGTCTCTCTTTCTTGCTCTATCTGTCTCTCTCTTCTGTCTGTCTTACCGTTCCTTGGTATCTCTCTGGTGTGCCTCTTTCCTTTTTTTCTGGCCCTGTCTATCGCTGTCTTTTCCTGTTTATCTCAGGCTCTCTAAATCACTGTCTGACTTCAGGTGATACTCTCACTCACTCTCTCTCTCTCTCTCTCTCTCAGGATTTGGTGTCATTTAACTAGAGAGAGTGAAATGAAAGTGAGACAGACAGGAAGAGAAGTGTGAGAAGAGATTAAATGTGGGATTTGGGAGATCGTGCTCCGGGAGATCGAGCGCCTCACCCCAGGGTGAAGTCCGGGCAGTCGGAGAGCAAAAAAGAGGCAGATCAATAAGGTTGAGGTGTGGGATGATGGAGTGATCGGACAGGAGGCCGAGAGAGGAGAACCTGATCAGCAAAACGGTGACAGGCCAGGAGACAGATGCGTTCGGGGCAGAGAGAGCTGTTAGGGGACCAAGCACCTAGAGCTCTGGTCAGCAATTCACATACTCCTCTGAAAAAGAAAAAAAAGCCACAAGATCTGTGTCCCTGGGACAAACTAGAAAAGAGGGACGAGCAGTATCTGAGACGTGAGCGCCGAGAAAAAGAATCCTCGAATGAGAAGGTGAAAATGAGCAATTTATCACGAAATTGTCATTTTTCAAAGTCGATGTTGCTCAAAGCCACACAAGCAGTCGGCGCTCTTAAAGGCAGCAACACGCACCCGGTGCCCTTTTGGTCCGAGTGATGAGATTCCACAGAAATTGACAAAACAACTTTGTTGCTTCCCCTCCTGTCTTCAGTAAGTGTGTGCGTCCTTGCTCTGAGAGCCTCCTCTCTCTCATTTCCTCTCAGCACTTTTAGCAATTCATATGTGCTTCACAATGCTGGAGGTTGATCGATTTCCTGGCTGAAGGACGTTGGAAGAAGGAGGCGTCAAGCGGAGTGCTGAGAAACTCACAGGCTGGAACACACACACACCCACACACACACACTCACACACACACACACACACACACACACACACACACA
>JAQMYM010000015.1:19299051-19309051 GCA_030014255.1 Parauchenoglanis ngamensis
TCTCTCTCTCTCCCTCGCTCTCTCTCGCGCGCTCTCTCTCTCTCTCTCTCTCTCTCTCTCCCGCTCTCTCGCTGTTCCCTCTCTGGTGGTCCTCTCCTATTTTCTCCTCTCGCCCTCTTGTTGACTCTGAGGCAGCAGCAGCAGGTCTCATAGCCAAGACCCAACACACACCTCAGACCTGCGGGTTCATACGCTCTGTGTGTGTGTGTGTGTGTGTGTGTGTGTGTGTGTGTGTGTGTGTGTGAGACTATCTACACACCCGCTGACTTTTATCTACTTCCTGCTGATGAGGCCGTTCTGGATCACACTAAATAATAACCTCATTGCTTCCTCATGGCTCCTGTTGGGCATCTCCATGGCAACACTCTTCAGATTTCAGCGCCGACGTTCTGTCGGTTGTTTATGCTCATTTATTAATGAGGATTTTCATATGGGCGCTCATGAACTCAGCTTGAGATATTAAAGCCATCATTCTTCTGATGCGTCTGTTGCGAAGATTTATGTTGATTGCCGTGAAAATAACTCCGAGTACATCACATTTGCGAATATCAGACAAGTCCGCTTAGAGCGGTTTGTACTCGCAGAAAGCTTCAGCATGTCCTCCATTATTCTTTGGTAAATACCCCTTTTGTTTTTAGGCTTTAGTTCATGTGGCGCGTCCACCACGACCCGGGGTAAGATATAGAAACGATAATATTATGTAGTTCAGTAATCCAAGGGATTATTCATTTGGGATAGGTGCAAAAGTCTGGTGTTCTTTCTCCTCCAGTCAAGTGAATCTACACCGCTGTTTCTGGGTTCACCACTTCCTCCTCCTCTTCCCCCACTTCCTCCTCAGGTGACCAATAAGGTGGAGCTGGAGCCGAGGCAGTTTATCGACTGGATGAGGCTGGAGCCGCAGTCCATGGTGTGGCTTCCTGTGCTGCACAGAGTGGCGGCCGCCGAGACGGCAAAACATCAGGCCAAGTGCAACATCTGTAAAGAGTGTCCCATTGTAGGCTTCAGGTATGTACACACACACACACACACACACACACACACACACACACACACACACACACACACACACACAAATAGTGTGTGTGTACACAAGTGTACCTACTAGGCTTTCACAGCGTTGTGTCTTCGATTGAAGAACAACTTGTAATTGCTTTAGTATTTAAATATTAATTTTGGTTTTGAAGCAAAGTGGGCGGGGCTAATCACAGGCGGGGCTAATCACAGGCGGGGCTAATCACAGGCGCTTCCGTCTCATGCCCCTCTCACAACAACAAATTGCCTTGTGCGCACGTTAGTAACCATCATGCTAGTTCTGTTTGAGTGGTGTAGGTGCCAGAGAGCCGTCAATCTGGCATGCTCATTAGAATATTAGGCCACGCCCACACTGTGCTCAAATTGTCAGCGTTTAAGCAATTTTTTTCTTTCTGTTTTTTAGGCCTGGGTGATGCAACAGTATAGTAATCGAAATAATGATCAAATTCGTCAAAGCGTTCTATCTTGAGACATTGTGAGCTGGTCTGGTTCGAATGTTTAAACTGTAAAAATGTGAAAAATTAAAAGATTTTTTAAATGTATTTACATACGGTTACTTACTTTTAATGTATTGAATTTATTTTTGTAGACATTAGCTGAAATGAAACGCGTAACGGTTTGTTATAAACGATTTCGTTATTTTTAAAGCAGTTCATTTTATAGGTGACAAGGTTTATGTCAACTGTTACTTCTAAAGTTTTCAATCTTTTAAATGATAACCGGTCAATTGCAATGAAAGGAACCCAAAATCGTAATCGAGTTCTGGAAACTGTGTAATTTTCTACAACATTTCGTTGTTATTTGTTGTTCAAACTTTACCGGGTGTTGAACACGACACTGACGTTCGGTATCGTAAATCATGTTTGAATATTTTAGCTCTTGGGGCTTTCGGAGCTCAGCGGCGTCCGGACTGATGCTGACGGTGTCCGTCTCTCACCCACACACAGTTTAGAAGCGCGTTTCCTCAGGCGGCAGCGTGAGGTGCAGCATTGTCCGTCTGACTAGAGCCGAATCTCACCGCAGCCTCCAGCACTCGCAGAAACGTCGCAGTCTGATCCAGAACACGAAATCCCGGTGCGAGAGAGGTGTCCGAGAAGTCTGAGGAACCAGATGTTCATGAATCGGTGGCTGGCTGCACCAGCAGGGCTTACACGTAGCCATCATTGAACAATTTCCATTATTTGTAGCGTCAGTTATTACGCTAGCGTTAGAGTTTTTTACATGAATGGTGCTTGTTTGGCGTTTGACCGTGTTTAACTTTCCCCTTAGCAACCAGTGGTCAAAAATGGTCTAAAAAAAAATATTAAAAGCATCATTTCATACTTTTTATTCTTTTATATAGTTGTATACGGATACGGATGCATTTGGAAATGGAAACGCCAGTGTTTTGGAGTGTGTTCAGGAAGTAGAGCTTTCAGAAGGAGATTCCAGCAGACACATGACAGAGCAGATGTCGTCTCCGAGCCGGTGATGGATTACAGGGAATGAGCTGCGCAGGGAGTGTGTGAGACGGAGGCACCCAGGTTTCAAATTGAGATGGGGAAAAAAAACCAACCCACGCAGCAGGGAGTCTGGGAACTTCAGGCGCAGCCACACTTAACGTCTCATTACATGGCATACTGGAACATGGAAGTGGTTTTGTTGTGTATTATTACGTGATGATTACGTGGTCATGTGATTTTATTTCTGTTCAGTAAATGGATTTTTTTTTCCTTCCATATTTTCTCTTCGTTTAACGCGACCAACGTTGTACGTGTGTCAATAGGGACGAGGAACTCGGCTCAGGAAGGCCAACAGGCACAAAGCTCTGCACATAGCTAGGAGGCGTGTCTGAATCATATTCACCACCGGTTGCCATGGTTTCCATAATAGCGCCTGGCTAGCGAAGATCTTTCGTTTTAGTTTTTATCCGTACAGAGAAAATACAATCACGCGACTTTAACGAAAGTTAAAGTTTAAGTTAACTGGACTCGGCTCGTCCTGTTGCGCCGTCTGGCCACGCCCACTTTTATTTGCACACCGTCGCTGTAAATCAACAATTCCTGGCATGTAGGGATAAAATGCGGCTTGTCACGTTACCGAGAAACCACGAAGTAAGGCTGGCGGAGCTGCCGTTGTGGAAAATGAATCGGCGCCTCCTGACCAATCAGAGTGAAGAATTCATCTGAGGAGTGTAAAACAAAGATTCTGCAACTGATGATAAGAGAATCTCTCTCTCTCTCTCTCTCTCTCTCTCTCTCTCTCTCTCTCTCTCTCTCTCTCTCCTCTCACACAGGTATCGCAGTTTGAAGCACTTTAACTACGACGTGTGTCAGAGTTGCTTTTTCTCCGGCCGCACAGCAAAGGGGCACAAGCTGAACTACCCCATGGTGGAGTACTGCACACCGGTGAGCCTCGCACTTTAAGTTACTAAGTCAGTCCTTAAAGAGGAAGCCTTTAGCCGAGCTAATTGAAGGAGCTAGAAGCATCTCTTACCTGACCTCCAGCGGCTCCCTGGGGTCCTATCAGCGCCCTGGGTTTTTCTGTTTTATTTCTCTTGTGAACAAATGAGCGAGCGGTTTCAGTGGGAAAGTGGGGGATGGACGGCGTAGCGCCGCTCGCGTCGTTAGCGGCATGCTGTTAGCCCCTCGCCGTAATGTGATGTCGATTTCGCGCAGCTGTGAGGGTGATGGATATCGACTCTGTGCAAGTGTAATTGTTGCGTTTTTGAGTTCCCGCCTGGCGCTCGCCGCACGAGGCGCATGTAATGTGGGAAATGAAGATGTTTTTTTTTATTCCATACCCGACTAGACGTCTAGACGTGCGCGCGTGAGTCATGTCAGGAGCCGAAGGCGAGGCACGGGATTCGTGACTGATCGGTGTGAGAAATCTGACACATTACCAGGTCGTGAAGTAACGCAAATCCGATTTTCTGCCTTAACGATTTTTGATTTTTTTTTTTTTTTTTTTTTTTAGAAATAAAATCTTCTCAAATCAAAAAAAAAAACCCCATAGTTTATATTGTAATGCGATCAGCATGCTGATACATTTCTACGCGTTGTTTATCAATTCTGTTGTTAATTTGTGTTTGATCTGCTTGTGTTCTCTTCGGTACAATCCGGGACCATTTCCGCCGCTCTCTCTGACGCAGACCACCTCGGGCGAGGACATGCGCGACTTCACCAAAGTGCTGAAGAACAAGTTCCGCTCGAAGAAGTACTTCGCCAAGCACCCTCGACTCGGCTACCTGCCCGTGCAGACCGTCCTGGAGGGAGACAACATGGAGACGTGAGTCCGCACCTCACGTTGCCTCACGCACCCCACCTCTGCACTCTCAGCACCCGAGCTGAAACCATGAGATTTAATAGAACTGACAGCTTACAGGCCCAGGGATGAGAATCTGAACAACACCGTGTAAGAAAGGAAACACTCGGGGGTGTGCTGTTCTGGGTAAATAATCAGCGCCGATCAGGGGTTTCTCTTACCACTCAGGAGTTGATTATTTTCCTGTAAGAGCTCGTCCTGAACTGTTTTATTCATCAACAATTTTTTTATTTTTATTAAAAAGGACACAACGTAGTTATCATCAGACGCCGGCGCTCGGGTGATTTATTAATCGACGGCTCATGCCGGATTTCATTCACAAACAACCTTTACGTTTCCGATTCTCTGTCTAGACACGTGGACAATCCGTCCTAGTGATAATGTGTGTGTGTGTGTTTGCGTAGGATTTATACCGGCTGTCAGAACAGTGTATAACTCACCGAAATGGTGTTTAAGATGGGCCTGATTAGTCACTTCCGTAAGGTGGCCTCTCCGAGCCGGATGATTTATGGCGTTCCGACGCGTTCTCGCTGTTTATTATCCGTCACACACGCAACAGCTCTTTTCCATAACCCATCTTTCACTTGTCGCAGTCTCTGTAGTCTTGTGTTTGTTCACTGAGTAAAACGATCAGCAGGAGGCAGGACGGAGAATCGGTCTCTGAGAGACGGCGTGTGTGGAAAGGTCATGTTCCAAGCAGCAGGATTTGGGGTTTGTTTTTTAGTTTGTTTTTTTTTTTTGGAGGAAGTTTTGTGGAACGACTCGGTCACTAAATGTGGATAGGGACGAAGTGCTGTGTGAAAGGTTTGGAACTGTTGATCAGATGGTCATGTGTGACGTCATCACGAGCGTTAAAGCTCAATTTTCAATCACTTCCGAAAAGATTTTGTCAGAAGTTTGAAAAAAGATATATAATAATCGGTGATGGTTTTCACGTTCATGTGATTTCAGGGGAGGAGAAAAGCACTAAAGCTTGGTGAGGCGGAAACCTTGTATAAAAAATCTGTTTTAGAAAATTAAATAAGAAAACGGAGAGATAAAAATAGAAACTATAATATGTTAATAAACGAATTATTTTCACAAATGTATTTATTGTTATTTCTATCGTCTGGAACAAGAGATCATAACAATATGCAGGTTTTGTTGTTTTTCTTTTTCTTTTAAGTTTTATTTTCCATCAATATGAAATAAAAGCCTCCTTGCCACAACGATTATACGCATGTTTCACCACGTACTAGTTAGCGAAGTCCCGGTGAAGCAGCTTGTTGCTATAGAAACAATAAGAATGATCGAAAATTAATGACTTTCTGGCCAATCAGAATCGAGAATTCGGCAACGTCGTAAACTAAATAACCAAAACATAAAAACAAACGTATTTATTTATTCATTTAACAATTATTTCAAGGCGGTCGATCTAATATGATGGTGCAGCGTGTCGTGTGACAGTACACGTAACCAATCAGAAACAAACAGAGCTCTTAGCCCCGCCCCCGATTTAAGCGCCCAGACCCAAAAAAAAAAAAGTAGTACAGTTCACTTTTTTTTTCTTTTTTTTTCCTGGTTCCAAATGTTTTAAAACTTTGTGCAGTAGAAAGAAAGCTACATGCCGTTGCGTCCGTGTTCGAAATGAAAGCCAGAGTTTAAAATATGTACAGCGTCGTTCCTCCTGCAGAGAGAAATGTCAGCGTCACTCAGACGCCCCGCTGCAAATACACCAGCGCTGGGTTTTACAGTGACAAATAACCGACAGATGAGAGGATAAAGCTCCCAGAGACACACAGAGAGAGAGAGAGAAAGAGAGACGGAGTCGTCTTGTCTTCCTGTCTGTCAAACTTGCAGCAGGAAGTGACCTTGCTGATACGGATTGATGCATATACGAACCCCGACGCGGCGTATCGCAAATAACTCTGCAGCACAGCAAGTCCCAGCATTCATCTACTCATTTTTACTCTCTCGCATCCTCCAAACAAACAACACGGAAAAAGCGACAAACACACAACACAATATACAGATATTTTGACAAAGTATCTTTAATTTCCAAGAGCTGTGCGCTAGGACGTCCCTGGATTATTCCGGTTGCAATATCGATGACATCTTTAACAGGGCTTCCTGTTTGTCATTCTGGGATTCTGCAGTTAATGAACTGAATTGTGGGCTGAAGAGAAAACTGGAAATTTGATTTAGTGCACATGGCATAGTTTAAGGATGTGTGTACACGGTGTGTGTGTGTGTGTGTGTGAAAGCAGATGAAAGCAAATCCGGTGTGTCTGCTTGTCCTCTCTGTGTATATGTACAGGCGGCTTTAACGAGGCGTGCTGGGACGGGTCCTGACAGCATCAACAAGCCCGAGCCGGCCAGTAAAATCCGTCTGGATCCTGCAGCGCTTCAGCCGTTCATGCGACAGTGTTTCACTTTGTATTTCAGCCTCGCCGCATCGCGGTGCCTGTCCAATCCAAGTAATGCAGTTAAACCGCATTACTGTCCTTAAGGAATAACGTGACGCAGCGGGACACGCCTAATATAGACTGCAAAAGCAAATCAGGCGATTACTTCCGTACGTCACTCTGGATGAGGGTCCATCGAGGGGCGTTTACATTTGTGCAGCTGAGGGTTAAAGAGTCTTGTCTGGGATTTGAACCCTGATCCGTAGTCCAGCTGAGCCGCCGGTGTCCTTTATTGAGCTTGGAAGGGAAATTGATGCACTTCTGAGGAGCTAAAGCGTGTAGGATCAGGCTTGCGGTAAATTTAGCTTAAATTAGCTCGTTCGGTTCGCTGTGATGCGCGCTCTAAAATATCCTGAACGGATCAGACGTACAGGTCTATAAAAACCCAAATTTGCAGGAGTGTGTCGTTTGAAACGACCCTGACCTTCTATAACAGGTCTAAGTGGTCTGGAGTGCGGCGGCTGCGGCCGGCTGCCACTTCCTCTCCGACACGCATGGCAGGCGCTGAGCCGACAGGAAGGACGGCTAAATTTAGGCGGATCACATCGCAGCGTGCCAGCGCCGCGTCGAGCCGTGTAATAAAGCCCTTTTCAAAGACAGGGCAGCCTCAAACCGAGAAGTCAATGTCTATTTGGCTTGTTGTTGTGGATTTAAAAACACTCTCACGGATGCTCGGCACGTCTCCCGGAGACTCGGTGTCCTCGGGGGATATTCCAGCTCCGGAAAAACAAAAACACTTTCACCTGCCGACGTTAGAGGAGCGGCGGGAAATCCGGCCATATGTTCATCGGGACCTCATTAACCTAGCACCGATGAAACGGCACTTGGGGTTCTGCACCATTTGGTTCTGGAAGGAGAAAAGCTTTTAGTCTGCTTAATGTGCTGGAGTATTAAAAAGTTTTCATCCTGGAACAATGTGAAGTGGGTCTCGATGTGACGGACGAGAAGCGAAACATCCCCGACTTTTCGTTTAAACAGGCCGCAAAAGGAGTCTTTTATTACTCCTTCCTGTCCATTACTCGTTCAGTACGCAGCTCGCAAATAGCCACGGAGGGCTTGGTGATCCGAGGAACATGCTGGAATGTCTGTAGCACCTCTGGCAAATTAATTAAAAAGAAATAATTGAAAAAGAAAAAAACAGGATGGACCTTTTACTCATTTGTAGGGTTAATTGTTGGTTACTCCTTAGTTTGTTCAAATAACAATATGCAGAACATTATATAAACAGTGCGTTAAGGGCCGGCTCACCCTTCCCAGAATCCTCTGCGCCAAGGAGCGAGTCGCTATTTTCGATCCCGTCGATATTCCTGAAACAATCCGGAACGATCCAGCGACATGCAAAGCCAAAGACCTTAAACTGTAACGTGAAATTGAAGATATTTTGCCAAAGTAACTCTTTGAACCGCTCCTTTACGTTTCCGTGCGGTTATTACATCCGTAATGGACCGGAACCGGCCTCAGGAAAGTTTGTTCAAAGCTTCCACGTATGACATGTGAACGAAGAAATGGTTTGAGATGGGCACAGGATTCTGGGAAAGGTGAGCCGGCCCCTTTAAGCCGTGGCCTTAGCTAAACTGTGTCAAGTCGTCGAGATAACCCACTTGGAAAATCGACTTCCAGCGCAGATCCAGGGGGCGGAGCTTTGTGAATATGGGCGGGAATCATTGAAATATCGAACCCACCTAATTATTAGTGACGTGGAACTTCCGTGAAGCAAGTTGGTTCCTGTCGCTTCCGGTATAGCAGCTATAAGCGTTCCGTAATCTCCGGACAGAGGTGCTGTTCCAGAAAATAAATCAACACCTCACGACCAGTCCGAATGAGGAATTCCGCAGCACTGTGCTTAAAAAACAGATCTCCTGCAGTTCTGAATGCCGTCGTCCCGCTGAGAAACGCGTTGCTGGTGGCACGTTTATCTGTAGCGTTCATGTACTTTTTATGAAAAACCTCCAAAATAGAGGAAGGGATGCGCCTCGTGTTCAGCTCGGAGGCTTCATTCACCAGTTCCATTTCCTATCTCAGATATACAAATTGTCCAAAATAATCAAATAAGAAGCCTCTGCTGTACCGGCGCTGCTCGATTAAACCCGCGGCTCTTTTCCCACCTTTCAGATGAGGTTTGATGTTAGATTTTTTTTTTTGACGAAAGCTAGTTTAGTCAGGCGTCGGCGATCACGCGAGCGCGCGTGTCTGTGAGCGCACGTGGGTGCTGCGGCGCTTTAATCACTCGGGTGTAAAGCAGCTTCATTTCTGCTCGGAGCTGATTACAGATAATTACAATAACAGAGCCTGGGGAATGAGCGGGGTGTGAAGAGGGGCGTGAGGTTATTACGCTTCTGACACGGTAAATTCCGCGTGACCGTGATTGGACTGGTGAGTCGGTGCAACCAGGAAGTGAAACTAGCTTATTATTGAAGCTAATGATTTAGATTTAGACGGGTAGCGCATATATAGTCATCCTAACACGTAGGTAGGCGTTTATATAAAGGTTCCAACGCCACGGTGTCCATGGAAACAAGGCAGGGTAACTGAGAAGGTCAACATTTCTCTCAGATGTGTTGGTAGATTACTCAGAAAAGACTCCATATGACTGAAACGACACTTTACTTACATTTAGCGTTAAGCGTTAATCGAACTTCCGTAGAGGAATGTGTCACAACTGAGGAACTCTGCTTACAAAGTAATGGCACCCTGCAAGTTATTTCACCCTAAACTTCATGAAAGAGAGGGAGTAACTGTTATAACTGCCATAACGTCAATTTTAACATTAACATTTCACATTGTTTCATGGCCGTTACGCATCATTGCATTTAATCGTAAACGGTGCGGTCGAAGAACTGAATATTGGCAAATCGCTGCGCTAGAAAATATTATTTTCCCCTCACGGCACAGCCTGAAGTGTTTCATTCTGCTTTTTTAGATCATATCAACCCATTATAGGTGTGAAATTTATAACAACGAGACTAATAATCTATAAAGCTTTACGATTATCGGATTCGTGTCATTTCTTCTCCTCCGACGGCTCGTCGTAGCGACTTCCGATCCCAGGAGTTCACTCTCTCCGCCGTTCCTTACGTGTGACCTCACCTTGTGTGACCTCTGACCCTAAAGATTCTGTCCTCTCTTCCTCTCCTCCTCCCCCCTGTTTCTCTTGCAGCCCGGTCACTCTGATCAGCATGTGTCCCGAGCAGTACGAGTGAGTATACACACCAGACCACCGC
>JAQMYM010000015.1:19314010-19324166 GCA_030014255.1 Parauchenoglanis ngamensis
TCTCTCTCTCTCTTTCTCTCTCTGTCTCTTTCTATGCCTCTTTCTATCTGTCTCTATCTCTCCCTGGTCTCTCGCTCTCTCTCTCTCTCACTCTCTCTATCTATCTATCTATTTCTCTTTCTATGCCACTTTTTCTCTGTTTTTCTCTCATTGTTTGTTTCTCTCCCTCTTTTTCTCTGCCCCTTTCTCAAAAAATCTCTCTCTATTGCTTTCGGTCTTTCTTTCTTCTGTTCATTTCTTTATATATCTGTTTCTCCTTTTCCACCCGTCTCTCACTCTGTCTGTCTCTCCTTCAAAAATATCTCTTTCTCGCTCCCTCCGTCAATTGCACTGTGTCTCTATCTCTATCTCTCTCTCTGTCCCTGTCAATCTGTCTCTCCATCTCAAATCTCTCTCTTCCATTCTCACTCTCTGTCTCAGACTGGCTCAGATGGAGCGCTCGAACGGTTCTCTGCCAACAGACAGCAGCTCCGCCACCGGGAGCATGTGAGTACCAAATCTCCATTACCCATAATGCATCAGTACACCAGTGCCTCTTTCTGTAAAACATCCAGAGCACTTTATAATTGCGTGAAATGATTTCTTATCTCCTGAACAATTTATCAGACAGGCTGTGGTCTAAAGAGCAGGACGGGGAGAGATGCAGGAGTTTCGTGTGTGTGTGTGTGTGTGTGTGTGTGTGTGGACTCTAAATACGTCAGATAACAGGCTCTGCCTCGGCAGACTGATGACGGTAATGACGGCTGTGCTCGGAAAGAAGAATGAGCTAATTAAACATAATAAACGTCTCTGTGTTTCTGAATCGTAAACCGCTTCAGAGCTGAGAGAAGACGTCTCGAGATGAAGCCAGAGTGTGTGTGGGAGACAGAGACACGTAGTAACTCTGAGGAACTCTCCCGAGCGGAGCCAGAGAACGTGACGCTCATATTCAGATAGTCATATAAATCTAACCTTAAATCAAACGCTGTGCGTCTTAGTGGAGGCCGTAACATCTTTCCTCTGACCTTATATGTTTAAACTGTGTTTCAGACCAACAACGTCAGGAAGTGAAACTAACGGTTTCAGTAGCAAACATAAAATAGGCATTATAGTCATTTATATAAACAATGTGAAGGCGCAGCGAGTGCGGAGACGAAACAGGATAACTGGGAACGTCAACATTTCACTCAGATGTGTCGCTTAATTAATAAAAAAAGCCTCCATATGACTAATATGACACTGCGATCGCTTTTAGCATCAACCGCTAACTTCGCCATATTGAGAAACATCGTGTCACAGCTTGAGAAGCTTTTTCAGAGGAGTTTTTCAGGTAAACACCACTAACACACACAAATAAAGTAAAATAAATCAACATGATCAGTCACAGCAGTAGATTATTGCGGCGACAGTAGCCTTGTTGCCAGTAACCTGCTTAATGCTAACAAACAAGTAAAAACAAAACTCTTAAATATGGCAAAAAAAAAAGGTTTTCAAGCTCACATGAGGTGGTTCTTTCAGACAATTCGATTAAGCAATATTTTGCAAAATCGAAATGGGTACGGCTTTTTTTTTTTTTGCATTTAAGTCACGTGAGTGAAGCGCGAACGCTCCTGCTCAATGCTGATGTGACGCTTTTTATTATTGAATTTTTAAAATCTTTTAAAACTGCTTCCTGTATGAAAGGGATCCAGATATCTGCCACAGACACCACAGCATCTCATATATTATATTATAAACATAGTCCTGTGAGGAAGTAAGCAGTATTGACAGGTCGCTGTCTTCCTTTCTCTAAACAATTGCTGATGTGAACAAAATGGTGGTGAGACTGCGAGATCAATGTACACGCTAGACATGTCATCCTAGCAGCAGATCATTAAACAATCACTAATCTCCTTCACGACGCCCGAGCTGAGTGGCTGAAGATGAAGATGATGATGATGATGTGGAGTGAGTAAATGGCGAACCGACATGATTAGAATAGAGAAGAGGGACGACTGGAAGAACGAAGATGAAGAGCAAAAGCTACAGGTCAGCTCATTAGCTAAAGGTCAACTGGTGTATTTGCGTCGTGGTTAAGTCCTCAGCGTTACGCCCACTGATGAAAGTGCTAGTGTGTTAGCGGTTAGCACGACCGATTTTAAATGAGCAGGGTCAGAGGTCAGAGCACATTCGGTCCAGTCTTACAACCTTCAAAACTACAGGACGGCCAATTAAGCGTGGTTAGAAACGTTTTCTTTCTCCGACTGCCGCGCTAATGATCCGTAGGGTCGACCCTTTTGTTGCCAGGCAACACAATCAAACAGTCACGCGTCTTCTAGCAAGAAGTATTTCTGTCACGCTTTTCTCCCAGGGTTAAAAATGATCCTGATCCTACACGAAGAAATAAGAGAAACGTTCCCCGTTTACTTGACGTACTTGCTGCGTTCCGAAACCTAAAAGCTGTCATGAGTGTAAAAGCAGAAAGAGAGAACGAGGGAGACGATGGCGGAAGAGAGAAGCAGACGAGCGGTGTTGAGGGAGCCGAGCCAGCGATGGCTTTTTTAGATTGAACCTGATTGAGGCCGAGCGTTACTCCCCTGAGACCTACACTACATCTGAACTCCTTTCGAGTTCTCGCCGTCCCCTTAGGTATTCTCTCTTATCTTCCTCTCGTGTATAGTAGCGTTCCCACCTCTTCTTTTCACTTATCTTTCTCTTCCATGTCTCTATTCCAAATTGTCCCGTCGAACCCAGCAACGTGTCGAGCTCCGGCCGCGTCCTAACAAGGAGCCTGCTTCTCATCGGGATGTTAGCTCAGCTCTTTGATGTGAAGCCCAGGTAATCTCGATGATTACACGCTGTGTGACAATGGGTCCAAGACAGGAGCGGGTACAGCATCCGTCCACATTGTCACACTTCTGGGCAGCGTGTGAGGCCAAGGGTCTTGAGCCGGGTCCTCACCTATACACGTCAGATCATCAACTGTGTAAAAAATAGACGCTCTGCTCCCATCCAGCTCCCATTCTTCAGAAACGAAGTGTTCTTACAACATTTTTTCTCCTGAGGTGGCTTTATTATACCCTTTCCACATTTTAAACGGAAAAAGGCAATCTTCACACATTTTCAAATATACACAGACATTTCTTGGGGGGGTGGAAAGAAAAAATATTAATGGACTTTCAGTGACGGTGGATTAAAAACAGCAAGAACGTCCGGCTCCATCGTCACACTGAAGGATTACCGAGAATAATGATGTAGCTGTTCAGGTTCGGTCTGTTTGACTGATTTTAGTTCATTTGCACTGAACATTTGATAATTTTGTAACTATATGATGCCTTGTGCGCTTAGTGGTTTTCCCCAACCTCTTAAATCTTTACACATGCTTGCGCTCAAAACGTATACACAGTGTCATAAATGTCTGTTTGCTCTCATTAGCTTGACTTCCAATTAAATATTGAATTGTCCAGTTTTTTCTTGGTTAATGGCAATTCAAAATTTCACAAAACTCAAACTATGCTAAACTTCAGTCAGACCGAATGATGTCTCGCCGTGCTTTCACAATTTACTGGTGGTTAAACACTAATAACTGAACAATAATAATGACATCATCTGTGTGTAGGGACGAGGAGCACGCTTTGATCTTGCAGTACTGTCAGACTCTCGGAGCCGAGGGCATGTCCTGCAGCCAACCTCAGAGCCCCGCCCACACGCCCAAATCCCACGCCCTGAGCGTTCACGGCTCCGGACAGGCGCTGCAGAGCCCCGCCCAGATCCTGCAGGCTGTAGAGAGGGAGGAGAGAGGAGAGCTGGAGCGCATCATCACTCGCTTGGAGGAGGAGCAACGGTATGCAGATATGTCAAAACACAAAATGTCCCGCCCGTTTCATTCTTTTAATATATAGCAGATTAGGCTTTCCTCTGATATTTATTACCGATTTGAAGAAACGGTAAATATTTTAGCAGAAACTGTATGCAGATGAAGATTTAAAGTTTACTAGGGAATCAAATGAAATCGATTCACGATGTTTTCTTATGAGGAGGTGGAAGAATGCGTCCGCATTCACCGCTTTGAGATGAGATTCTGACGACAGGTGGGAATTTGCGGTGACAAATAAAATGGATTTAAAAAAAGAAAAATGACACTTTCTCTGGCATCTGCTGTGCTGTTCAGGGTTTTAATTACCCATGGTTTTTTTTGTTGTTTTTTTTTTAAAGAAAGCTGAGAAATTCTTCTGCCTGGTAATGATTTGTGAAAAGAAAATGTCTGTCTAGCGATTTGTGCCAAAGAAATCCAGCTGTTGTATAACTGCAAAGTTGCTACTCAAATGCCAAGAGAATCCAACTAACACATCTGGTGTGTTTGAGAGCGAAGAAAGCCATATGAGTGATAAGTGACACTGCAGGTGTTGTGAGCAGTATAACGCAGAGAGGGATCACTGACACGGTTTGTGTAGATGTGTAGCTGGTGAGTGTTGTAGCACCGTGCTGTGTCTTGGTCAGGTTTGACATGCATCCCAGCGGGTTCACGGACTCCAATCAACTTGTTTAACAATACGCGAGCTCTCAGCAGCCGTAACTCTGTATTACACAAAAACATCCACTACCCTTACGAGGACCCTGCATTGAGATAATTATTAATACGATTAATGAACACTATGCCACACGTAAATCTAACCCGAACCTTAACTTCTCTGACCAAAATAAATCTTTTGGCTTTTTAGTTTTTTAAATAAAAGCTGCAGTTTTTATGTGTGTGTCGTTCTATAGGTGTCTGCGTAGGGAGTATGAACAGCTGCGGGAGCAGCAGAGGCAGCGTGGTGCGGAGACTGTGATGAGCGTGGAGAACGCAGAGGGCGCGGCCCCAGACGAGGCCGACCTGCTTGCCGAGGCTAAGCTCCTGCGGCAGCACAAGGGCCGGCTGGAGGCCCGAATGCAGATCCTGGAGGATCACAACAGACAGCTTGAGTCTCAGCTCTACCGACTGAGACAGCTCCTGCATCAGGTAACACGCACACAAAGATCAGGTCATCTTACTCTCTTGTGAGTGAGTCATGTGACTCTTCAAGTCTGCATTATTTTATTATTAGGCTAACTTTGGAGGTAGAGAACATTTTTATGGCTCAAATTTAATTACTTTCCTGACATCAGATGAATCAATAAATTGATTGTAATGTACCAAGCGTGCAGAGACTATAAAATATTCCTTGGGTGATAAGAGAAGAGTTAGGTGCAGTAAGCGGTAATAAGGGTATATCTAGATCTATTCCTACCAGCTAACCAGATAATCATAGGGCAAATAGCTAAACATACCTCTGCCTCCTGGCTGGCTCGCCTGTTTGAAAATAATTCTTGTGGCAGAGAAAATCAAGAAACATGGGAATAAAATTGACACAGATGTGAGTAGATATAGATGATCTAGTAGATCTACTCCTTCATGTTAGCATCCCTGTTAGAACAGGTAGCTAAACTCCTGGCTGGCTCACCCATTAAATGTAGTAAATTGTTTCTTGGATGCACAGAACAGTCAGGAGACACAGGAATAAAGTTGACACAGAGTTGAGTAGATCTAGATCTACTCATCCCAGTTATCTTTTACAGTAGATGTTATGATTAGTATCTAATGATACCTGAGTCTCCTGGCTGGCTCGCCAGCCATGTATCACATTAAATGTAATAAATTATTACTTGGTTAGTTGTGTCCAGGTTGTGAATCGCACTTTAGGAGCCAAACAAGGTACAGGTCATGTAGCTCACTGTTGAAGGACAGAATGTTTCTCCCTTCATGTGTTTACTTTTTAACTTGAATCTAAAATATCTATCATAAAAAATACTCTGCCTCTCTGGGAAGCTCAATTAAATAGCACAGCTGGGTATTTTTGGCCTGCGCTGCTGAACATTATTCATCAGGGATGTGAAGCTGTCAGAATCTTCATGCTAAATGACAAGGCAGGGTTTGACAGGAACAATACAAACAAACACATGAAGCAGCCAGGAGAGCCTGTGTCTGTGCATGTCTCTGTGTCTGTATGTGTGTGTCTGTATGTGTGTGTCTGTGTGAGTGTGTCTGTGTGTGTCCGTCTCCGCGTCCATCTCTGCGTTTCCTCAGTCACTTGTTTTTGTGATGTGATTTTATTAGCTGAAATTAACCAAACATTTGGATTTATAACCTTCAGCTCTCTCTTTATCTAGCCCGAACTGGATTCTGCGGTCAACGGCGGTTCCTCTTCGGGTTCTCTGAATCAGGAGGCAAGAGGTCATCCGGAGCACACAGGTAGAACAAAGATACACACACGCAGGTTCCTCTGAAAGTATCTCCCCCTCTATGCTTGAATCGCTTACCTCTGTTTGGTTGAGTGCAAGTGGGTTTTTTGCCTTCTTCTTCCCACCAACATGGTGCTGTTGTTGCGTTATTTCAAACTTGTCCTTCCTTTAAATAAAAAAAAACGTCCAATGTTTTACTGCTTTGAGATCTTAACCATTATGCAATCAGATTTCACAAAATATATTTTTTAAAAAAATGAATACAAAAAAATATGCATATAATTATTAAACCTCAAAATTTGCATGCAAAAAGATTTTTTTTAAATAGTATTATTTATACGGAACATTAAAAATTTGGCTTCCCTTCTGTTTGCTATAATTGCCAGAAAAATAATTAAATAAACAGATTAAATTAATTAATTAATTAATTGAATTTGTTCTTCCCTTAGAACACTGATTCATATTTGCAGTATTAATACTGCTATTTGTAACAATAATTCTCAACCACCTCTGTACACACATTGTTTGCTTCTTATTTTAACAATAGGTTGAGTTTCTAAGGTCGCCATGACGATGAAACGGCACCATCCCAAAACCAAACATCCCTTTTTCAATCCAGACCAGAACCCACCTCTCTTTTGTGGTGGAAATGAGCAGCACGGTTCAATAATGTTGGTGTATGGAACTGAGATGTCTTTCATATACGTGTGTGTGTGTGTGTGTGTTTGTGTGTGTGTTCTCAGATGACTTTCTGGATCATTCTTCCTCCTCTGATATGACTGACCTTATGGAACAGATTAATAACAGCTTTCCAACCTGTGCTCGTAAGCCCTAACCCCTCTCTCTCACTCTCTCTGTATGTGTGTAGGTGTTTCTCACTAACTTTCTACCACTGTAACTAAATTCCATCACACACACCTCCACGTCACCGGCTTTGTGCCTAGAAACATTCTCCTCCTGAACAGTAAGCGGTGTTTGCGTATCAAATTAGCACCCAGTAAATGAAGGTGAAAGTCCAGGGTCGAAAGTCCATCAGCAGTTTTAGTTAAAAATCCATTCTAATCTCTTCTCCTGCGTGCGCTCATTGACCGCCTCGAAGGCGTCAGAACGAGACCTGAGCAGCGCGGTTAGAATAGACAGAGCCAGTCGAGCTCCACTGGTCTGTTCGGGTTGAGGGTTTTCCATTACTGTTCCTCAGGAAATGAGTCTTTAAACGTTAGATGATGTCTTTTCAGAGAGAAGGGGACCAGTGTTTTATGTATTTATTTTAGCAACTTCGCAAAAACATGCAATACTAGCAACACTGCCAACAGTAACCGCATCATTAACACTAGGAACATTGTCCACATACCAGCGACATCAATAACACTAGCAGCAGCGCCAATTCCTCAATATTTTCTTTAATATTGATATATTAATATTTCCTTTCTTGTTCCTATTTTTTATTTGTTCTTAATACTTCTTGTTCAGTTTCAAGCTGCTGAAATTCTGCCAACACTTCATTTGCAGGGTAGCTCATTGCAAAAACCAGTTCACGATTACATCTATACATGTAAAGATTCTGAAGCTTGTGGCCTGAGAAGTGTACAAAATATGAGCTGCCAGAACACGCTTGTAAAGAGCGCGCCACCTGTAAAGTTCTCCTGCCGTCCAGTTTGCTGCGGAGTGCTTTGTTTTCGTTAGTCTGACAGGAAGAGACCAATTTCTGAATGTTTAGAAGTGCTGTCAAACAGGCGATTAGTCAGTTCTGCAGATCTCGCCTCCCTCTGGAGTTCATTAACATCAAGTCCGTTATAGAACTGCATTTCCCCATGAGGCGCGAGACGGACGTCCTGCTTAAATGAGAAGGTGTGCTTGTCTGACTGCATTTTATAACTGCGAAATTGCTAGTGCAAGTGACCTAATTCTGTCTTTCTCCTCCTCCTCTGTCTAAAGCACCGAGCCTGTCCTCGAGATCACAGGTAAGACCTCTCACATACAGCCTCATAAATGTTCTAGCTCTAGCAGGGCAACGTTTTGTGCCTTGTTTTCAATCTTCATTGTGTACTCCATGCTCCTAGCGCTCTTTCGGGGAGTTATACAATTGCTCCTGGTACATTTGAAAGCACAAAGAAGCGTTTTTTGTTTTTCACACAGAGAACCGAAGGTCATACAACAGTGTTGGCTAAGGATGCTAAACGGGAGGAAGATAAAAGACCGAATTCAAATAAGTAAAGCAAAAAAGAAATGAAAGGAGTTAGAAGTTGTTGGAAAAAATGTAACTTTTTCCCCTAAATGTTATTTATTTTTATTTTTTATTTTTTTGCTTTGAATCCATGAAGCTAATGTAGCCAACAGGTCTTTATGTCGTCTTTCCTGTAAATATACCTCAAATATACCTCACTTCCTGTAAATATACCTCAAATATACCTCACCTCCTATAAATATACCTCAAATATACCTCACCTCCTATAAATATACCTCAAATATACCTCACCTCAGATGATTCAAAATCATCTACGTGTCGTTCACTCCTCCGAGGTTGCCAGATTTGTTTTGAGCAGAAGCATCAGAGACTGGATTTCTCAATCACTTTAAACAAAAGCACTTACCTTCAAGTACTGGAAAAAAATCATGGGATAGAAAACACGGGCTGAAGAGGAAATAGCAGTCAATATGCAGCTTTTTTTTTTTTTTTTTTTTTTTTATTAAAAGGATGAATGTGAAAAAGATAAATGAGAATATAAGAAAAATATTGCCAATATATTGCTGCATAAAAAGTCCTAGTTATGATTAACAAAATAAACCTAATTCTTCGACAGCTAATAAAATAGCATTTGATCCAGCACATGCGATTTTTTTATATTGTATGAAGGCGTTAGATAAAACGTATCTGTCTCTGTAAATAATTCGGACATCGAGACCAGTCTGTGATCTAGCTTGCGGAATTCAGTGCTACGTTAATAGTGTGTAAACAGGAGCAAAGCTCCAGCCGGACGCTGTAAATGGGGTGGCCATCTTGGCCTCCGAGAATCACTTTATAAAGGAAGTGTACGAGGATTTCCGTTCCTGCTCATCTCTGGGCTTCTCGATTATGTTTAGAGTAAGCAGAAAATGAGTTGCATTTCTTTTTTGCCCCCCTTTAATGAGACTACGCTGCAGTTTCTACGCACTTTGCTGATGTCTTTAGCACATCTGGAGACGATTAGCGGTGGTGATCAATAAGCTTTCGCCCACAGCCTGCCTGGATGTGAAATGGATGTTAACCCCGCTTCTCCTGCATCCGAGCGCTTCAACAGCTCCTCCAGTGCATTAGACATCAATTAGAGGCCCATTTCATACGCTTTTCTCACATCTCCCCCTCCTCCCCCCACATTAGGCTGGATTGGATCGGTCCATCATGGCCTTGCGGATGCTCCGTGTGTGTGTGTGTGTGTGTGTGTGTCTGAGAGAGAGAGGTTGAATCATTCTTTGTACAAGCCGTAAATGTAGTGGGAGGCAAATGAACACTAGCTATAAAACACCTCTTGCTTTCTGTTTCTCTCTCATGTGCTCTCGCTCTCTGACACACACACACACACACACACACACACACACACTCCACTTCATTCTTTCTCTCTCTCTTGTTTTTTCCTTCATCTCTAATGTATATAATCTCAGCATTAAGGCTCTTCTCTTTTCTAATACTGACTTGTTAACGTATTGCATTGTTGTATTTCTCTCTCTGTCTCTGTCTGTGTGTGTCTCTGTCTCTCTCTCTGTCTGTGTGTGTCTCTGTCTCTCTCTGTCTGTGTGTGTCTCTGTCTGTGTGTGTGTGTCTGTCTCTCTCTGTCTGTGTGTGTGTCTGTCTCTCTCTCTGTCTGTGTGTGTCTCTGTCTCTCTCTGTGTGTGTCTCTGTCTCTCTCTCTGTCTGTGTGTGTCTCTGTCTCTCTCTGTCTGTGTGTGTCTCTGTCTGTGT
>JAQMYM010000015.1:19339191-19375773 GCA_030014255.1 Parauchenoglanis ngamensis
GAAACATTTCCTAATTGTTTGCTAGCTAACTTTGTTTTGGAACATTTCCTAATTGTTTGCTAGCTAGCTTAGTTTTGAAACATTTCCTAATTGTTTGCTAGCTAACTTTGTTTTGGAACATTTCCTAATTGTTTGCTAGCTAGCTTAGTTTTGGAACATTTCCTAATAGATAGATATTTCTTTATTATCTTAAACATGATTAGAAAGTGCATAGTTGTTTCACCAAATCACAAAGGAATGCTCAGTAGAACCTTAAGCAAAATGTGTGAATAAATTAACCACTTATAGCGTTCTGTTTTTGCTGGTTCTTGGGAATTATTTCGAATTTGGTTTGTAGACTGAACATCGGAGCGTCCTGTACTTTCAGAGACAGACACACACAAAATACTTTGTTGGATTGTCATTGCTATATTTTGTTATAATTGCGGCAACAATTACAGGCTCGAAGCGTGCACATTATACGGTATTGGATATTTGGCTTGGAGTTCATCAGAACAGTCATGGATCACTAGTCAGAGACAAATGACACTGGTCAGTGTGCGTGTAATAAAATGGCTTTGTCACTAACCATTCGACCCAAAACGGTATCAGTGCTGCCCGAGTAAACACAAATGTTGGACTTTACTCCAGCCAAGTACGTATTTACTGTCATCAAAATTACACACACAATACCACTCTGCTGACATAGTGGACAATTCAGGACCAGGAATGGTTGTGTTTAGAGCCAGTTATTGCTAAGAGGGGTGAAAAGTTTTTAGTGCATTTGGAATCTAGGACAGAAAATGGCTGTAGGGGTATTTTAATGATGAACTAGGGGGATTAATTTGTAAAAGTTGAGCCAAACTGAACATTAGATTAGATCATAATCAATCATAAATAGAAGCAAAGTGCCACAGGTGAAGCAGCATAAAGAGTAAACACATAAGTTATCACACCCTAGGAGGACATAATTATACCACAGAGCTGTTCAAGATCACAGTAGTCTCGAATACAGTTGCAAATCACAGCCATATTAACATTCTATTAACACCAAAACTCTTTCACTCTAATGCGAGTTATCATTTCTAAACTTGCACTAGGAATATGGTGGTGTTAATATGCTTATATAGTGTTAAGGGAAGGAGTCTCCAGTGTCAGTGCTTTGTAACATTGTATTCATTTCAGGAAAGAATACAAAGAGATGCTGGAGAACAAACGACTGTTTTTTTATCGGCTATAAGGTTTATAATAACAAGAACTAACTCGTATCGTGGACATTCCACAACAGTGAATGTAACAATAAAAGGCTAAAAAGTACAATGTTATTTAATTAAAAGAAAAATGTAATTACAGGGTAGAAACGGTAACTTCGCTTCACACGGTACGGCATCACACCATCTTGTTAATTATTTTCATATAACAGCACATCCCCTAATGCATTTCATTCCTTAACAGTGCCGTTTGAAATTTTGCGCAGGGAAAGATTTGGTGTGAATTTGATGGATTTTTGAGCACGCAGCGTCGATGTACCGCATAATGGTCTCTTAATAAAGAGGTGAAAGACTTTAATGATATTTTCAGCCGATTCCTGTACGATCACGTGGTCTAAGACATCTCATTTCTCATCTCAGATCATGACAACATCTAATAACTCCTCTTTATTACTCCAGTAATGCTGCAATATGAGTTGCAGGTTATAGTGTTTGATTATAACTATGATGTTTCAGTTAGTCTGATGATCTGAATAAAAAAATGCAACAACTGCTCAACTTTGAATCATGGCTGGAAAGGGAATTGCTTTGATTAGAGGAGTTACATGATGTACGACAAGTCGAATAGTATTTAAATAAAAAGAAGCAAAAGTCAGACGCATAGACTTTGTTAAAGAGACTTTAGAGAGCTTTTCAATAGTGTATCTTATTTCTGAAAATTGCCGGCCATCATTACTAGCTAATAGCTAATTTAGCAGAGAAAAGTGGACTGTTAGCTTGCAAAACTCTGTCATCTTGCCTGTTTGCATTTATTTGTAATAATTCAACTAAAATGAAAAGCTTTTATGGGATCTGCTTCATAAACACAGTGATTAACATGCTGAAAGGCATGTCCATAATTATTAAACTAGCTATTAGATGAAAGGGTTTTTTTCTCCATGGACTGCACCAGAGCAAACATGGTCCCCAGATTCCACATATTTTTAGCCTGGTGCTGACATTAATGCATATACATGACGGTCATAAAAATAATAATAATAATAACGAGGAGAAGAATACCAGTCCTAGCAATGCTTTTACTTGCAGCTTTGAGTTCAATAATCAGCCAGTTGGCAGATTTATGGATGCAGCCGAAACATTTTCCTCACACACATTGAGACTGCTAACACACTCTATCTAACTGTGTGCTGTGACCTCACCGAGGCTCTTTCAGCACTCAATCACAGCTCTCTGCATCCTCTCGACAGTGAAACAGCTAGCGATTGAGCTGAGATTGCAATCTGGAGCAGCTCAGAATGCTGGCTCGAGCCCTTGAGGAGAAAAGGCCAGGAAGGATTACTCAGTCCAGGACCCATGCTGCTTAGATGGCGAGATCTCCAAATCCCACAGGTGTGCTGCTAGTCACAGAAAGAAAGACAAGAACACAAAGTTTCTCTGAGATATGTCTCAATTAGAAGTATGGAGGAAATCTGAAATACTTAAAGGGCGTACACACACGGGAAGACACCAGCAGCAATGTGGTGATCAGAGATCATGGAACATCAATGAAGTTAAGCGACTTGTAACCAGTGAAATATCCACGATCCATATCCACGTAAGCGAATGTCAACTACGAGGTGACGTGATTGAGGCAACTACCAATGAGGGCAAAGGATAGCGTTGACTGACAGATGACGCCAACATTGAGTTCCGCAAACATTTACTACAAGGATAGAACGTCCACAACGTCCACGTGAAAATGGAAGCGCGTCTCATCATTTATGTTTAGCTAAATATTATTTACGTTAGGCTAACTTGATCTCTCAACAGTTAACTTACCGATCAGCGTAAAATGTGCCTTAAAGTGTTACAGAAACCAGAAAAAATGACTTTGATCTATAATCTGTGAATTAAAACATGGGTGAATTGTCACCGCTGAAGCGTAGCTCTGTCTATACGCACACGATAGCGATATATTTATGATCTTGTAGCGAACTAGCCAGCTTCTGCTTTTTTCATTTGGAAACATTTGGACATATACAAGCGCGATACCTAGACATTATATAAAAAATCTCGAATCCAATTCCACACTCGTCTCTACAGCTAGGCTACAGCTACAGATACGCAGAAACAACGAAGCCATATATAAACACACAGCTACACATAAACATAAATCAACGCAACACATAGCTATGTACAAAACGCTAAGTTTATAGTCCTGAGAAAATTATGACCAATGTTCAGTCCATTTTCACTTGTTAGAGTTCCTACAAATGACAGGAGATTTTTTTTTAAACATATAAAACATTTTCAGATTTCAAAAGTTGCCACACTTTTTAAAAATTCGTTTCAGTGAAATTAGTTTCACATCTTTTTTTTTTTTTTTAATTAGAAAAGCTTTAGCTGCTGTATGAACTAATATGCACAGACAAATACTAATTAAGACATCCCATAATTCAGCCATGGTGATCATCAAAAGAGACAGATCAAAGCATCATGTGACTCTGGTTCAAAGCTTTTGTGCCTTTTATGTGTACAGTGTCATAAAGTGCCGGTGGTGAGGTGGGAAGCTTTGGAGCTTCTGTCTCCTGCTGAATGCGGACGCACACTTCATTACACACCGCTGTGTCCGTGTGTGTGTTTGTGTGAGAGTGTGTGTGTGTGTGTGTGTGTGTGTGTGTGTGTGGGGAGAATGATGGAGCGCAGTGGGGACCAGACGACCACGCAGGACTTGTGACAGCAACAAATGGGGATCAGACAGTAACCAGAAGGGATTAGACAACACTGTGAAATCTGCCTAGCTTTCCTCCTGACACCGTGCGGAGAGCTGACAGGACGTGGTCAAACTGTAAAAAGGAAATTCAGCAGGATGTGGGGTCAAGAGTAATTAAATATTAAGGTCATTGATAATTACATGATACCATCTAATAACATTTAATCCAAATTTAAAGAACGAGGTTTATACAAAGTAGATTTGCATTTTTCTTTTTTTAAAACTGGACATAGCTTAGGGTTCTGTTATGTATATATTCTCAGTCCCTTAATTAATATTAATAACATGTTTATGACACTACAGTGATAAACTAATGGCATCTTAATTATTAATACTGTAATAGACTCTTATGTAATCCCTTAATTAGCATTTATAACACGTTTATACAAACCTACAATGATGCTGTAATGACGTCTTAATCATACCATAATGACAATTGTGCATATTTTTTTCACGCTCTTGGTTAGTATTTATAACATGTTTATAAAAACCCGTGACGCTACAATGACACTGTAATGACAGAGTTATGTATATTTCTATAATCACTTCATTTATAATATTATATAAAATACCGATCACACTACAATAAAACTGTAATGACATCTTTATTGTCATCATAGTTATATATAGTTTCTTTATGCATTAATTAGTGACAATTATACCATAATGACACTTGGAAATATTTTTCTGTCCCTTGATAAGTATTTCATATACTACAAGAAAACACTACAACGCCATCATAGTGACACCTTAATTAATGTTTATAACATGGTTATGAAAGGTTCCAATGACCTCTTAATCATTCCATAACGACAGTCAGGAATATTTTCTCTCTTTATTAATTCGAATTATTACATGTTTATGAAAACCTACAGTGACACCATAATGACAGGTATGTATATATTTTCTGTATGTTAGCATTTATAACAGGTATATGAAATCCCACGATGCTACAACACAGCAATGACACCTTAATCATACCATAATGACGGTCATGTATATTTTCTCTCTCTAATAATTAGTATTATTACATGTTTATGAAAACCTACAGCGCTACAGTGACACCATAATGACAGGTATGTATATATTCTCTGCATTTTAGTATTTATGACATGTTTATGAAAGCCTTCGTCTTGCTACAATGACATCTTAATTATACTGTAATGACAGTTATGTGTATTTTCCGTCCCTTAATTAGTATTTATAAAATGTTAAGGAAGGCCTACACCACTACGATGACACTGTGACGACATCTTGACGATAACATGATGACAGTTACATATATTTCGGTTCCTTTATTAGTTTAAGAAGCTTATGACCTATTTTTATTTGTATTAAAAACACTAATGACACTGTAATGACATCTTAATGACACCATAATGACAGTTGTGTCTTTTTCATAAGCCCTTATTCTTTTATTGTTTATAACATAGTAATGACTCAATAAAGAGAAGGATTTCCTTCTTATTTTCATCTTAACCGTCGTATCATTTGTTCGCCTTGAATTGTGACTACAAATCCGTGTTCACTTCTATACAATGTGGAAAATCAGAGTAGTAACATTAACTCCGCTTCATCACACTGCCCCGTCGTCGAATCATTTCCTTTAACAGCACGTCATGCTGTTTCATTCCTTACATAACACAGACAGGACGGAATCACGAAGCCCTTCAACACAAGAATATTTGGCTGCAATGAATCACAAGGGTTCTCATCTGTTCATTTCCCCATGACGGTCCTAGAAAAGAAGTGTTTATGGAGATATTTTGACGCCGAACAGTGGGCTGATACGCACCGTCTCTGGAGCTGTGTGTTGTTATGAGCAACTTAACCTTTTAGCCTACATTGCTGAGCAAACATCTTAAAATATCTCGCCATCTCGAGACGCCTACGGTCGGAGACTCGGCGCATCATGTTTATCTGCACTGCCTCAGTTTTAGGTGTTTTATACTCTGTAAGCTGAAGTTTTATCCACACAGTTATCCACAAATAAAAGATGGGTGTTGATTAACGGTTTATAGCAGCAGCTCTATGCAGCTGTAACATCGAGTATAGGTGTTGTTCTAATGCATTATCGTTTCTATAGTAACAGCTCGTTCTCAGGGACCCGTACGGAGGACGCGCTACATAATCTAAGCTTAATAATAAACAGATGATTTAAAAAAAACACAATTTAAAAAAAGAATGGTGAAGTTTTCTGTTTCAAAGGCGAGTCTTTAATTTTACACCATGGGAGTTTTCACAGAAGAGAAGGTTTTATTAACTATAAGAGAAAAGAGTGAGGCTAATGAGGGAATGACTGTTTGTAGCTGCTATAACGTGAGCGATGACAGGAAGTGGATAAAATGTCTGACGTTGTTTATTAATAAATGTAAAAATTGTAATTGTTGGAAAATCACTGTGGTACAGGAGGAATAAACCACTTTTTCTAGGAGAATAATCCCAGCATGGATTACTTTATTAAACCAGAATGAGTGTTTTCTTTAAACATGGCACTGATCCACGTAGCAGCAAACATATCGGATCGTTAACCACCGGCGAGGACGAGAAGTTTACACTTGACTGCTTTTTCACCTTAGGCTTCATTTCTATTCTATTTACAACGCAAGTGATTTTTTTTTTCTTTTTTTTTTCATTGCTGGAAACCAACTTCACCTTTCTTACTATTCAACACAAACGTCCTCTTTCAACAGTCACCTTGAAGCTCCTGTGATGTCTCGGAGTTTTTCTGAATAAACACCTCTGTGATGTCTTCATCAGCGGGAGCAGCTCAGG
The DNA here is from genome assembly GCA_030014255.1 of Parauchenoglanis ngamensis. Classification (NCBI taxonomy): domain Eukaryota; kingdom Metazoa; phylum Chordata; class Actinopteri; order Siluriformes; family Auchenoglanididae; genus Parauchenoglanis; species Parauchenoglanis ngamensis. Next base: position 19,345,909 of record JAQMYM010000015.1, read on the forward strand.
GTCACGCCTTTGTGCATTCCGGTCCCCGACGCTTTTGTCTTCGGGTCCTCTTTTCTCTTCTTATTCTCATCGCTCTGTCAGTCATGATGATGGACCGGCGGCATTTGATGACATTTAGCGCACAATGGAAGCCTGCGCTCCGTCTCACGAGCTAAAGACGAATCCGTGAAACAAAGAAGCCGAACAGGCTATTGAGATTTCTCAAAAAGCTGCTGCTTTTTGTTTTTTGTTTTTTTTTGGTGTTTTAATACTTACGTTCTCAGAGGAAAGACAGAAATTGGGTCTTGGGGAACTTTTGGTGCTTTTATAGTCCCGCATTTGACACACACTGCTGCTTTGACTGGTTTTTAATTTGGAAATATAGTGATATAATTCGAGGTTTGGGAAATGAAACGGTCCTGAAGAGCACGTAAGACGCCACTGCTTCTGCCTGGCAATGATGCATCTGTGAATATGATTTCTCATTTTATTTCTTACTATGAGATCCCGATTGGCCCTCTGTAAGCACTTCTGTAAGTGGTCACTCTTTTTCTTCCAGTTACTGAGGTGTTTCAATTACTTTCCTAAAAGCGAAGGGTGTTTCTCCAGATTTGTTTGTCTAGACTCAGTGCTCGAGGGTGCTAAAGGAACGTGTCAGCACTTTCAAACTTCTTCCTCCGTCCTGGCTTAAATTGGTGTCAGTTGTGGTGGATGGTGCAATATCGGGCTGTTTGTTTCCCTTTTCTGCTTAGGAAGGTTGTTTTTTCCCTCCTGCGGCTATTCGCCGGCTGTAATTAAGGGGCTTTAGCAAAGAGCGGCTAAGTGGAACACCTTTCCAATCTAAAATCCAGTTGCTATTAATCTCTCTCTCTCTCGCGCGCGCGTTCTCGCGTGTGTGTGTGTGTGTGTGTGTGTGTGTGTGTGTGTGTGTGTGTGTGTGTGTGTGTGTGTGTGTGTGTCTCACACCCACCCAAAACTAATCCACAGCTCAGAGCTATCCAGTCTAGGTGACCTTGTTCAAAGCAGATAAATAAGATTTTTGCTTCTTTCTCTCTCTCTCTCAGCACGGATATGTTTTTTCCCACAATTTCACTCGAGCAATAATTTATATTACCAAAACAAAAAAAGACTGAGAGGTGAAAATTTGCGATGAATCTTGCATTACTGGGTCATTTGTTTCTTTCTGTATCAATCTTCTGCCTCTTTAATGGATTTCCTGTTTCCTTGCTTCGTCCCCTGCATTTTCTTTTTTCATCATAGCCTGAAAGTAAATACACCCCCTTAGCTTTAGATGCATATTTGTGCTCCATGTATATTTAACTACAGTGTTTGCTGTGTATTAAAAATGAATAAATGAAATAAACATTTCATAAAACAAAACCATAAAAACTAAAAGAGCCATATTTTTGGGTTTCTGTGGTTAAGATTAGGGTTTGATTTAAATGTAAATAGCATTAAGAATTGTATCAATGGAATATCCTTACAAGGCAAATGGGTGTGTTTAGACGTGTATTTAGCCATTTTTGAAGGGGACGTCTTCGCAGTGATAGGACAGGATAGTGTCACATGTCCTTGTGATCACCTGATAATCAAAATCAATAAAAATGGCAGCTTTGATTTGGAAAACTAAAAAACCCAACGTTTCCTTTTGGTTCGTTAGGTTAATGTTGAATAAGTAGGTTTAATATGATTAATTAGCTACAGTAATCATTACATCCTCACATAGACAACGTGTGTGTGTGTGTGTGTGTGTGATCGTTTCTAGTTATAGAGTACATATCCTGAATGTCAGTTTCCTCAAACTGACTTCCTGTCATCACAACTGATTTTTAAAAAAAAGTGCAATTTCATGTCTTTCTATATAAAGTGCATTTTTTTCCACTTCTTCAGTTCCCTTTTTTTTTTTTTTTAATTCTCAAACCTGCAAAACCACTATAGTTATTATTAACTCCTATTCAGTCTGATTTTAATACTAGTCTGAGCACAGGGAGCCGGCGCATTGGCATCTGCGTGTTGTGGAAGATAAATGGATTTTCTTACACACTCCTACACACACACACACCGCCTACTGTGATATTCTCAGCCTCATACAGAGGAAGCACCAACCGGCTTATGCTCAGCACTGAAATCACATTCTGTAGAGAAAGAAAAATAAAGTTCTGTGTGCACAAAAGTTTGCAGGACTTGGGTAGCATTTTCCTGTGAGTTTTCACGCCCCGGAACGTGACGTACTAGATGCGAACGTTGTACGAAATTAGAAGGCGCTATATTTAGAGTCTTGACAATATTGTTAGAAATGAATTATTATCCACTTGCTTGTGGTCGCCATGGCAGCCGTCGATAAGCGCCAGCGGTCACAGACCGTGGTGCCCAAATATATATCGATCGGGTCTGCGTCATGTTTGTGTTGCTTAATTTTCTTGTCAGGTTCATCCGGCTCCTTGAGTGTGATGAGAACGTCACTGAGGTTCTGCGTCTTCACAAATGATGGGGTTTCATTGGAGGATCACGTTAAGCATTCGTTCGTGTGTCCTGCGTTTGCAACTACAATAATAATAATAACTATCCATTCTTCTGGATTTTATAGGGTTGATGGGTTTTTGTTTGTTTGTTACATTAATAAAAATCTATTAATACTTTTTTCCTGGCAGATTTTTCCAAATCGAGCTGCTCATGCGAGGCCGCAAAACAAAAATTGTCTTCCCGGCAATCAGCCGTGTTTGGCCTGGAGGTGAGATGAGAAGATAAGGAAGACACGAAAGCGATGCAATCAGCGACTGATATAACTGCAAATGAGTACCAGACAGTGCAAGACTAGGAGAAAGGGACAGAGGACAGGAGACACGAATACTGACACTTACAGTGTGTTATACAGCACATCTGCATGTCATGCTCAAGACGGTTACTGTACTGTTCTCATGTAACAGTGTTTTTATGCAGTTTACTGCCAATACGTGAAGCGTAACCACATCTGTAAACACAAACGGAGCTGTCAGGGGGAGCAGAAATGACCAAACTGGAGCAGAATCATCACCTGGGAGACGTTTGAGATCAAAACACGGCTTATTTGCGAATTGCGAATTGACACGTGTTTGATTTATTTAAAGAATGACACTGTACTTTTTTTAAAATATATATATCATTTTGTCGTGACGTTTAATGTTGCGAGACGTCCGTGAGACAATTCAGTCCCTGGTAAAACTGTTACAAGTCGTACAAAGCGCTGACACTGGAGGCTCCTTCCTCCTTCCTTCATTTTATATGACGTCCCTGTGAATGAGTTACTACAGAAAAGACAACATATTCGCATTAATATCAACCTGTGATTTGCCTCATGGTCATTGTTCCTGATGTTAGAGAAAATTAGTCAACACTCTCCGACCACTCAGAATTGCTCCAACAGCGCTGTGATACTAACAGAGAATAAATACTAATACGGTGGCCAAACCCTGCTAGCTCGGCCAATCAGAGCCCCGCGACGAGGGACTAGTTTTGTCCCCGAGCTTTTTCAGTTGGACAGATACATCTCTCTACAGGGGCGCCGTTAATTACCTTTTGTCACAAGTGATTTATCGATTCGGCTCTCTGTGGGCGTGAAGACGCACAGGGAAACTCTGACCTCGCGATTTGTATATCTATCATCCTTCCATGCAAAGTCTGCTTTTCATAGCGCGTCACCTTGCGTGTCTTAAATGAGCTCGGACTGACCGTTTTTATTTTTTCTTTCATTTAATTGAAGTTCATTCATTTAAAATGGCAGAACTACATCGAGGACAAGGCTTGGTGCTCAGTAGTGCGTATAAATAACATTATCCAGTGAATCGGAGAAAGAATATCAGTATCACTTTCAGTAACACTGAATTTCCAGGATTTGGACTTTCTATTAGATATGCAGTGAAAGGTCATTTGAAGAAATGAGTTTGTGAATAATTCGCGCACGTGGTTACCCTTCTATACGCAGCTGTTCGCAAGACTTTTGTGTAAAAAAACACCCCATAGAAATGTTTATTGCTTCAGAAATGCATTAAGTACGATGCGTGGAAACAAAAATAGGTCTCTAATGATTAAATGGGTGGAATTGAATAACATTTTTTACTCAGTTAGCCCTCGCACTTTTCCACCCGTGTACACAAAGCTCCGCCCATAAAACTTTCCGGGTTCAACCCGAGTTAGCATGCTAGCTTGAGTTAGCATTAGCAAGGGCATCACGTTCACGTTCAACTGCTTGAAAGCCAAGTCTATAAACATTCAAAACATTTCCTGATGATGATTTACGAGGATGTGAAGCGTGTCTTTAAAATGAGTGACAAGAGTCCAATCCAAATACAAATAAACCTTCTGGACCAGATGGCAGGTTTCCAAGCTGGTTTGTTTGTTTTATGTAATACAATTGTTCTGAAACAATGGCTTTTTAAATCATTTCGACGTAATTTTCCACATTACTTGTACTAGTACGAAATGTAATAAAAAAAACATTGATCATTGCACCTCGTTACATTTTTGCATTACGTTATAACGTTACACAGAGGCGAAGCCGAGAGAAGAATTCGGTGCCAAACGGTTGGTTAATGTAACACACAGCAGCTGATTATGAAACGTCAGTAACGTTGTTTTGCATGATTATACTGGTGTATATAAAAAGGTCAATTTCATATTTAAATGCCAAATGAACACTTCTTTAGTTTGTGTATTCACATTTTATCGCCTACCAGTTATGGTAAGAAACAGGATTAACCAATCAGAATCACGCATTCAACGCATTTGGTTTTATGAGGTAAAACTTAATTTCCTTCTTAATCGAATCATTTTCCGATGAACTGTCACGAAGGTATTTTCGTTTCTGCTCGTATTAGAATAAAATAGCAAGCTCTGTTGACGCGAGATCGTGCTTCTGGTACTTTGTGGCATCCAACCAAAATGTATGCGCATGTCACACTTATCAACAGACTGCACTAATTTGTTTAGCACACTTCCTCACCCTTAGTAAAATTAAATTCCTGGTCATGCCACTGAGGAATAAATCAGACGAGGGCGTGTGGTGATGCTCAAGTTTTGCTCCTAAGTGTGCGTTTGGGTTCTTCTTCACGTGGGTCTTTACTTCATGTGATGTTTGCCGGCAGGCAGCCAAAGCAAAGCTAGAAGGCAGACTAAATGATAACATTTCTTCATTGTTTGCTTAAAATAAAGACGTCGACACGATTTTCCTCCTGTTTATTTCCGATGGATTTTGCCTCACGACATCATATCTCAGTGCTATAATAATGTATAAATTTGAACATGGCATGACCCAGCTACTTACCTTCGATACATGATTTCTTGGCTTGCAGGAGCATTTTGGTGCAGACCATCAATCTCTGTCACCGTGGCGTTGGGCTCAGTTGCTGGGTGTTCAGATGATAAGAAAGCTAACCCTGAAGGAGTGATATTTCATCCTATTGGAGATATCGCCTGTTGCAAGAGCAATGAATAAATTTAATAACATCCATGTTTGGAGTCAGCGATTTCAAAACGCTTTGAGAATCGCAGAAACATGGCTGACATGGCTGCAGGGGTTTTGAACTTAGAACAAATGATGTTTTTAGAGTGATATTGCAGAATCTTTCCACGGGATAATTCAGCAAGGACGATCGAATCGAAACGCATAGTGGAAAGCGTGAGCATCAGGAAACATATGAACTCAATTCCATATTCATGTTTCATAGTTTCTGTGTGATTAGACAGAATAAAATAGCATAAAAATCTTTATTTCCATTCAGCTCAGGCAGGTGAAAAGGGCCTATGATGCATATAAATTGCATTCACGTAATGTACATCATAAACAAAACAACTACAGTACGTACAGTACGTGCAATAGGGACAGGATAGTCTTGTAGAAGTGAACTTGATCGGAATAGTATTGCCTCCTGCATGCAAACATTTCATTTTGAACTCATTTATCATGATTGTGTAAATAATTTACAGTTAAACACTGTAAACAATTAAATAACAGTAGTCATATATTCTTCTTATTAAAAACCTGAAATGCATTACACAACTTCATTTTCTTTAACGACCTGCAGAAAACCTCCTACGCTGAAAACATTCACTAGATAGCTCTTTTACACTGCTCGACCTCTCTGATGTAAAACAACCAGCATGAGATTTCAGTTTTAAGGACTGAATGCTGAACTTGTATCAGAAGTGAATGCGATCTGGCAGTGATGCATCACTGTGTCATCGGTGCGTCGCTGTAGCGTCACGCCGAAACGCAATCACTGCCCTATCGCGGCCCTACATCACACTCGGGGCCTGTAATCGCAAAACGGCAGAATGGATAGTTTCCATATAAAGGAAAACCCCTTTATCGTAACTTTTTGGCTCATTGTTTCTTCTGGTCGAACCCTTAATCACCAAGCTTTCCAGAAGTACCATGTTGTTGTTTTCACAGGTGTGATTTAATTTATTTTCCTTGGTGCTGAGCCCAAGGGATAAACCCTAGAATCATCCTCATTACGTAAGCTGCATAGTAAATGAAAAACAAAAACAAAACAACGAAGAAGAAAAAAAAAGATAGATAAATAGATAGGCGGACAGATAGATTCATTCAGAGAAGTTGTATGAAAATGTAATACACTGGACCTGCTGATTGTGTAGCTACAATAACACACTCCCGTACTCAATATGCCTCATAAACTGAGTGTCCATTAAAATGACAAGAAGGACTCGGTTATTAAAGTCCTTATACGCTATATTTGTCCTCCTAATAAATTTGTTTTGTCCAAATGTTAACTAATAAGCAATGACAAATAATCCAATAGAAGCAGAAACTGCATTAGGCTGCTGTCGTGCTTCGGAGCGGAACAAGCGTGGTATAAGAATGGCAATAAGGCTTTGCTGATACAGTCTTCATGCCGTATTTGGGGATTTATTTGATCGTAAATCTGCGTTAGCGAAGCCGTAACTTCTAATACAGTCTTTCGAAAGTCTCCTCTTGATTAATTCAACAGTGAGGTAAAAGTAAAGCTCTTAATTCGATTAAAGAGAAACGGATTCAGGTGCTTTTTGGAGTTTCGGGTGAAATAGACGTATTATTCCGGTCCGTCTGCGTTTCCATGTTGTTTAGCTGATTAGCTTTACGAAACGCGAACTCAGCATCATTCCCGAACAAAGCTCCATTGGTCTTTCAACACAACAGCTAACAGCAAAGAAGTGCTTGAACTGCCTCCACTTCAGATAGATTACGCAACGCTGCCATCGCTGCTGCTTTCTTATTGATTAGCATTGAAGGAGCGTGACAGTAATTAAACGAACATTTCCTAACAGTCTGCTGGCGCGAGCAGCGTGTGTTAGCGACACAGAAGGGAATCCTTCTGAAGCCAAGAAGTTTCTGAATCCTTGAAATGCTGATATGAAAATTAATTAAATTAAGTGAGAATTTAAAATGGCTGGAAGCCAGTTGTAAACCTCGTACTGACTAGCTGGCCCTTGAGTAAATAAAAAAAAAAAAGAAATGGTTGCTAATAGTTTTGGACGTACAAGATCTATATTACCAAATGCTAAACTGTGGAATAGACTATGAAGATGCTTCTCCAGTGATCATAAAGCAGTGAATAGCTTGCGCATCATATGAATATTTACAAGCATATAATGAGCCTTGCATAAGCATACACGCCCTTTTCTGCATTTTGCAGGGTTACGAACTGGAATTGGGATTTTATATTTCATGACTCTACACAAAAGAGCCAATATTATTGACATGTTTGAGAAATTGTATAGATTTACTATAAACTGCACAAGTATAAGCGTGAAGGGTGGGCATTTAAAATATCACATGATCTCAACTTTTCCTATAATACCAAGGAGCTATCAAAACAAATCCAGGACTAAGATCTGGAATCAGGAATCCCAAAACTCTGAACATCCCACAGAGCGACGGTAAATTAATAAATTGAAAGGATATGGTAGTCTGAATAAAGGAGCCTGTCCACCAAACTCCGAGCTCGTGTACAGAGGCCATTAGTTAGAGATGCAGCCAAGAGGCCAAGGGTAACGCTGAAGGACCCAGAGAGATCCACAGCTCCGACAGGAGACGCTGTTCACAAGACAGCAAAGCAAAGCTAAGCTGTTATCCATGTGTGATGAGTCAAATCCAAAAGTCGGAAGACTCGGCAAATATGTGGAAAAATCTGAACACTTTGACTGTTGGTGGAAAACCTGACACTGAGAATCACCGTGAGAAATCCATTCCTGCAGTGAAGCATGGTGATGGTAGCATCATGATGATGTCAGCTTCAGAAAAAAGAGAAGACAGGGAGGAGAGTGTGTAATTTCATATCCTAAACAGATCATCTGCATGAAGTGGTTTATTACCTCAGAGTCTCGGTCTGGATTTGGTCATCAAGGTCTGGCTTGATCTGTGTGTGTGTTTGTCTATGTAATTATCACTGGACTGTATAAATATTGGTGGATAGATTATGCACCGTGCCATGCCTAGTAAATTAATGTTATCAACAAATAAATGCAATGCCACCATTTGGCAGGTTTTTGACACAACAATGCATAAATAATTAACAAATGATATCCGAGTCTCACAGAAGTAATCAAACATTGATATCTAAACACTTCCTTACATCTATTAAAACATTTACTGCATGCTTGTTTCGTCTAATGTTGGACAAATCTCTCAGCGTATTAATGATTCCCGTCCTAGTCAGTAGTCAGTTGTTTATTTTAGTTGGATTAATGCTGCTAACTCTGATTAACAGGTAGGGGAAAGGTTAGTTAGGTCAGCCTTTAAACGGAACTATAGATGGATAAAGTATGATGCGTCATTCCTTAAGGAGTAGAAATTGTAAATGTTGGCAGTTTGCTTGAAAGAAATAAAACACTGTTATTGTGAAATAATCAACTCAGGGGGAGTAAAGGTAATTCCGTTTCGTTCCAGGCCACATCGCACCACCTCAATCTACCACTGAATATTTTCCTATAATAGCATGCCCTTTACATATTGGTAAGTGCTACTGGCATTTACATTTTATTGAATTGGCTCAAGATTTTATTGAAACACTTACAATCAGATTACAATTCATAACAATCAGGATGGAATAATAAGAGTAATGCACAGCAATAATAAAGCATCTCAGAGAAACACAGGGTATTGATCACTTCAAAAGGTAACAGCATGATAAAAACAGAAGCTGACACACAAACACACATTCTCTGTTTCTCTGAAAAGGAAATACCTGAGGGTTGTTCTGAATCAATGTTGAATTGCTCTCAGTAGACCTCCGTATTCAGGCGTTTCTTCAAGGTTGGAAGAGAATCTTTCGAGTAAACAAAGCCGAGCAATTTATGTCACCATCAAAGAACCACCACGGAGCCACTGTTTACTGTGACAAACTGACATCACATTTCTACTGCACATTTACAAGTCCACCTCTGGAGATTCCACATGTCCAAAACAGACGCGTATTTCGTTATTTCCTTTTAGAACCAGGGGCATATCCACACCTTTTACTATGTTAGACCAGGACCATGTTAGAATAATTAGAGTTATTGTATTGGGGTGGCAATCTGAGGGGCAAAAGACAAATCCACATCCATTGAAATGGTACAATGTGGCTCTTCTTGATTGGGCATGGCCTAAGCAGGACCCGCTTCGGACATAAAAGGCACACAACTAAGCAACGATTGGTCGAAATCAACCAAGCTAGAAAAAAAATCTCAGAACTAATACATCTTTAGGCTACACGTATGAATCAATATCACTAGCAAATAACAAGATGAAAGAAATCAAATGTCACACCTTCAAATAAAGAATAATGTTAACGTATGTGGGGAATTCTGACCTGTTCACTTGGATATGAAGAGGCGTGACACAGGCGAGAAAGACTCAAACAGGGTACTTTTCACTTTTGGATGTTTTTATTACTCTTTTTTTCCCAACACACACTCCCTGTCTATCACAGCTTTCGTCGCTCCCCTCTTTATCGCTTCTCGCAACACAGGACACTCATTAGTAGCAATACCTTCCAGGTGTAAATCCTTACCATTCGCCTTTCCTGGCTTTGCTGTCCATTCACAAACCGGTGCTTAACCACGCCCCCATTTCTACAGCAAAAAAAAGAAGGTTTGGCTTATGTCTGCTCACCTGTTTCCTCGTTGTGGTCAGTGGGGCCAGGAATTAGTTATAAGCTAGCAATTTATCCTCTAGAATCAAACATTGGCAGATATTAGTTAGGCAATTATTTGAACGTGCAATAATGTTACACGTAAAATCAAGAGGAAACGTGCCTTTCGAGATGCGGCTGTGATATCGTTAGTTTTAATAGGTGTTTGTGTCCAGACTGTGGCGGTTTCAGTGGTGTTTAAAAGAGAACGTGTGTCCATGTATTTCTCCCACTAAAGGACAAGCTTTAAAAGCAGAATGGCTGAGTTTCATCTGGAGCCAACTCCTTGAGTGCCGCTGCGCTGAAAGGCTGATCTTCAGTCCGACGTTTGTTTTTTTGTGTCTTATTAATGCTCTGTCACACTCTCTCGTTGAAAAGATGCGTGTGGGCATGTCATTGTGCGTCATGCCTCGATGTTACACAAGTTGTTTGTCTTTTGTGAATAACGAAAAGGAAATGTCACTCCAATCTGTGTAGCGTCAGTACTTACAGAAATATCCAGGGGAAGGTCGATGCTTTTAACCAGCGTGCTCAAGTATTCCTGTCCTCCTCCTCTTATTCACACACACACACACACACACACACTGCTCTTCTCATTATCATCACCTCGCCGTCATTGCTTCTTTTCATCCTTTTGTTCGTCTGACTGACCTCTTTCACTCCTCATAAACTCTTCCTCCGCACAATGATCTCTCAGTGACAAATCTGATGTAAGGAAGACCTTCGAGCCATTTTATAGCAGAGGAATGCAAGGAACAGACGTGATGGTATTGGATTCTGAACATTTAAATGATGAAACATGACTATCAGTGCTTGCAAACTTGTACTGTATTCAGAGTTGGTGACTTAAGTTCAAAAGTTATGTCAATATTTATGTTCAAGGTTCAACAAGTGGTTCTAAGTGGTGCAACAGAAGAGCATTGGTTGTGAGATTCCGAGTGCCAGGAATGCCAGAAGGCCAAGAGAATGAAATGGGCTCTACTCAATCCCCTGTCGATCAGAGCGAAACTAGCCAATCAGGGGCATGTGTGAGCTCATGTATGTGAAAGAAGATAGATAGATCTTTCCTCAGTGTGTGTTACACTGATTACCAAATTGGGAAAAAAGACAATTCTGAGATGATGTTGATCTTATGCTGAATTTCTGAGCAACCCATTCAAATAAAAACCTTTATAAATTAGAAATTTTTGTGGATAATTCAGACTCTTAGACAGTGGCCATGGTTGAAATTGCGCAATAATATATATTATGTCTGATAAGACCCAGTCAGGATGCGAATGTTGGTGTCTACGCCATTGTTTCCAAAAGTCTCCGTTTCTGGCCGTCCACACCAAAATGTTTCAAACTGATATGGGGCCAGCAGCGTTTCCAAAACACTCCGGGCTCGAAAACTCCGGAATAGTATGGGTGTTCAGGCGTAAACGTAACAAAAGTGATGCATTTTAAAGCTAAAACATGGACATAACATACACACTTCTGTTTTCAGCACACTGGGATGTTTTTATATCTTGGCGAGGACCAAATGTCTCCACAAGGACAGGAATATCTGACAATTTTGACCTTGTTAGGACATTATGCTGGTCCTCACAAGGAAACTGTTCTTTACACAAACTGCAGCTTTTGTTTACAAACAAACAAACAAATAAAGGAAACTTTTTGGTGCTTTTAGTTTTAGTTACAGAGATTAAGGTTAGGGTTAAATTTATTTTTGTGCATAACATTAATTATCTGCATTAATAATTGTTAGGGAAAAGTCCTCAAAGGGCTAGAAAGACAAACGTTTGTGTGTGTGTGTGTGTGTGTGTGTGTGTGTGTGTGTGTGTCTTTGTCCAATTTCTTAGTACAGTTTTCCTTCACTGGTTCATTTGTTAAAAGGGCATTTTCCCTCTCTGTGGGAAGCCTAATTACACTTGTTCTAATGCTGATTCTGCTGTGTGTGTGTGTGTGTGTGTGTGTGTGCGTGCGTGCGTGTATGGGTTTTTGTACCCTTGTGAAGACCAAATGTGAGATTTTACTCTCCTTTCGAGGACAATTTACGATGGTCCTCATGGTGGTTTTCAAAGTTTTGCAAACAGAAATAAGACAAAGTAAAAGAGGCAAAAAGTTTCCTTTTCATTACTGAGGTTAAGTTTATGATTGGGTTTAGGTGCAGGTGTAGCATTAATTAGTTGCTTTAATCATTATGTCAATGGATGGTCCTCAAAAAGATAGTAAATCTATGTGTGTGTGTACTTGCTACATATTGAAGACCGAAACGTGTATTTAACCAACAGAAAGAGGACATTTTGGGGAAATGAGGACATTTTGGCTGGTCCTCACTTCTTCAAAGGACTGTTTGAGGGTTAAGACTTGGTTGTAGTGTTCAGGTTATAATTAGGTTTAGGTTAGGGTAAGGGTTGAGGTTAGGGGTTGCGATGGATAGCTTTAGGGTAAGGGGGCAGGGAATGCATTATGTCAGTGAGTGTCCTCACAAAGATAGAAGTACAAGTATGTGTGTGTGTATAGTATTCCTCTCTGTAATGAGATTATATTTCATTCAGTACACTCTGGAGTTATTGTTAACATACTTACAAAAAAAAATTCCCCCATTTTTAATTTAAAGAATAATTCAGCTGAGAGAGGTGCATGACTAATACAAAAAACTGCAAAAAATTAATAAAAAAATCTGTATTTGATGGTGGTTTCTGCCTCAGTGTGGGTCTCTTACAGGGTGTATGGTCATAAATAACGCAGAGAAAAGGAAACTCATTTAAACAGTGTTTCTTTTATGGCTCCCTCAGTGTGTGTGAAGGCAATGTGACTCTCAATATTTCAGTGTAATTTCATTAAGGCTTAACGATAATTGCTCACATTCCAACTCGGTCTACAACCAAACCGGGAAAAGAGGAGGGGGAGGGGGGGTCTTAGATATTCATCAATAGCATGAACATAAAATCACAAAGTGTAAGGTTTACATGAAAGATATTTCATATAACATATCCTTAATGGAGAAGGAACAGTGCAAGCAAAAGCTAACATGACAGTACTGAACTTTTTATACACTGAACTATGAACTGGGGTCAAGTTAATGAGAAGCAAAAAGAATTAACATTCCTCAATTAAATAAATAGGATGCTTATAGGAAAATAATCAACGACGGAGTGGTGTGATGAGACCTTCCATGAAGTGCTTACTACCCCAAAGTTGATTATTTTGCAATACCAACAAATTTTATTGCTCTCATATCATAGCAACTTGGAAACAATGCTTTTTAAACTTTTTTTTTTTTTTTAGCCTTTTAGTATCAGATAACAGCTTAAGAAGCAAATCGTCAAACACCAAACATGGCTGTAAATTGTGAATTTTATTTTTTACTATTAAACATTCACCGCAAACAAAATGCTTTGCTTAACGTTATGATTAACACAATAAAATTAAATCATAACACGTTTTGGTTATTGAGTCAAGCTATGCTTGTTGCAATGCTAAAATAGCTAATAAATAAGAATCCTTGGTAGGATATCACCTTTTAAGTTCGCAATGCTAACAGCTAAACTAGGAAGAACAGAAAATCGGTGGTACAGATGTGTGGACTGAAACCAAAAAACATTTCTAAAGTTGTGTTCATCAATAAATGCCCAGTGTGGGGGAAAAAAAGCAAGCAAAATGTTCATTAAATGTGAATGAGAGCATTTTATATAAAAAAAACTGAATTCATTTGGTGAGTCAGATATCAGTGAGAACATGCTGATGGATTTGTTTGTTTGTCTGTTAATTGTTTATTGATTGTTGGATTGTTGTAAGACCTGCCATATGCCAGTATCACATTTATTACTGCATGAATTCACTTGGCATGCCACAACGTAGAATCTATTTCCAGATATTTATACAGTCCAGAGATAATTGCACGCACACGCACACGCGCACGCACACACACACACACACACACACGCACACAAAGAGAGAGAGAGAACCAGGCTGATTCCATTTTCTTATTGTGTATATATCAAGTCTGTAGTGAACAACAACCCCCGCTGAGACCCACAGCAGCCCCTTAATTATACTGTAAGATTGCTTATCAATAATAATTTGTTTCTCTATACTTTACATTCAAATAATAACTCAAAAAAGTCTGTGTAGACTAGTGGGGAATAGATTATTAAATCCAGCATCCTGAAAAAAAGACTGCAATCTAAACTGAGATAATGAGCCAAGATTCAGGCATTGAGTCTGAGCACCAAGTCCAGAACCTGACCAAGACTTTAGGAGCAGAAAAATGGTAAACAAAGGCCCAGAACCAGAGCAGTGGGAGCCAAACTGCTCAGCAGTAAGACCCAGAACCAGACCAGGAATCCAAGAAAGGAGAGCCAGAACAAGACATTGACTTTGGACCCCTTGGACTCTGAATCCTACAACCAGACCAAGACAAGAGACACCAAATAAAATGCAGAAAGTTCAGAATCAAAACCAAACTAAGACTCCATTCACCAAGACCCAGACCATGACCTTGGGACCTGAAACACAGAACCAGACCAAGACTTTGAAGCAGGCTCCAACCAAAATACTAAACAATAAGACACAGAACCAAAGCAGAACAATGAGAACCAAGGCCAAGGTTCAGAGCCTTTAGATCCCGAAACCAGTTCAAGAACCTGAAACCCAAAGAATGCTGAAAAGTCAGATCCAGAAAGAGACTCTGAGAATGAAACCAGGAGCAGATCTAGACTCTGAAAACAGAGAAAGACACCCTGAGAACCAAGGCCCAAAACAAGACCCATCATCTGAGCAAAGATCCCCAGAACAAGAGGAAGACTCGAAGAAGCTCCAAGAATGCCGAGATTCTGAGAGATGAGACCCCACACCAGACCAACAGTCTGTACACCAAGATCCAGAATCAGACCCCGAGCAAATCACTGGACACCAAAACCGAGATCCACATTTGGCTCAGCCTCCTTCATGCCTGTCGCAGATTTGAATGTGAATTGCCCATAATTACCCACTGCATACCCAGCGATTCATCATGCTCAGTTGTGAACAAGCCATGAAAGTGTGAAGCGTAGTGTCCCAGCTGTGTGCGTCTGCACAATGCACAGTTTGGAAAGACAATCTGAAAAATTGTTCCTGTCAACATCCCCATGGGCTCCCGCTTGGGTTTCCAATCTCCTTTCAGTCCTGTGCCACGTTATGGGAAGTGAACAATGAAGATGGAGGACGTCTCCATCATTCAGGTGCGTGCTGAATATTTGGCCTGCGGTTGAAAAATAGAGAGATCCCCTGGAGATACTTTAAGGGTTTGATGCATTGCTAAGAAACACATGCAACAGATGGGGAGGGGGATGAAACAGAAGAAGGGAGACGACAAAATAGAGAGATCATTTGTGTTTGATGTTGAAAATAGCAGGTTGAAGTGTGTGTTAGTGTGTGTGAGTCTGGGAGCCAGAGACAGTCTGACAGTGTGATGCAATAGCACAAGTGGAGCAGCATTTTGTCTTTCTGACGAATGGCTCAGTGGCCCGTGGGCTAATAGACCCTGTCTAAGATTTATGGGAAATTTCACCTCAACAGAACAAATGAAATGGAACTGGGGCAAAAAATAGATGTTGTCACATTGAACGGGGGACAAAATCGCATATTCAGCCAAACTATACAGTAGGGGTGTTGCTCAATCCATAATTTATTATACCAGTTTATACTAGTTGACTACTCGATTCTGATTGGTCAGAAGGTGTTATATAACAGCAGCTCTGACTGTAATGCTTGCTGTAGTTCAAATCACAGAGTGTTCTCTAATATGTTATTTCTATTGTAATATTTACACAATAACTCGTATGATGGCCCATCTACATAAACAGATAAAAAAAAAAAAAACACTTTCAGATGGAAGGAGTCTAAATAATTCATAGTAATAATTAGTATAAAATGCACTGAATGAAGTTGAAGGGTTTTGTATTGTCATATTTTACACCGCGTATGACGAGCAGGAACAACTTTGCCGATATTTAGCATGTCCATGACAACAGATGGCAAACCCAACAACAGTCCAGTACGAACCAGTATAAACCAGCTGTTTGATGAGGGTTTGTTGTTCCTCAACAACTTTGAGCACAAACATCTATACGCACAGATATCTAAAACTCAAAGTGGTTCAAATTTATTGGCAATTAAATCTCGATCAAGTAAATTATTTTGCCGAGGTTTTCCCCCCACCACAATAGCTATTTTTAAAAAAATTCAATTAAAAAAACTTCTCTGTCGTATTTTTCACCTGGGGTTTTGTCTTACTGCTTTTCATTCTCTTAATCGTTTTTCAGTTCATTTCGGTTTCATTTGTAGTTTAGTAATTTATGTTGCAGCACACTGAGAGACAATGGTTTGCCTTTTAGAGGTGCTATATGAATAAAAGTGACTTCAATTAAGGATTTATTAATTAGCATAAATGGAATACAATATTGATATGTTGTATAAAGTATGTTGTCATTAGTGTATAATTAACTATAAATCATTGTGTTTTCATGAGTTTAGAATGAGCCCTTTATATCTACATAGGGAGTGGGTCCACCTCTACCGAGCCGCCATGTTACGGTAGCCCAGAACGGACAAACCTCTAGAGAGCGTTCTGCGTTTCGCATCTTTACAAGGAAGAAGAAAGGAATCGGTGTTTGTTGGTGCTGGATTACAAGTCTGAGAACCCAAATTTAGAAAAATGGAGGAATATGTCATTTAAAAATGTACTTATTATTTAACACGGAAACAGCAAAGGAGTGTGAATGTAAGTACTTGGAAGTAATACACGCTCAGGAAGAGAGGGGTAAGGGAGAGTTGCAATCAACTGATTCCTACATAGTGGACCTTTAAATATACTTTGCGTTGGCATAAATGTAAAGTTAATTCCCTGAAATCACATCGTAAAGAGAAATTAGATTTGCTAACTGAGGGGATTTTTGACGCTCATTGTACAGTACAGTACGTATCTTTCAGTTTAAAACATAAATCTTTATGTCTTACTTCTATAAAACTTTTTATGTCGACAGATTATTAATATAAAACCATAGAAACAAACGACCCACTGGACACCGTTATGGTCTGTTTTACAATCTTATGCATTTTATAAACGCCTCCCTTCTGCAGTAACATTTCAGACAGGAACTTATTTGTGCAGCAGCTTCTGAAGTGGCCATTACCGATATGAGAGTATTATTTTTTTACTTTTTTTATTGCTTCCAAATCAAATAAACAAGTGCGGACAAAACGATCGTAAATGCGATTATAAACAGCCACAGGCTCTTAGAATAAAACAAATAAATTCCTAGAGATTTTTTTGCTTTTTTTGTCATTTTGCTTGCATTTATGCACAACACTGCGTTCTGTAATGTCCAGGGTTGCCAGGTCTGGGCAAAAAAATCCCATGAACAAACCTCAAAATATCATTGCCAAAGGTATTGTACTAATGCTTCATAATAATTTGCAATAGTTCTTTGCAGTTTAGAGTCTAGATTTGACTTTCACATAGGCCCTTGCAGAAGTATTCACCCCCCCCTACATTTCCACATGTTGTAGTGTTACAACCTGGAACTGAAATGGATTTAATTGGGATTATATGCCATGAATCAACATGGAATAGACCATAACATTAAAGTGAGGGTGAAAAATCAATACAGTTTGCAAAAGAAGTGTTTACAAATTAGTTTACAATAGTTCTGGTGCCATCAGAAGTCCCATAATCAGTCAAGCCTTACATTATTCCAGGCAAGAGAAATGCGTCACGTTGCAGAAGAAAAATACACTCGAATATGTCACGTGACTCGCTGTGTGGAGAAAGCAGAGCGAGGACGTCTTCGCGCGATCTGCGGAGAAACTTGACATTTTGAAATTCTCTAATGATCACACTTACCGGATTTGTAGATTCGAGAGAGGTTCTCTGTGTTCTCTTTTCTCATTCACCACCTCCATCTTACACTCCTCTATCCACACACACACCTACACGCACTCCCACCTCAAGGCTTGACACACAGTTTTAAGAGCTCAGTCCTTTCATCCTATTGAACGCTGAGGGTTTGAAGTACAGCACAAGAGCTCTGCAGAAACCTCATCTCCAGCAAAAGTAGCAAACTCTGCTATAAAACGGAGACACCCAGAGCTCTGACGGACACCGAGAGACAAAGTAAAAAGACGAACGGTTAAAACGGTGCTCTGAAACTTGAAAGGATGGATGATGGACAGAACAAAAAAGACTCGGCACTTTTTTCTCTGCTGAGACAGAACGTTAGCGAGAACAGGATGTTTTCTGAATTTTAAATCGCTCTCACTGATATCTTCAGCTTCTTCTCAACTATTTTTTCTCAATAAGCCTTTCAGGACAGTGACAGAATTTCCAGCCATTTATTCAAAGGTCACGCTGTTTTCATACCCTGCCTTGGAAAGCAAGCAGGCTGGGCGATGGTGTGAGCGAAAGGTCTGATCTAAATATAGCCTCCATGCTGAGTATTCACAAAATGATTTTGCAGGATATTAAATTTGGGAAAAGCGGTCCGTGGAATAACGATAACTGCCACATGTGCGAGCAGCCGGGCTGGCTACGGCTCGAAGGTGCCCTTTTGCAAAATGACCAGTTTTGCCAGGAGGAAGATAGACGGAGGATGATAAGCTGACGATGTGAGGAATTTGTCCAATAAAAATGTTGTAATAAAGGAGAGGTGATTCATATCCAAACAGGAGATGAGATACAGATCAGTGAAGCAGCTGAAAACTTTCCTTAATATTTAAACAACAACAACAACAACAACAAAAAAAAGGTGCTACAATTCATGAGGAAAATGGTGTAAAATTAAAATGATAAAAAAATCTATGTTCAAAAATATCCTTCATAAGCAACAATTGTTTTCTTAGCCTAAGCCTTTATGTCTAACATTGTCCTCCCGCCTGCATCTCAGAACAGCATACCGGGGGCCGTAGACGGCCAAACTTCAGCAGGAAGTCATCCTGTGCGCGTACCAAAGCTTCCTCGTCGATGTATACCGCCGCCCTCCTGGCTGTCAGGTAGTACTGCACCTTCCTGAGGCTCCAGCCGAGCACGTACATCAGCAGGCCGCACACAGCAGCTGTGGAGCGACCCACGCCTGCGTTACAGTGCACGTACACGCTGTGCCCGTTTTCTAACAGCCCGTAGAGTAGGTACACGGCCTGGGGCAGCATCCGCACACGACCTGCAGGGGGCGACATATACAGCAATACAGCAAGACACATTTTTAATATTCTGTAGCTTAGACTCAGAAATGATCACCTCTGCAATGACGCATGTTAGATTGAAAAACGTTGAAAGTAACAGATAAGCAGACCTGGCAACCCTCGTGGTCGGGAGCGCTGCGTTTCTAAAATTACTGCAAGTTATCACTCAATTGGAGCAACAGTGGTTAAGATGTTGGACTAGTGATCGGAAGGTTGTGAGTTCAAATCCCAGCACTGCCAAGCTATCTCTGAGCAAGGCCCTTAACACTCAACTGCTCAAGGGTATAAATGATATATGTAAGTCGCTGTGGATAAAGGTGTGTGCCAAATGATGTAAATGTAAATGAAACTGAGCAAAAACAGATGCTCCCTTCCCAAACATACTAATGGGTAGCGCTCCTATATTAATTGACACCACTGGAAGCCCCGCCCCCTTGCCACCATCTCACATTAGTCCTTTATTTGGACGCTGCTCTTGTCTCGACTCGATTTTTCCACATCAAAGATGTAGCCTCGCTTTCTGGCAAGGTAAATGTAGAAGTACTGTGAAATAAATTCTGTTCCCAAGAAGGTTCAGTCAAAAATGCTGCTTTTGACTTGAGTCATTTTGAGCGTGCCTTTGGTTACAGGATTACGAAATTCCTAAAGTAGGTGAAATTTCAAACCATGAAAAAAAAAGATCTATGTTGAATAATAAAATGATTCGGATCTTTTCAAGTCCCAACAATCCCCTAAAAATGACCTAAGAGTGTCTCAAAACCTATTTAATCACAAAGGATGAAGGACTGTAATATGAATATGCAAATTGGAAACACGTCCGTGTGTCCTCCAGCCATCCCAGACTCACCTCTTTCTCAAACCACACTGCTAATGCGTTTCTATTAGCGGTGACACGTTACGCTACGATGAAAGAGAAGAAGCCAAACTATGGCCTTGTAAACTCTCGAAGAGAAACGGAGATGTCTGTCCAACAAGATTAGGGGTATAATACGTCACCTTTAACACAAAGCCATCTCCGTGCATGACGCTAACCTGCATGCTATATGCTTTCCTTTTCTTCTTTGCGACATTAACCTTGTATCTTCAGGAACCAAACGAACAGATTTAACACTCGTATTCTTACGCTTTCCAGTATTCACTTCTGAGCAATATGATGCCCAAAAGCAAGGACGGACTTTAATTAAAAATAATCCTTCTGTAGTTACCATGTCACAAAAGAAACTAATTTAATAACTCCACTGCTGTGGTGCAGAGCGTGCAGTGCTCTCTAATGCTTTTTCAGTGGACAGGGAAATGATCTATCTTTATGACGTGATAACCTTGTATTAGTGCAGTAAGAGATATGCTTACCCCTAAGTGTGTTATGGGTGTGTTTATCTTTTATCAGCCCTGCTGTACTAACACCTCCTAACCTCCTATCGCACTAATTCTTTTTTTACCCATGTGTAATATTTAGTTCTCCGGTGTAAACAGCGCCTTACTGAGAGCCGAGGAGTAAAATAGGGGTCGAGCAGCGGCGAAGCAGGTGTGAACTCAGGAGGAAGTTATGACTCAGCTGTTTTGGTCTTTAGTAATTCATTAGCAAGTCCACCAGGCGAGGCAAATCTCCAGTGTGGTACAAAGCGCCGTGCTTTGCTTAGCTAAGAAGTGGTAGCTGACAGTTCGCTAGTTAAGCTTTTTATTTGCGAAATTGCACATTGTGTACCTGAGAGTTTCATACTATTGCTGTTTGTTATTTCATTTGGAGAGATTTTGTGTATTTGTTGGTAGTTTGCTTGCTCTAGACGTTGTCTGCTATTCTCTGAGGATTTGTGCTATTTTTAGAAGCTTTGTGCCATTTCTAGAGGCATTGTGCCAGTGGGAGGGGTTTTTGTATCAGCTGGAGAGATTTGGTGTCTTGGGGCACATGGGGCATCTCAGAGAACAGGAATGGGATCGATATCACCTTTTACTTTGAAAATATAAACATGTGCGTGAAAAAAAACCATTTTTCTTGTTTTTTGGAGCTTTTCTCTTGAATATACTGGGAACAGTAGGCTAGGTAAAAACAGAAATTCTTTAAAAAAACCCACACTCACACACACAATATGCGCCATTAACCACTACTGTGAAGTGTGACATCACAAATAAATTCAATGCGGAACACAGGTTTCCCCAAAACAGGTGGAAATTCCATTTTTTGACCTCTGGTAAAAGGGTTAATGCAAGATGTGCATATGATTATTATCCTCATCTGACGAGGTGTCTAATGTAGCACATTGTGTTTGCATCCTCGACAAAATGTCAGAAAGTCATTGGCCCGAGGACTAATTGATAAAAGGTAAACGATATTATTTGAGTCTGGCTAGCATCGTTCATGCATGCTAATTATATTTCTTCTACAACTACAAATAAACAACTAACAGCTCAGACATGAAATCTGCCCACCCTGGGCAACTGATTCTCCACCACTGTATTACAAACTATACAGTGCCTGTAGCTAATTCTTATAATATACACACCCTCTGTGCTCATGTCCGGCGTCGGGATCCAGACGTAAGCCAGACCGCAGTCTCTGTACAGGTACATCATGGTCTCCGGGGTCGTGTGCTCGTTGGGGTCACGCCGGCAG
Organism: Parauchenoglanis ngamensis; assembly: GCA_030014255.1. Classification (NCBI taxonomy): domain Eukaryota; kingdom Metazoa; phylum Chordata; class Actinopteri; order Siluriformes; family Auchenoglanididae; genus Parauchenoglanis; species Parauchenoglanis ngamensis. Next base: position 19,367,851 of record JAQMYM010000015.1, read on the forward strand.
CCGTGCGAGTTGTTTACGACGTCCCACTCGGTCTGGAAATTCATCACGGCCGTGACGCCCAGCTCGTGCTTCAGCTTCAGCGTGACGTGCTCAACCCGCCGAGGGCAACTGCCCAGCCAGACCCGCGGCAGGATCCTGCACAGGGAGGGTGAGCGACACTACAGTCAGTCCTCGGATCGATCCAACGTGCGGTGTGGCGATCCTTTAGCTCGTACAGTTCCCGTTTAAGCACTCATCCTAAACTACAAGCAACATAAGCGACCTCTGTTTATTCATTATCCCAAACGTTTCCTGCATATTGTGTCGTTTTTCTTGCTAAACCAGCTAATTAACAGAGCTGTTCTGTGCTGACGTAGATGAGGGAGAACATTAAATGTGTGGGGTGAAAAGCACTGGATTGTGCTGACTTGATAATTGTAACATTTAACATTTGCTGTAGGTTAAAAAGCAGTTCGGAAATCGGAACTCGGAATGGGAAAGGATTTGGGAAGGTGAAAACGGAATTTTTATGTCAGTCACTTCAAGCCAAGTTCATTTCGGTGAACTCTGCGGGTTTGGAAACCTCAGATCAAAAAAAACAAACAAAAAAAACAAGACTTTTTCAACTTGCTTACTGTTAACCGTTAACAAACTGACTAGCTTACGTTCACCGCTCATGGTCTCCACTTCCTCCTGCCGAAAAAAAGATAATGCTTTTTTTCTGACTGCTTCTTAAGAAAGAGTTCCTTTAAGGATGAAATATTTTAATTGTGATGGGTGTGGCCTCTTCCAAGATGACCCCGCCCTTGTCCAGGACACAAGGCTCCCTGAATGGTCTGATGAGGATGAAAATGATGTAAAACATGATCAATGATGACCTTCATGGTGACTAGAAATCAACACATCTGAACACTGTTGTGAGATTTTGGACTGAGCGCTCCCCTTAACCATCACCTGAAGGAATGTCTTTTGGAAGAACGACGTTCATCTTTCTAGTACCGTTCCAGAGACTTGTAGAATCTACGAAGCTGAATGAATTTGTCTCCTGTACAAGCACTTTAGGAAACATTCTTGAGAATATTTTTAGAGGAACTTTTCTTCTAGCGCTAATTTCAGGCTGTGTTTTTTTTTTAATAAGCACATTGAACCGAACACCGGCTGATTTTCCAGCCAGCTCGGACCGCACTGAGATTCACCTGACATTACAAATTATTTCATCATTTATTTAGGGAGGTATCTAAACCAGGACAGAGAGCATCAGGTACATTTAATCTGAATCAGAGAGGCTTTATTAACTATTTAATAATTTAATACATTTCAAACTTGATGATGACACAATTTACATATAAAGTGCTTTTTTTAATTTTATTCACATTTCAAGAAATGCTATTGTCCAGGTTTTTCAGTGCTTCGAGCCATATCTTATTAAACTATTTTTATCCATTAATCACATCGGAATAAAACATAACCTGCTCTGAAGTTATTATCAGTGTGAGATTTTTTTGGATTCCAAAATTATTAAAAAAAAGAAAAAAATCTATTAAAGTATGCAAATGAGCCAACAGATGATAAAATATCTGCTGCTTTGCATATTTCAAAAATCCAGCCTTTTTTTTTTTTTTGCTCAGACTTTCAGATATCAATTGAGCAAAATATTGTTATTCCATGGAAATAAAAGTTTTAAGACGTAAGTGAATAAAATGTAACCGTCGAATCAAAACTGAAATATGAATAAAAATCTTTGTCAAAGTGTGGCTTTGGTCAATATGTCATAGATTTATACATGTTACCGAATATAATCATAATAACTCATACATAAATCAAATACTGAAAATTGACATCGTTTTTGAAAAATGAATTAGCCTTGTTATTGAGTGAATATGAGCAGATTTATGAAAAGGAATCTAAAAGATTTCAGCGCCAATATTCCATCACTGTAATGTAAATCAAAATAATAGAACAGCTTGCGTAATTTTAGGACATTCACCGGTGCGCCATGTGGATTTTCTTCCTCCAAAGCTACAGCGAAGACAAACAACCTCCTCATCATCATCTGCATTAATCTGTAGAGCAAACTAGGTAAGAATGTTGTCTTGGTTACAGTCACCTTTCCACCATATCCCAACAAAATGCTCTCCGGGCCAAACTGCAAATGTGTGGTTGTCTTTCCGAAGGAGGACAGAATGAGCAGAACTGTTTGAGCTGTGATGAGAGTGATATTTGAACAGGAGGAAGAAATGGACCCTTGAGAAGGAGAGGAACAGTAGAAGGATACTCCGTGGGCTCGCTGGTTAGAATTCGAAGGTATTTTTAGAGCCTGCGTGACAGTCAGACCCCTGGCTCCTCCCCCTCCCACAGTCATCTCATTTATCCATTTGTCATCCTCTCTCAGACAGACAGAGAGAGAGGAAATGAGACGGACGCAGACTTCACATTCAGAAGGGAAAAAAAAAATACAGCCTCGCTCCATCTTTCTTCCTCACGCACCCTTCTGTCTGAGGCAGAGCGATCTCTTTAACCTTTTCCTCTTCTTTTCTAATGGTGCGAGTCAGTAGGATCAGCTGGTCTACAGGGAGACTGAAATACTTCCAGTTTTACTACAAAAAGTGCTGTGAAGATACAAAATGTTTCGAACGTTTGGTTTGAAGGGAGGGAATAAAAATCTCTCACGTCTTCAACAAAAATGACAATACGTACGTGTTTGTTGGGCGTTAAAATAGTTCATGATATGAATTGGTATGATCATCACAAAGCATTTCTAGCTACATACAAATGGAGAACCTTGATCTAGACAACGCCTTGCCTCAAACCCAAGACGTATAAACGTAGACGATGCATGTTAGGTGGAATACGTTAATGTGTCCGCCATCTTGGTCTAAGAGAAACTGACCTGTAAACAAATGCAGGTCAATTATGAGCTGTAGGTGTTTCAGGCTAATAAGCCGTCTAACTTGCATGTTTCTCAACTTATTCCCATAAATGTTGTCTGAAATTTAAAGGTTCATGAGCTACATTTGAAAAATACACCTTCTTAACACATTAACAGTAGAAGCTACGCATAGCTAGTCAAATTCATAATACGACTGCGACTCGTTCGGAAAGGAATGACTTGCTTGTACTTCATTTTGAGAATTCTGGTTCTTCGTTTTGAGTTATAACAGATTTAGGACAGAAAAGTCTCAGCCTTGACAATTCTGATGGTTTAAATTAGGTATGAATCACTGTCAACTTTTATTTGCTCTTGCAGCTTCCCCTCAGGGGCGTTTCTGACAATACAACAATCAAATAATCCATCCATTCATCCATTATCTGTACCGTATATCCGTCAGGGCCGCGGGGAAGCTGGAGCCAATCCCAGCTGACTTTGGGTGAGAGGTGGGGTACATCATAAACAGATCGCCAATCTATCGTCAGGGCTAACGGAGAGATGAACAAACATTCACACTCACGTTCACATCTACGGGGGAATTTAGAGTAGCCAGTAGACCAAATCTGCATGTCTTTGGGCTCTGGGAGGAAACTGGCGCACAAGGAGGAAACCCAGGCAGTTACATGCAAACTCCAGAACCCAGAACCTTCTTGCTGTGAGGCGACAGCGCCGAACACTGCACCAACATGACGTCTTACAGTGCGCTTTTCTGCGGCCATTTTGTAGCCATGTTCTTCTTCTTTCTATAGGGTGCCATTACTTTTCTCCCATTTCAATGACGAGTCTTATTTGTCATCATTTATTTTGGATTGCTTTCTTTCAAGTCATTAATATAAAACAAGTGAGTTTTGCTACTTCCTTCCAAGCTTTATTGTGGTCCTTTGTCTCTGTACACATTTAATGAGACGTTATAACAGGATAAGATGAAACCTTATAGCGCTTAGAAGGTTTCGTACAAACGTTTTTCCGAATAGATGTATTATCACGAGTGACGTATTTCCAAATTTATTCACGGCCCAATAATACCTCCGTCTCCAACATAGTTTGGTGCAAAGAGTGTTGGATGAAGCGAATGTTTCCAGCGTAAACAGGGTATTCAGGACACAACAATAGCGTGCTGTTATAATAGAGGCCATGCGGCTTTCTGCTCTCAGGGTAAATTACACATCATCACATGTCAGAGCCTTCAAGAGAAACAAGAAAGACTGAGTAAATGGAGTCCTGCGGTTGCTGTATTAATTAAGCTGTGCTATTCAGAGCAAATGGAGTGTGTTGTGTAGGTGCAGACGTGGGTGAACGAGAGGATCTTTAGGGTTCTGACCAATTATTAACCGGCAAATGTATTGCTTTCCCCCCCCCAAATATCAAACACTTACTGCTGACGGGTCAGTGTGAATAACTAGTTCTCTGTTTAAAGTTTATACCTGAATTATGGCATGACAGCAGGGATAAACCTCTCCTGTCTTTGGAAGACAAGAGGACGTCAATATAAGGTATGATTTTTGGGATCCATCAGATGATTTGTGGTTAACAGCGCAACAGCACCACCAATAGTCTTTTTGGCTTTCTACTTCCTAATTCCTGTTGTAAAAAGCAAGAGAAGACGATCCTTCCAACACACCAAGTACACTCATAATCGGATTTATTTATATATAAATATATCTGTATATTTTTTGTTAATACTGTGGTGTAAATGTAGTGTGCAAATATTAAATATAAATATGACATTATCAGTTAATTACCAAGGAGGTTATGTTTTTAGTGAGGTTTGTTTGCCTGCCTGTAAGCAGGACCGCATAAAACTTACTGAACCGATTTCCATGAAACTTGGTGGGAGTGTGTAACATGGGCCAAGGAAGGCCCGGGACCGGTTACATTTTAGCACGAACCCCCAGTCACGGGGCGGATACATGCAATTTAGCTTCTCTTTTGTTAATGTTGCAAGATTCAGCATTGGGCCTTGGTGGAAATCTGCGCTCGACAATGCCATGCATCTTAAAATCCAGCAGGTGGCAGTGAAACACAGTAGTGCCAAAACATAGCCAATGTAGAAACACGATTAATTCACTGAAAATATATCCAGGCCTATAAAGTAGAAAAGAGAAAAGAAAAGAGTGGACTGTTGTCCTTGGTGGGGGTCCGTACTCTCCGAGTGCCGTTCCAGTTAATTAATTCATAAAATCATCCCTGTAAATTACACAAAGTTTTGGTTTTTTTCCCGCACACTGAGAACATCAGAGGATCTTAATCTGAGATGTAACGTCTCATGGGCAATGTTAGGAATTAGCTGTAAGCGTAGTCGATGAGTGCTTGGTCAGCTTAGCCTTCAAATCGCCATTTTACTTACAGGAGTGCGTGTTGAATTAACAGCCTAGATTAAGTCCTCCCAATGACTTTATAACGCCTTACATATCTAAAGGTCTTTAACTCCAGCACCTTTAAGCACTTCAGTATAATGAACTCCATTCGAGTAAATAACACATTGAAACGGCCCTCGAGATGGCCACAGAGATCTACAAAGTAGGAAATGGTGAGAGGGAGTCGACAAGGGCGTGTTAAAAGCAGAATCAGAGTCACATCGATTCCTTCTTTCTCTCAGTCCGTCTTTATTTGCTTGTTGTGAATCATGAGCAAGCAGACGCCTAAGCTCCAGCCCTGCGGCGGTTTGTGCACCTGGATCAATTTGGCCTCTCGAACACATTCAATTTGGCCTTTCTCCAACGGATTTCGCCAATGGCGTCCCATCACGAGCTATTTATGAGCTCCCTCAGCAAACAGATATATTCTGTGTCAAAACTGTGCGTGGGTACAATCTCTTTTTTCTCCCTCCATTCATCATATTTATTAGACAACCGAGCTGCAGGAAACATCCAGCAAATTATTACAGGTTAGAAAGTTTCTACAGCGTACACAAAGAGAAGACCAGTTCACGGTATGTCGACCTTGTCAGAGTGCCATTATTTTTAACATAATGGAACTGCTTCACTGGAGGTTAACGTTATTAAGCACTGCCCCTGCCCTCAGCTCTGGGTCAAACACTTTATGACCCCTGAGCCAATTAAAGTTGAAAAGTTTTGCTTCCCTCTGAGGCTTCTAGTTCCTTTTCCTTTATATATTTTTAATTGTGAGGTCAAAGGGAAAGAAATTAGCGCTAATATCTACAAAGGCATTTTTTCTGGTCTACAAATATATGAGGAATAAAACACTGGGATCCGCGAGAGAGATCATTTTAGGCTCTTTTTTAAACTATTTTAGTCAAATATAAGATGCAAATCACCTCCAAGAGGTGTAATTCTTGAGAGAGAATTACTGTAAATTAATTCTTGTACACTTTTGTAGCTCTCTGGGCTTTTGGGTGTTCTCAGTCTTTAATAACCTAAAAAAAAAAAAAAATTTAATAAGATTTTTAAAAACTATTTTTGTTTGTTATAAGGAAGAATTAATATTTATTTATTTATTTATTTACTTACTTACTTTTTTTTTTATTACCTAAACGCAACAATCCTAAACTGTGTGAAGATTTTTTTTTATTATTATTATTGTTCATTTAATATAAGATATTTAAAAACATTATTTTCATATATGTTTCCATTTTTTATTCATTTTTTCTTTTGTAATTATTTCAGGCAGGATGTTTTAGCTTTTAATTACTATTTAGACAGAATCAAAATTCATATATCATCCAATTTTAAGCAAAAAAACTTACAAATCATTTATGCATGTAAGGGTTAAATAAACATATCCTTAGGGAAAATGTCACCACATCTACATGTTTAGTAACCAAACGTTTTAAACGTTTTTGTTTATTATTAAACCTAGATTGTGTGGAGTACAAGAATTAATTGTTACAATGGAAACAATAACATTTGAGGACTAGTGAACATTAATCAAACTTCTGACCGATCAGATCTGAGAATTCAACAGTAACTAACAAATGCTGTTTTTGTCTTTTAAGGCGAGACGTTGAGTGGAGGAGTAAAAACGACAGCGAAAATGTCTCTTTTATTACATGCAATACAAAATGAGACTCTTGCTCTATAATGAGTGACCTCATCTCTGATTTTGTTCACGTCATGTTCATGTGAATCAGTACTGCTGGATAATCGTAACTTTTTCCAGCACCAGAAAGAGCATGACAAAGTACAGAAATTATGATGAGGGAATATGAATATGACAATCAGCCGGCAGCAGAAGTGTAGCTGTGATGCCGCTGCGCTGCGTTCATCCAGCCAGTAATCCTCTGCCCCTTCGGGCTTAATTAATTTTGCACTATAAATTGATATACATGCAAATTTCAAATACAAAAGGAAGCCAGACAGGGAAAGTAAAAGAGAGAGAGAGAGAGAGAGAGAGAGATACAGCGAGAGAGAGAGAGAGAGAGAGAGAGAGAGAGAGTGGGAGAGAGAACGAGAGAGAGAGCGAGAAAGAGAAAGAGACAGAGAGAGAGAGAGAGAGCAAGAAAGAGAGCGTGAGAGAGTGAGAGAGAGAGTGAGAGCGAGAGAGAGAGTGAGAGCGAGACAGAGAGAGCGAGAAAGAGAGCGTGAGCGAGCAAGAGAGTGAGAGAGAGAGAGTGAGAGAGCGAGAGAGAGAGAGAACGAGAGAGCGAGAGAGAGAGTGAGAGAGCGAGAGAGAACAAGAGAGAGAGAGAGCGAGAGAGAGCAAGAAAGAGAGAGTGAGCGAGCAACAGAGTGAGAGAGAGAGTGAGAGAGAGTGAGAGAGCGAGAAAGAGAGAGAGAGCGAGAGCGAGAGAGAGCAAGAAAGAGAGAGTGAGTGAGTGACAGAGTGAGAGAGAGAGTGAAAGAGAGAGTGAGAGAGCGAGAAAGAGAAAGAGAGAGACAGAGAAAGAGAGCAAGAAAGAGAGAGAGAGAGAGAGCGAGAGAGAGAGCAAGAAAGAGAGAGTGGGAGAGAGACAGTGAGAGAGAGAGTGTGAGAGTGAGAGAGCGAGAAAGAGAAAGAGAGAGAGACAGAGAGAGAGAGAAAGAGAGAGAGAGAGAGAGAGAGAGAGAGAGAGAGAG
>JAQMYM010000015.1:19375873-19429862 GCA_030014255.1 Parauchenoglanis ngamensis
GTGGACTGGCGACCTGCCCAGGGTGTACCCCGCCTCTCGCCCCAACATGCTGGGATTGGCTCCAGCTTCCCCGCGACTCAGACGGATAAAGCGCTATAGATAATGGATGGATGGAAGGATGGATGGGTGGGTTAGCTACTGTGATTTTATTTAGCGTGTAAAAGGAGGAGGAGTTTGTGCTGCAGTGGCCGAGCTGCGTTAATTTTTGTTTTTGGTTTTTACCGCACGCTGCCTTTAGGAGTCGCTTTTTCACCTTTTAGATGTCGTTGTTGTCTTTCTTCTCCTGCGAGCTTTTCCTTTTAAGGAGCTTTGTGGGCGTGGCTAAACGTAAATGTGTTTGCTTGTTATTTTATGGGTGATGAATCGACACGTGCACGTGATTACGAAGGAAATCCGAGCCTTTTCTGGATCTGGCGGGAACTTTTAGTCGGATTGGCCTACGTAAACACGTACGTACAGCTTTTATGTTACTAAATAAGTGATAAATGAGGCTCGGTGCCTTTTGAAGTGAGCGTGTGATGATTTAGGCGAATACTTTCCCACAAGTCGCCAAAAAAGAGCCACACGTCGGACACTCATGCAGCATCTGAGATGTTTCTGTACGCGTTTCTAGACACAAGCTTCAGAATCATGAAGGCTGCGATCTGATCGTCTCGCTACACTTCTGTACGCTACAGATGTTCTAGAACTCAAGCTCACGGGATATATATTTTTTTTCTTTTACCGAGCTAGTCCGTTTCCATCGTGGAGAGGCGAAGAAGAAGACATGAAGAGAATGAGAAATGATGTCATTAAGTGAAGTGTCTGTCGTGGTGTGCGTTACACACTTGGAAAAGTGCATGGCCTGTTGTCCAGCGACGCTGAAGTAGAAGTTTGTCGTGTGCCTCATCTCGTCCGTGTGGCCGCTCACCTCGATCCAGTGACCGATCGGGTGACAGTACACCCCGTCCACCATGTTGCTTTGATCATACACGCACTCGCGATCGTGATGCGGGCCGTTACCTGGAGACGGAGTAAACCGTCGTTAGAAATCGAAATGAAAACGCTTTCTTTTGCTCTTTTTCATTATGATTACAGCAGCGGTTCTTCAGTGAAACCTGGATATATTTTTGGGAAGTGCAAAATGATGGGGTCGTAGCTGCTACAACCCGCTACGTTAGCGAATATCAAGGTGCAAGACACACACGAAAGATGCGTTTGGTGTGACTTGGTTTACGTTTCCTACAGTAGCGCTGCTCTTGCTCGGAGTGTTCAGTACTCTTTCTCTGACTCGTGTTTAGGTCGCCGCTGAAACGTCTGCGGCCGGCAAACCCGCAGGCTGGCACTGTGAGGACGGGATCACATCACAGCTAAAAAAAGTCACTGCTGTGTTCATTTCTCGTCTGTCAGTTAGGAGAATGCAAGCAGATACGAAGGCTGCATTAAATCTTTATTCTTATTAAATATTAAAGCTCAGGCCATCAGTGTGCTGCGCTCTGCTGGGCCTTTATACTGGAATGGCATTGCGTTTATTAAAGTCATGACGTATTTGCTGCGAGCACGCTGTGCTGTGACATAAAGAAGACAAATGAACGTGTTATAAGAAGAGAGGAAATGCTTGATGATCCTAGTTCCTATTAACGAGAAGCCTGGACATACAGGGCTTTAACCGTATCTCCTGATCGCCTCCAGTTCCAGCCGCGTCTGCAGGTCCTGATCACGCCACGTGCTTGAACATGGAGGCAGAACTATGAATTTGGACGTCCTGCCTGCCTGTCAGAGGGAACTGAGAGAATTCTTTTGGGCACACAGTTCGAGTTTAGAACCACGCCGTGCAATCAAACCACATTAAAAATAGCTTTACGCGTGTCCAAAAAGCGTGCCGATGAAAAGGAAACAAACAGAGAAACAAAAAAACTGAAGAAAACAAAACAAAAGGAACATGATTACTGTTAACAAGCCTGTGATTGTGTGTGTGGAAAATAACTAAACCTGACAAAAGTTACACGCAGTCACTGCTGGAGTGCAGAATGACTTACGCCTGAAGAAACAACGAGACAAAAGACGTGAAAATGTTTCACTTTTCTCTGTTTTTTTTAGTCCGACGCTTTTGGAGTGTGAATGAAATGAAAAAACTGCTGATGAAGTCAAACCAGATTCAATTTAAATTCCAACAGGACGGAAGGACGACGTGTGTGTGTGTGTGTGTGTGTGTGTGTGTTTGTGTGTTTGCGTCTTGTCTGTGGCATCGATGCCATCTAGTGAGAAAGATGGCCCATTACATTACATTTTATTCTGCAAGCTATAAACACAGTTACAGGAATGCTTTATGTAATACAAATACGTTTTTATTACTCTGAGTAAATCAAGGCCAGGAACTGTTTACGCCATTTTTGCAAATAAGCAGAATAAGAGGAAATTTTTCATAGTTCTTAGAACTGTTCGACGAAGTACCGCCGTTTTTCTGAGTCCGCAATGCAGGAACTGAGAACGATCATAGGTCGCTGTTTTGAGGAACTTTTTAGCACCTACTTCAGGGTATGTACACTCCTAGGACAAGAGGAACCATGCGTGATGTGAGTGTATGGTGAATGGTCGAGTTCACGAGCCAACACAGCACCGGCAACCAGCATTTTTAAAAACCCTTGTATAACGCTAGCGGTGTAAACAATACCTCTTAACGTTAGTGGTAAAAAAAAAATGGGGGGGAAATGATGTCGTTATACCAACCGTCGGCCGGCTTGTGTCATTTCAGTGTCTGTACTGGCGGTGCGAAAGCAAACAGGAAGGTATGTAGTTCTCGAGGGCACTCGTCAGTGAGTAGTTCCTTCGATTCTCTAGAACGTTTGAGCACCTACGGTAGCACCTATCATCAGAGCTGGCAGAGAGTTATGGAAAATTAATCAACACCTTCAGACTAATCAGAATGGAGAACTTAGCAAACAGTGCTGCCGTATTAAAAAAAAACAAAACAAACATCTATAGCTACAATATTTACAAATGATACAATCTAACATATTTTCTCCAATGCATTTCCCACCAATCAGCAGATACCTTCCCAGATATAGTTCCCATCAAGCCGCTTAAGGAACTTGAACCAGAACTTGTGTGTGTAGGGTTCAGTGAGCTGCACTTCCCCGAGCCACAGGCAGGGGTCGCAGCCAGACGCCAGAGTCCGCGTAGGCTTCATCGGTAGCGCGTCCCCGGCGTCCCAGTGCCCGAGCTCCGGGCGCGATCCCGAGACAAACACCTCGACATCCGAGCGCTCGGGAGTCAGCACAACCCCAAACCTAAACAAAACCATTCTCGGTGAAATGAGAACGAATTCAGTCGTGTTCAGTCGCTGGGAGAGACGTTTGGCATTAATAATAAATAAACGCAATTTGCTTAACGGCGTTAAACTGCAAGAGCTAAAGCGTCTGAGACTCCCTGGATAAACCCAGTGCCTGTTTTAGCAGGACATTGCAAGAGGAGTCACGTCATGGCGTCGTGTTTAACCTTTACAGTATGACGTCTTCGCGAACGAGCCGACTCTTTTAGTTGAGTCGACTCACTTATCTCAAGAGCCGTAAACAATCCTTCTGCTAAAGAAAACCCTTATTCATTTAAATGCATTTTATAATCATGTAAAGTAATAATATACAAGTGTGAAAACATGCAAAAACCAAGAGCTTCGGCTGGTTTTCATAAAAAAAAAAAGCCTTTTGGGAGTCGTGAAACAGAGCCAAGTAGAACTGACTCACTGTGTACCGAGTCGGCCAAAGACCCTTCAGATAACAGAGAGCGCGCGCACTCTTTAAACTCTTCCGGGTTACAGCTCGAGGAAGCAAATGACAATCCCAAATGAAGCACTTAAAGAACAAAGATATTAATTGTAAGTATGTAACATGAGAAATGATACATGTATTCCGATATAAAAACATTTAAACATAACACACACACAAAAAAAGGTTTCTCAATGGATAATGTATTTTAACATTGTGGGTTTTTACAATAATTCAGTTCAATTCATTAATATAGCACTTTTAACATTGATCAATGCCACAAAGTAGCTTTACAAAAGTCCAGATATAGATTTAAATCCATCCCTAATTAGCAAACCATAGTAATGAGGAAAAACTCCCTGAGACGACATGAGGAAGAAACCTTGAGAGGAAACGGGCTCAAAAGGGAACCCACAGCAAGGCTGTCTGAATCCATTCGAGCAAACATGACCTTTTCAAGTAAGGGCTAAATTTCAGATTGCTCACAGCTCAGCAGCTTTATGCAATCATTGTAACATTCCAGATTATTTATGAGATGAAATATAAAACGGCAGACATTTGGAGTCAACTAACGTTTTAATGACTTGAGTGTATTCCGTCGCTCACATAGTTTCATTAGCATCAGCGTGCTCTTGTTAAGAAAGACAAGCTGGGCCAAAGATGATAAAATATCTTTTTATTCAACACAACCAAAACCACATGCAGGTCCGGACTATATAGTGTCCTGGCTTAATCTCCAGATCGTTGGTGCCAGCACACTTGGTCAAGCAAACACTTTACTTCTTCTTCAGCAGCAGCAAGAGTTGCAAAAAAAAAAAAACCCACTCCATAAGGCCTTCATTGGGATTACACAGACATAAACACAAAAACTTGGCTTTGGGTTATGAGCTAATTCAGAGCTCCTCAAGCCCAATCATCTATCAAATTCAGCTCTGGCTGTACTTAAAAAAAAAAATGCAACAAGAAACTGAAAGACACAAAAGCAAAGTGTGCATGGATGGATTATGACTGGAAATCGCTGCAATACTTGAAAGGAGACCAAATTATTATTACCCAACAGATTAACTGCACATATTGTAAAGCTTTTGGAAATGAATGCGACTGTCAGCAAACGTTTTCATTCAGCATGCGCTCGTGAGCTTGGACACTGAGATATAACACATTTTGCACGTAAACTTTTATGTTATGAGTGTGTACGATATTTAGGAAGGTGCTACGTTATGTTTGTAGAAATGCATTAAGTGCTTGTGGAGTGTCTTTTAAAAGTGGAACCCTCATTGTGCCCTAAAATAAAAGTCTTGGAGGATGACGATGATGCCAGTCTCTGGGTTGAACAAGGTTCCAAGCATGATGGAGTTCAGTAAAGTGCAAAGGGAAAAAAATGATATATGGCCAACATGCTTTGACAGCTCATACTGTGAGAAGACATTTTTAAAAAAGTCTACTCTGATGGAAAGAACAAACATACTTGGACAGCCAGATTTCGTGTAATTGCCAAACTCTGATCCGAAGTCAACACCTTTACTCATCAAAACCTTGTTATTGGACAGAATCGCAGGGTGCTTGTTTAGGATCAGCTGCTGGTCGTCAAAAACTGGAAATGTATTCAAAGTCACCACAAGATCACAGGTTCTGGGAATCATGGAGTACCCTCTACCCTGCACATTTACCCTGCTCTAACGCATCAGATTCAACTAATCAGTTAATTAAGGACCTGTCCTGAGGGGGGATTGAGTAGGAGAGGGGTTACTTCCTGAGTAGGACAGCAGGGACTCCAGGAACAGGGATGGGAATCTGTGCAATTCATTACTAACAATGAATGACAACTGGTAGTAGCATTGTAACACCACTTAAATGTAATCGAAACCATCTATCTTTCACTGTTATCTCCATCGGTGCTTGTTCTGGAAAGATGCGTCCTCCTGTAAGGGTCTTGTCCAATCATACCAACCGGCGCCCATGGACATAATGTAACGCAGCACTCGATGGACGCGAGCATGAGGAAATCTACAAGTGACTCCACTGCGTCAACTTCTACTCCACAGCTTAAGGCTCTTTGTCTGACTCTACTCAAGTGAGTAATTTTGTCATTTTAGTGTTCCCTCTTGGGCAGAACAGCTCTAGACGTTACCACACATTTCTGTGAAAAACAAGGCAAACACTGAAAATCTCAATCAGTGCACGTGTCATTAAAACCGACCAAGCACTTGTTAGATTTAGATCACGTATGTATATTTATAAAAATAATCTTAACTCAAAAAAATAATTTGTCTTATGTACACAGCAATGGATATTATTGATTAAAGAGGTTAGGTAAGTTAGTGTTATAGCTCTTTCACTCTGGTGGGGTTTCTTGATGTTGTTGTTGTTATAATACTGGCTTGAGAACGGAACGGAGCGATCGCCCGCCTCGGGTAAGCTCCCTGGTCGTGCACATGCACGGCAGTGGCACGGCCTCCACCTGTCTATAGACCTCGTTATACGGACAGCGTTTCAGGTGGTCTGCCATGCTGGAAATGTCCGCAAACTCCCACCTGGTCACTGGACTGAAGGCTGTACTGAATCGCCACACCTGCAGCATATACATGTTACATATAGATGAGGCACTACTTTGATTTATTGCAAAACATTCTTTCAGATAAACAGCAATGCTAGTCAGTGTCTGAGTTGGTCCTGGCTGCTGTGCTGATCCATCCCTGACATTACTTTGGCTAAAATTACCAGGTTTACGTGGCATCCCAAAGGTGTTATACTTATGTGCTAGACTGAAATGTAATGGGCAACCAGGTATATATGTTATTACATAGCTAATGACCCAACACCTGTGTAAAATTAGGTATAAAATATAGGTAATGACAGAGGGATTGAGTCAATAAATGACCGCTATTGAAGCTAAACATTAAATGCATAGCTGGAAAGTACAACATTCCAATAAGGGTGATGTCAGAGGGACCAACTAGGCAGGGGAACCTGCACTGGTCACTTAACCATTAATAGAATTTAGCTATTAATAGTATGCAGCTTTCCTTTGTTAGCATGAATATTTCATTTATGTTTAGCTAAATTTGGCTAAAGTGAAAAAAATGCAGTGCATCTGAGTAATACTGACTATGACAAAACAGAATCTTTGTAGTCTATTCTTAGCCAAGACTACACGGCCTACCTTGTCTTTTATCTGCCAGGATTGCCTCCCGTCAGGATACTGCCTCTTTTCCCACTGTACCACCACCATGCCCCTTGTCTGCAGCAGACTAGCGCACACATCCCTCATGGTACGCGACACCATGGACAGCTGGCACAGGCTGAAACCATCCAGGAATCTTGCCACATGCTGCAGGATCTCAAAGGGCAATGCACTCAGTCGATCACACCCGGGCTCCGTTACTACGTCCTTCATGGGCTGAACCCCAAATGACCTGAGGTGTCGGTCATGGACGACCTTTGATCCCTGACTGGATGGGCAGAACCTGCGTTGGGAATAGGTGCAGCCATAATAAGCAAGCGGGCAGCGGTGCTCCATCCAGCCATTCAGCCCTGAGTGGATGTCTCCGTGGACATTGCGGAAGTGTGAGAGGAACTCTTCTCGGCGGAACAACTGGCCACATTCAAATGTGAACATGGAGCCTTCACGTGGGGCCCAGCTCGGTCGCGGCACTAGCTGCTCCAGAGTCAAATCTAATCGTAAAGTGCAAAAGGGACTTGGCTGTGAGAGACGGGGTGCAGCTCGGTCACAAGCCGAAGCAGATGCCACCTCTCCAACCATGGTGCTGGTCGCCAAGATGGCAGCAGGGAAAGTGAAGGTCTGAGTGCCAAAATCTACACGTGAGCCACCAAAGGAATAGATGGTGTCAGAGATTCTGCGGGCTCGTGGTGACTCCTCAAGGCAAAAGAGCAGCGCCGCAGCCGTGAAGTCGATCTCGCCAAGGCCCAAGGGGTCATCCTGAGGCTCCTGCTCCAGATCGGATGTGTCCACAGCTTTGTCCTCCATCTTACAACGATGCTGTCTGTGTGGGAAGCTCTCAGTAAAGCAATCCTTCCGACTGTTAAGTGCAAGAGGCATAAAATTGCGGAGCAACTGAAGGTTTTGGAGTTTTCTCTCAAAAGCCTTATCAAAGTCTAATGGTAAGGAAGGCAGCACACTCTCTCTGGGAACGACAAGAGCCTGGGCGTGCACGGGTGGCTGTAACAGTGGAGCCTGGGATCTGGATGCCTCCTGCATTACAACAGTGGCTAGATCATGTCTCACTTCTGGTCTGTGCGGAAATAATGGACCAACAAACTCCCAAGAACCACCATGCTCTGAACACTCATCTATTGCAGCTGGTTGCATAGTATGGTCCTGTGATTTTCTGGATGCTACAGCATTGTGACATTTGTTGCACAAACTTTGCTTATCTTCATCTCCTAGTCTGTCTGAAGATTCTTGACAAAGTTCTTCACTAATGTGGCCAGGAAGTTTGCCTGAATCCCCATCATCAATTCCACCAACTGCTTCAAACACCGCCTCATTTTCAGAGGTGCTATCCTTCATTTCAATGTCTGCATATTCAACAGTATCTGGCTGAAGGGTTCCACCATTGGTCTTGCTGACTATACAACTTGGCTCAGAGCCTTTGACAGCATCTCCAAGCGCACCAAGAGCAGAGGCCAAATTTCTCCCCAATTCCATCAAGGTGTGATGTCGTTGAGGCTGCAAATCCTCATTTAAACCACTAACCCCACCGGCTATTTTATCACAATTGGACCCAGTGACTTCTTTCTTAAGTAACACTTCATGTAATTCTCCATTTAATTCTGGTTGTGCTGCTGAAACAGTCGTAGTTGGACACTGCGTGTCTGAGGCGTTGAGGTGTATCAGAACATTCAGAGCAGCAGACAGGCTTTTGGTCGTCTCTACCGTGGTTTGGTAAAGCTCGCCATAATGCTCCTCATTCAAGCCGTTAATCCCATTGCTGATTATGTCTTTTGAACAACTGGACACCGACACCCCATCCAAGTCTTCCTCAAGTGGCATGGTGGGAACCATAACATCTGCAATTATGCTAGGCATTTCCCGCATCTCTGCAAGCTGTGGTTTTCTTTCAGGGCAATTTGTGGGTGCGAGAGACACTAGTTTGAGCGAGGCCAGCATGGTTCGCTGGTCTTGCAAGGCGAGAACCATGTCTAGCTGTTCTTCCTCATCTGCCTCCCGACTCAACCTCTCGTAGGAGCGGTAGTCCTCGTCATTCACCGGCCACCGGTTCCACTCCATGGTGCAACATACCACGCCAGCCGGACACACTTCGAGATGCTCTGCCATCTTGCCTCGGGCCAGCATAAACGGGCAGCCGATGCTGTGGTTGAGGCATGGAACTCTCTCCAGTGGGCACAGCAGCCGATGCTCCTCCACCTTACAGCTGTGAAAAACAGCACCGCAAACCAGGGGGCAGACAAGGAGGTCGCAGGAAGTGCCAGACTCAGCTTTAACCATGCACCTCCGGTTCACACATGAAGCACAGTGCGTATGGAGCTCTTCCATTTTCAAGGTGGCCAAGGCTGGGATGCTGGCTGAAGCCCAAGCCTCGGGTTTAAAATTTCTGTAAGGCAGTAAAAGAACAAACACTGTGTAATCTTTCACCTACTTTCACATCTAGTCAGTATTTATAGCTTTGGAGAGTTTTAGTAAGGGCAAATGTGTCCCGTTCAAATAGTATGCTTATTGGAATTACCGATCACATTGGTATTATGAGACAATGGCTCGGATGTTCTAATTAAACCCGTTTATCCCCTTGTAGCTGATAAGTTGTTTCTATGGCGACTGTTATCTAAATCATATTTTAGCTCCTAATTTCAGTTAGCTTAATGCTACCATCTAAACAGCAACTCTACACTGTATTATTTTAATAGTAGATAATTATGTATATAAAAAAGGAAATAATGAAAAGGAATGTGTGAATGGTTTTTAACTATGGCAGTCACTGACTGTTCTTTGTTTATAACTTAACATAGGACACTTCTGAGTTTCCAACTGTTTTAAATCTGTTTTTATTTTGGGCATGATGAAGATTTTTAATATCTTACTGAAATTCCACCATAACGTAAACATGCTATTAGTAACCGGCCTGGAAGTAAACAAAAGCACATACTATCTTACCTTTAAATGAGTTATGCTGTATACAAGTATTTGCTTTATATAATCAGCATACAGACATTTTAGCTTGTTAAAACACTGGATATATAAATCAGGTTGTACGTTGAATTTGTAAAGGTCGAAAAATGGTGACATTTTGACCTGTGAAAGACACAGTGACTCGACATTCACGCATTCTGTAAAAGACTTTTTACACTTAACTTAAAACTTTGAATGCATGTTCAGCTTAGCTAGTATATAGTGCATGAGGGTCAATCTGTGAGATCACCAGAGGCTCCCAACTGACCACCAATGTGAGATCATACATAGGCACTATGTATTTGAAATTAGGCTTGAAATAATTTGTAATATTTTTACACGTCATCAATCAGAAAGTCAGCATTCTTTCAGGCATACATCTAGCTGCTAAGAAAGATGTGTAACATGAATAACATGAAAATCTGAAAGATCTAATCTGCGTTAGTGTGGAGAAATTTTTTCATTTTTTATTTTTAACAATATTCAGCAAGTCATACACAACTGTGGACCTTGTATTTCAGAAGTTAAGGCCATATTACACTAGACAACAGTCCCTCACAATTTTATGCATCTAGCATAACTGTTCAAAACTAATGACTCCTGGAACGTTTTCTGTGGCACTTTTACACACACCCTTTTTTTTTTAAATAGTCCATATACCTCAGAAATGAATGTAGACACAAGCCTGAAATTTTGCACACTTGGAATATTGACATTATTTCTGGAAAGTATGAAGCAACTCGGAGATTACGCATCAATCAACTAAATTTACTGGAGATGCACTGATCAAGGAAAAAAGAAAACGAATAAAACATTGCTGTTTCCTCTGCTTATCGTTTACACGCAGATGATCGACAGCGACAGTGGTGTCCGTGTGTCTTACAGTTTCTGTCAGGAACATTAGACATGTGATTTGCAAAATGACTATTTTTTTAAAAAAATGCACAGTGCCCGGTTTTGTTTTTTAATGCTTACTACATGTTTACTCCCACTGTTTCAACACAGCTTTGCATTATTTCTTCTTTGAGGTTGGCAGGTCTGAAATTCATGTGCTTTGTTCACAGTGAAGGTTTGTGTCGGGTCGGGTCGGTCAACACACCAGCCGTTCCCGGAATAAACTACATCAGGGTATCCGAAAACGTCAATACCAACACCGGCCCTGAACTGGCACATCCTTAGCCATGATATATTACAGCCATTAGATCCTATTTCAGTTGATTCGGTCAGGCTCGTGGTATTTCACTGATCAATAACAGTAATTTAAAATGACTGGCACTTAACAGCAAAGCCCAAATAATTAGATGACATGTTTGGACCAAAAAATGCTTGGGCTTTAAGGATGCATTTTGACCCACATCTTTGATTTGACAGCACAGCAAAGACATGTACACATGTAGAAACTCTGCATATTTAGATTAATCCAAATGTGTTCAAAACCCTCAACCACCTGCTTTACATATAAATGGCATTAAGTACCCGGATAAAGGAGCTTCTTAATATGCTGCTTTTAACAATACGTTTTAATGTGCATACGTGAAACATAAATAAATGCCAACCTAGTTATGCTAATGTTATGATTAGCACTAACTCTTGTTTGTTTTGACTACAGCCTTTGCTAGCGATTTAGTAACGTCACTCAAAAGGTCAGGTTTCTTTCAGGATAAATAAGTCTTCGGATAAAACTACATTAGACATTATCAAACAACAGGACAAATAAAACGTCGCATTTTCATCGATAACGAAAATAAAGCTGATCTTTTTTTAAACCAGCAATTTTTTAACCCACCCTATTCCGATAAACCCCGCCTCCTGCGCTACGATTGGCTACAACGTTCCGAACGCAATAAACTGACACCGAATAAAGCGTGAACTGTCCAATCAGCGCGGAGGATGTCAGTGCGACCTAAAAAACCAATCATTCAGCAGGAGGAGGGGGTTTGTCGTAATATGGGTGGTCACATAAATAACGCAGTCAGTTTGTTAGTTAGCTAAACTTTCTGGCTACAGTCCTGAAAGAAAAGTGCCTTTTCTCCAGCGTTCACTTACTTACCCAGAAGTGTCAGCTAGCCCCGGGGAATATGTTCACTACAAATCAGATACTGTAAAACAATAAACTTTGTTTTTTAACCCAAACCATCATCATTACTCGTCCTGTGCCGTATCTTTCAATGTTTATCAAAAAAAATATGCTCAGTGGCTGTGGGCTGTGTCTGCCCCCCTCCGTCCCGCTGAGACGCACGTCGATGGTGTCATCACGTAAGCGTGCGTCTGTCTGTACGTCACCACGTAAACACGGGTCCTGAGGCCGTCGCTGTGTGGATATGTAAGGCCATTTGGGTCAAAGCACAAAGCTGTCCAAAAACATTTCCAGTGACGTCATTTTCATTTTGTAAATATGTCAACTGTATTTATGAATAGTTTGTACTTTCTCCCCCCCCAAAAAAAGCATATAAACAAGATATATACAGAAATGACAACAAACGTTTGATTGTTATTACATGATCATTTGAACAAAAATGCAAGAAAAGAGTTTTTTTTCTGCAGACTTCAAACCTTTAACTCGCCGGGCTTCTATAATTACACTTTTGATTATGTTTACACCAGAGAATCAGTGAAAGTTTACCATAGCTTGGATGCTTACAGTTACATTCTTAGCAGAAAGGTGGGAAATATTTAGTCTTATAACGTGGATGGTGAAGTTGAAGCAAGTCAAGCGCTGTCTAAAACGTTCTTAGCATGTTTCATTGCTAAGAATACTCACCTAAAATGGACGGTTAAAGACTGTAAAATATTCCAGTATAATAGACATGTAAAAGTATTTCTAGACCTTTAATAATATTACTATTATTTTCCTATAGGGTGTTCAAAAAAGAAAATAAACACTGGAATTCAGATAGACATGAAGAAACTTGGCACATACAACACACACTGGCTCGTTACATAGAAAGGACTATTTAAAAAAACAGTAAATATCAACATTCCTTTATTCATTCACTTCTGACTTAATTAAAAGGACTAATAAAAAACACAAAACTGTATAGTACACCTACAAGGCAATACATGTAGTTTAAAAAGATTGCTCGATAAACAGTATTTTATTTTCTCTCTATACATGCAGTATACATACATTATTAATTGTAATGTTCTTATTACAGAAAATGACTATGTTCATATTAATAATATAATAGTTTGTTGCAAATTGAGTAAAACCTCTGAACATTCAGCTAGACATGGCTCAAATAAAATCTATTTTAATAGAGACTCAAGCTGATATTTTCTCTAGATGACAAAGAATTTTAATCAAAGCCTCTAATCGGCCCTTTTTCTTAGAAACGTGTGGTATAGGTATAATTTGGTGTTTAATTCTTGGTTCAATAATGACAATCACAGTACTAGAATGTGGAATACAATATTGGACCTTGACGAATGACGGTGGTGCTATAAAAAATATTTTTATAGTCAATCTTGGGTGGAATTATGTTACTTATAAGTAGCTTACTACAGCTGATGTTCTAATAGCATGGATGAGCTGGTGGCCTGATGGGTCACATGATGGTTCCTTGTGATTCAGATAGGAACCCCACTGGTGATGCACACCGGAGCGGAGTAGGCGCTCTGGGTAATGGAGCTCTTGGCAGACAGGGTGATGCAGTAACGTGTGGCAGGTTTAAGGTCAGGGACATCCGAGACCTCGCTTTGAACAGTCAGTACTACTTTGAAGGGATGAGATTCCGTGTCTTCCGTCACAATCAGGGTGTAAGAACTTGCACCGGTGACTGGAGCCCATTCCATGTGCAGGGTCACGCCCTCCATGTGCACAATCTTGATTTCAGGCATCGGCAGCACGTCTGAAACAGCCATTCATTTTTCAATTGTTAGGATAGAATTTGCTCTCTCAGACACTTTTGTGCTGCAGAAATTAGCTAAAGTTACCAATTATTTTTTGTTGCAGGAATCTACTGTAATGCTCATTCCCTGTAGATATCTAAATGGATATCTAATGATGAATTGATTACTCAAAAACATTGTATCTCTTATACAATCAGCTTTCAGAAGGCATTTTGTATGATTAAAGTTAGACAAAAGTAGAACCGTACAATCATCCATGGTCTCTTTAGTGTTCTATTTGCAAAGGGTGCTTGGACCCCGCAGATCGCAACTTGCAGGAATATCATATACAATCTCATTCGTTTTAATTTCTAATGATTCAAACTAATACTTATTCTCCAATTACGTTCCAAAAACAATAACCAATTTAGAGAAAAGTCTACTTTGTTAAAAAAATACAAGTCCTTGTGTAAATTGTTACTAAAGGACCATTAACATTTTAGAGCGACGACATTAATATAAACTTGAAACTGGCACTACTGTCAAAGCTGCTGTTATAGAAAATGAATAAACACCTTCTCACCAATCAGAATCAAGTATTTAACAGCGGTGTGGTATAATGTCATTCATATAATTCATGAAGAATGTTCTCACCTTCGTCCTCTAGTCCAGTCAGAATCTCTGCCTCTCGCAAGGCTCTCCTACGACGGCCTGTCGCTAAGCCTGCAAAACACCAGCCAAGTACACAAGAAAGACAGAAAAATCAGAGTGAAGGCACAATATTTCATGTATTAAATAAGATAATCACTGATGTGTGGGTGAATGAAGGACCTGTGGTGTTAGTACTGTACACTGGGCAGAGACCTGAGGAACAGAGAGAGAGAAGAAAAGTAGATCGAGGGAAAAGCTATTCTTTCTCATATTACATGAAAATCTAAACTAGAATGCTATTAATTCCCCACATGTGAACAACAATTAATACATTACAAGACAACTTAATGTAGCAAGTAGAAAGGTTTTTATTTATTATTATTTTTTTAAATGTAGGAAGTGAAAGTTAAACATATTAAATGAAAGAAAAAGTCAAATAAAGTACAGACACTTACACAGATACCGTGTACAGTAACAAAGTCATTGTACATCTGGCTCATGAATGATTTTGGTTTAGAAAACCTAGAAACTGCTAAAACGAACTTTTGCCATGACTCACAATTTGCATATATTTGCATGCATTTGCTTAAAGTTGCATTACTGATAGTACTTTGCTTGTGTAGTTGAGGGCCAAGCAGCGAAGCTGCACAGGTACCCGTTGTGTTTCTACCTTTTTTTATTCATATTTTTCTTTTTCTTCTGGCTAAGGTGTCTATGACAGCCCATAGAACTGTATGGTAAACTGTTTTGAAATTTGGCACACTAATTGGGGATAGTCCCCTGATTATTTTCACCAAGTTCCATGTAGAGCACCTTGAGTGCTCTAGTGCTACCAACATGTCAAAGTTGAAGGGCATTTATGGATGTAACGTTTGGACTTTATTAAAGGCACTTAAAAGTTTTCACAGGTCACACATTTTGTCCAATCTTCACAAAATCAATCTACAGACCAAGCCTCACAAAAGCTAATTGTTGGCTTTTTGATTTGCCGAAATGCTCACTCATTATAGCCAATTAAAATCAGCAATGAAGCCGCCAAACAGGAAGTGAGGTAATATCTCAGCAATGCTTTGATATGTCAACACCAAACTTGGTACATGGACTTGGGACCCCACATTAAGGTAGCACTTAAAAAAAATTGTGTCATTTGACCACTACGCGGTGCTTCAATAAGAAAAAAAAATCTTTTGACTAATAACTGTTTATATATTTGCCTTAAAATAATAATTCTTGTGTCTGGTAATACAGAGCCAGGTGCCAAGGCCAGCACATGGCAGTTTGGCATGTAAACCTAATTGATGCGGCCGCCATATTGGATTTATCAAAAGGTTTCCAAATTTTCCACAAATTTTGTCCAGTCTTCACCAAGTTTAGTACAGACAATCTTTGGACCAAGCCTCGCAAAAAAGTTGCTTGTTGGCGTTTTGATTTGCAAAATTATTTCTTCGTCTCAACCATTTAAATTTGGTGGCAAAATCGCCAAACAAAATGTGAACTCCTATCTCGGCCAATCTTTGGTCAGTTGGCATGAAACTTGCTGTGACTGTATACAGCCATGCCCTTGACAAAATGGCATGAAGTCTCCATTGCAACTACTGTGTGCCTCACTGCTTGCAGCTATATTTAAAAATGTTTCTTTGGAAAATGGGCAAAAGCTGTACCTATGCTTATTATTTGTATTTTTAATGTGTACCTCTGTAGTATGCTGTTAAAACCCCCTTTAAGGTTTTTTTTTATATTTATAGTTTAGAAGGTCTAAGTATGTACCTTGATACCTTGTACACCTATGTGTAATGGTACCAAATGTTCAATTGTCAGTTTTTTTGGTTCTGTTCATTTGCTCAGATGTGGTGTTTAAAATGGTACCTGTAGATCCATTGACAGCAAAGGACGGCACTCCATTCCCTGCTCCACTTCCAGCGATGACTACCACTGAGTAGAGGATGTTACAGGGCACCAAGAACTCATAATATGTCCGCTCTGTCCAGTAGGACGCCAACTGCACGAGCGCGAGAGGGTCGTAGAGGAACTGGCCATTGAGCTCTGCCAGGTACTGGACAGGTGAGCAGGTCACGGTGCTCCAGCTCACTCTAACCAGAGAGGCATTTTCCATGTTACGTTTGACTATGGTTACCGAGGTCGGGGGACACGGCACTGTGTGGGGCAGGACAAAGAGAACGTTAGAGAAAGTTTGCAACTCGACATTCTTTCATTAAAATATCCTAGGGTATTTACCTGTTCCTTTCTGCACTAGTGGACTGCGAGAGCTGTTGCATACTGCGTCTGAGGCCTGCACACTGAAGTTATAGAATGTCCCGCACTGAAGCCCCGCAATGGTACATGAAGTGTTTGTGGTGTTGCATTGATATTTGTCCCCTTGTGCGTTGACGGCCAAGGCATAGTACCACACCGAGAACTTGCTGGAGGTCCAGGAGAGTGTGGCTGAACTGTTTCCACATGACATGGACACATCCAGACTCACAGGTGCACATGGAGCTGAGGACAGAGTGGCACACAAGCCGGGGTTAAAGAAAAATGAGACACATAATAGATTACAAGAGTGACGGGTGGTGATGATATTAGACAAGAAGTTAAAATCTGAAAATGTCTAAGTTCATGCCGTGTTTCCTCTGAATATAGTGTGAAATACAATACACAGAAAACCCTTTTGGTCCTGTTGTCTGTCCTTTTTTTAATGCGTCCTTTCAGACCCCTGCAATTTGGGTTGAGGATATGATCGTGTGTGTCTCACTTGTGAAGAAGCTGAGGGCCTGGCTGGCGGGACTGGTGCAGTTCCCATCCGAAGCGATCACGCTGAGTGTGTAGGACTGGCCACAGTGCAGGCGGCTCAGGGTGCAGTTCTCTGTGGTGCTGCTGCAATTTTGGACGTCGCCGTCCCGACCAGCGGCTGTTACATAGTAGGACTGAGCAAGGTTAGTGTGCGCCCAGGACACCAACACGCTGTCTGTGTCACACAGTGGCTTCACGCGCAGCGCCTGAGGAGCGCACGGGGCTGCGGATGAAAAGATCACAAGACACAGTGTGTAAATTATATTTAATGAATTTTCTGAGCGAATTAAATATGTATTGTCTGTGGTCCTGTGTACATCTGCAATATTCACACTATTCCCTTCGTTTCTTTCGGCAGCTTTCTTTGACGTGCTTCATTTGCAAACGATTCACTCTTTTTGAATGAGTCTTTAATACGAACGAATCGTTCAACACCGACTCATTCCTTTTGTTCTGTACAGCCTTCACAATTGCACCCGACAAAAAAGATTGTGTAAGTTGTATTTATGGCTACATGTGTGCCGAACCTGATCTATACTACTTGAGTCAGTGAATCATTTCAGTCAAGACAAGGATTTGCACCTTTCTCATTCAGTGAATCTTTTGGTCATGATCCAGATGCACATCTATCTCATTCAGTGAAACATTGATGAGATTAATCTGATTTATTAATCACTATTTTTTATTTATTAATCATTGTATGTCTTTGTGTGTGTGTGTGTGTGTTTAGTACCCGTGCTGATGTAGTATGGAGGACTGCGGAGACTGCTGCACTTATCCGAGCTGGTGGCAACCATGATGGTGTACTGCATACCACAGAGAGCACTGTTAAGCACACAGGAAGTGCCAGTGCTGTTACACTCCAGGAAGCTGAGGTCCTGCCCTTCTGCTGTGACAACGAAGATGGATGACCTTGACTGACTGAACCAGCTGACTCTTATGGAGCTGTTGCGGCACTCTGTCACCGCGCTGACACCCATCAGAGAGCAGGGCCCTGAAGGCAGATGGCAGAGGAATAACAGATGGGATAACTCAACCGTAACCTGGACATACCATGGATGCCTGTGCATTATGAAAAAAGTCTAGAGCTTTTTAAGACTTTAGTTAGTTTACCAAAACATTGTATAAAAAACTGATATATTATATAGTTCATTATAGAGGAATTAAGTGGATATGTCTTTTGTCATATGGCTATAACAATACCAGTCTTGTGATGATAGTGATCACACATGGACTCAGAAACTCAGAATTAAACTTACGATGTGAAGCTATCTAGGTAAACTTGGCTATCTAAACAATTCCACGTTTTACAGAATAAGTTGCTACCAAATTTGTTGTGTGTGTGTGTTTGTGTATGAGTGTATGTTTACCTGTCTCAACTTGGAAGGAGTTGTTGTAGTGTTCACTGACACACCAGGAGTTCATGGCGCTAACTTGGAAGGTGTACTGCGTGCCACACAGCAGGCTGGGAACGTTACAGAAAAGCTCCGAAGTGGTGCAGGTGGAGTTAGCCCCACCCCCTGACACTGCTAATACCTGGTAAGACTTCGCACCAGTCGCTTGTTGCCATGACACCCAGACTGAGTTGGTCACACAGTCGAGGCTGCCACTCTGGCCCTGAGGTATGCATGGAGCTACACACACACACACACAGAATTATAAAAAAGACAACTGCACAATCCAACGATGCTGCTTTGCTTAAACATTTTTCCTGGCTATATACAGGTTTGAACATTTGATTACTAGATAATAATTTTGCCGAATTCACTTTAAAGCCAAAAATCAGAATTGTACACAGCCACCTCAAGCGTTCAACGCGGTTCTGAACACTGCTTTCATGTGATTTTGTTTTAGGTTCACATCATTTTCGGCGCTTTCATTTACATTGCCATGTACTTTTCTTTCAGTTCTAGCCCTGTCCTTCTGTTACCCACCTGTTCCATGTCTCGACCTGCATTAGTTTGTCTCTTTATACCCTGTCATGCCATATAGTACCTTTGCTAAAGATACCATAAAAGGCATGAAGACTGAACAATGCTAAGCTGGTGACTATAAACCTCCCTATCTATTCTACTGGATGCTATTGCGGATTTTGGTGTGTGTAGCTGTTTTGGTTACCTGATAAAGCTTGTACAGCAGCACTGGGTAGACTCTGACAGCCGCCCCGAACTGCCCTGACTGTCACAGACAAGGACAAACCACAGACCAGGCCTCTGATTGAACAGCTTGTGCCTGATGTGTTACAAGACAGGCTGATGTTGCTGCTCACTGCATCCACACGGAAAGATTCTGCATCCAGATTGGCTGCCCAAATTACAGTCATGGAACCGACTGTACAATTCATCTGGACTTGCACATCCTGGGGAGCGCAGGGAGCTGGAGAGAGCGGGAAATCAGGCATGTCAAATTAGGCACCAAATCATTAGCAAATTGGCATCATGGTGTAACTTATTCATCATGGTATCAGCCTCACTATGTGTACTTTATTATCCCTCTTTACATGTGTGCGATAGTTCTCTGCTCACATATCAAAGACGCTAGATCAGATCAGATCCCTCACCCGAGTGCACTTGCGTGACGACACTACTGCCACTTCTGCATGCATCATCCAGAGCGACCACTGTGACGTTGTAGAACGTTCCACAGAGCAGCTGATCAGCGGTGCAGGAAGGCAGGCTGGTGTTACAGGAGACGGTGTGAGACCCGTTGATGCTCACAGCAGTAGTCTGATATCTCAGTGCGCCGCCGGATGACAGCCAGGTCACAGCTGCTGAGTTGGAGCTGCAGAGCAGGGAGGCCTGGACACCAGTGGGCACACAGGGGACTGAGGAAGAGGACAGTGAGGAATGGCAAAATAGGAAAGATATTAGTGGGTTGAGTTTTGGAGTCATGTAAACATTGAGCCATGAAAAAATTCTTCCAGTGAGCAGATATATGGACATTTATACAGATATACTGACACTGAACAAAATCTTTATAAAAAGTAATTTATTAATTGTGAAATGTACAGATTCTAACCCTGGCCAGGGAGATTATTTATACATACTGCATTGAGTTTTGCACTCCTTAGCAAATGGCTGCAATTGAAATAATGCATCATTACAAATCTAAAGGTATATCTAAATGTATGCATCAAAGCATATGTGCATTACATTATATATTTTATCCAGTGCCTTTATTGATCATTTTCTTGTGAAAAGTAACCAAACATAGTCCAATCTTGATATTTTCTTCAAATAGTAATTCACATCATTAAAATATCCATCTTGCAAATACAAATAACAATTTATCCTGTTACAACTTACTAGCTATGTTTATAAAACAAAAAGACAAGAAGATAACTGAAAGATGTAGCATTTTGAGAGGCAGGGCTAAGATAGAAGGGGTGGAGTCAGGTGGATGGCTTAAACAAAACATAGTACAAAACTGTCAGTACTTGTAAATGAAATGAGACATAAACTACAAAGTGATTATTTGAATAACGATTCACTATTTGCGATTCACAAAATCGTGATTTCGGAAATCGCAATTACTTCTCACGTAAACACTTTCGAAAATCGTTTGGAATAACTCTTTAGTTGTGTACCTGACTGCAGATTTACTGGAGCACTGCTGCTGTTACAGTGGCCGTCCTGGCCTACAGACGTGAGGTTATAGAGTTGGCCACAGTGCAAGCTGGGTAACGAACAGCTCGTGTTGGTGCTGCTACATTGCGACCGGTATCCATCAGGTCCCACTGCTTGGACCAGATAGGACAAAACTCCTTGTCCCGCTTCCCATGAGACGAGTCCTGTACTGGTCCAGCAGTCCATGTAGGCACTAAGTTTCTGCGGCTTACAGGGAACTGACCAATCACAAATGAATCTCAGTTTTGAACTGCTTCTTGTAATAAATGGCATGATAGAAAGAAAATTATGTGCTATAAAGGGAAGGGCAGCATAAGAAAAATATCATATGACACGTAAAGATTTTTAAAGTTATAATTGAAGTTGAAACCCTTGAAACAACTGGCTACAGACCTCTGGGTCTCATAATGCTTCCTTAGAATGACTGCAGACCACTTTAAAATGAATGTAGTCTTACTTAGCTTAGAATACCACCTTAAAATGGTTTTAAATTATAGTCTAAAAAAATGGGTATCATATTGTCATATCACCGCAGTTTAGCACTAGTGCTACTATCAGTTGATGATCCACCCAGGAGATGATCAAAACCAGAAAGGAAGCATTCCTTCATTTAGACAATGGACAAAAATACTGATTATATTTACAGACATGTGTGTCGTACCTGTGTTCAGATAAACACTGCTGCTGTACGCGCTGGTGCACGTGCTGTCAGAAGCTGATATAGTGAAGCTGTAGGTCAGTCCACACAGCAGCTCAGTGAACACACACATGGTGCTGTTGCTGGTGCATGATGATGGATAACCTCCATTTCCCTGAGCAAGTACTCTGTAGGAAGTGGCTCCGCTGGTGGGCTGCCAGCTCACGGTGACAGTCCCGGATGCGCAGTCCAAAGTGGAATTCAGGGGGACAGGGACACATGGCACTGTGGGAAAAACAGAAGGACCGCATTAAAGATTGTATTTGAGGTACTTGATATTTGAGATTCTAATGCATTCAAGCACTCCATGTAATCTAAAACTAGCTATATAATCTAAAACAAGCATGTGTATGTGTGTGTGAGTGCTATTTTACCTGAATGCAGCTGTGTGACTGGGTTTCCTTTCACACTGCATATGTTGCTAATAGCAACCACGCTAATGTTGTACACATCACCACACAGCAGTTTGGATACATTACAGAAAGTTCCAGTGGTGTTGCATCCTGTCACGTACCCTTTAGTACCAAGAGCATGGACTTCATAAGACTCCGCGCCACCGTTAGGATCCCACTGTACCTGTGCAGAGTTGGCTTGGCAGTTGATGCTGGACTTAACAAGTGCTGGAGGACAGGGCACTGATGGACAGTGAGAGAGAGAGAGATTAAACATTTTTATTGAACATTTAAAACACACGTAATTGATTAGTAAACTGTGATCTCTGCACTACCTGATGTGGCCTGCAGGGCGGTGCTCCGATTGCTGCTGCATTGACCATTTGATGCCATCACAGTTATGCTGTATATCTGGCCACATGCCAGCTGCCTCAACTCACAGCTGGTGGAGTTTGTGCTGCAGGATGAGTTTTGACCACCTGGAGCTCTGGCAACAGCAGTGTAAGAGACGGCACCCACGACAGAAGTCCAGTCCAATGAGAACGAGCTGGAGTTACAGTTCAGGTATGTGAAGACAATGTCAGGTGTGCAGGGAGCTGAATATGGAAGGAGTCAGGCCATAAATTCTTTAAACATTAGACTTGCAGACTATCTGAAGACATTCAAGTAATGACTTCAAATTAAATATAAACATTTTCTTAAAATATTGTGCTATTGATTCCTTCGATATTTTATAAACCCATTTTTTTATCATTCATCATGTCATGATTTGTATATATAATGTATTGACTATTGACAGCAAGTCATAGTATAGAGGCCACTCTGCCTCATAACACCTCCTTAAAATTTGTTTCACAAAACTGTCTTAAGAAAGTTGTCTCTATCACAATAACGTCTTAAGAGGACTTATCTGTACCTCACATTACCACCTTAAAATGGCTGTGGTCTCCTTCACACAATATAACCTGAAATACCACATTTAGATGTCTATAATCTCTCTCACAATACCACCTTAAATACCACATTTTGCTGGCTATAGTCTCTATCTCATAATACCACCTTAATGGAGCCATAGACTCTATCTCACATTACCTCCTTAAAATGGCTGTTGGCGTCTTTATCTCACAATACCACCTTAAGATCGTTGTATTCTCTATCTCACAATGTCACCTAAAGATGGTTGTAATCTCAATCTCACAATACCACCTTAAGATGGCTCAAACCTTTCTCATACCTGAATGGAAGTCCACTGACAGACTCGGTAAACTCGAGCACTCATTCCCAACAGCCACCACCTGGACCGCGTATACCGCCCCACAGGTGAGACCCTTCAGAATGCAGTACATGTTGACACCAGAGCTATTACAGGAAGCATAGTCATTGTATCTGCTTGTAGCGAGGGCAAGGTAGTACACTGCTCCCTGGCTGACATTCCATGACACATGTGCTTCATTTTTGGTGCAGTCCATCATGATGGAGACACCCAATGGGACACAGGGAGCTGGATGCAGAAAATGAACATGTGAGGAGGGTTCAGAAATATAGGAAATGAATAAATACTTGGATCCTTGTAGCTTAATATGACATTAAATATGGTGTATACTTGAAAAATGTTAAAACGCATGACCTTTGAGCAGTATTTACAATGGCTTACAGTAATTGATGTGTCTGACCTGTGTTGAGGGACGCCTGCCTGCTGGGTATTGAATTACACAGGAGGCGGGAAGCAGTTACACTGATGTTGTATTTCTGTCCGCACTGAAGCGTTGCAATGCCGCAACTTGTAGTCGAGGACATGCATGTTGTGACCATGCCATCCGGGCCCACCGCAATGGCTGTATAGTGATCAGCAGTGTTTGATATGCCCCAGGTCATTGTAGCGATGTTGGAAAGACAGTCCACGAAAGTGGAGACAGCAGTGGGGGGACATGGATCTGCAGGGCACACAGGAGTGTTATTAATGCCAAAATATGCCTGTAAGGGCCTTGTATTTGACCAGTTAGTGGCTTCAATACAAAAAGCTCCACCCTAACAGTTCCTGCACAAAATGACCAAATTTAGAGAAGGAACTAAGTGAGTCCCCAGAACTGCAGCCTAGAAACTAAAATAAACCCTGGTTCCTCTGACGAAACACCATTATTAACAGAAAAATATTTTGTGCCCCTTGTCTCCTTTATTTTCAAGGTAGAATTGTACCCAATTTGGGTCCTTGTCAAGTCTATATGCTAACATCTATATAGTCTACATGAAGGGATTTGTTTAGTACACATATTTGCTCTTAGCTTTCAACACACCCAACCAGGAAATTAAGTCTCCTGAATACCTGGCACCCCTTGGGAGTTGGGAGCTGGAAGAGAGCAAAAATGTGGACCGATATAAGGTACCCAGGGTCTATTTTGGCAAATCTTGATCTATTATGTATGTGTGGCCAAATTTATGTAGACCCAGAATTAATTGTAATTAAAACTATGTGTATGTCTATTTCAGTATGCCTGTCTATATGCCGAATGTTGCATGATGTTTACCTGTCTGCAGGACAGAGGCGTTGCTCGGCTTGCTCCTGCATCCTTGCCCCACACTTGACACCTTGAAATAGTACAGCTGTCCACACTGGAGCTCTGAGATCTGAGCTCCGGTGCTGTTGGTGGTTAGTCCCACCTGTTGGCCGATGTTATTTTCGGCAGTCATCACGTATGACTGAGCAGCCCAGCTGGGCTGCCAGGTCAGAGACGCTACCCTCAGGCCACAGTCCATAGTGGCCCTTAAAATCTGGGGTATACATGGAGCTACACAGGACAACCACACAAATGATTAGAACTATCCTGATAGTGACACCACCCACTTGTCATAAATATTCAAAAACAGACCTTTTATGTTTAATGATATTTATAAGCTTTCCTTTGTTGTTACTCTCCTCTCTGTTTTTATCATTAGATTTATATCTACAGTGTAAAGTCTTCAGCATAGTTCATGCAGAGAAGACATTTGGCTGGCTACCAGAAACACTATGATGCAATTGTTGAGCAAACTGAAGTTATGTGGAGGTTATGACATAAACACAACCATTGGGAGAACTCTTCGTACACACATGCTATGGAGCTTTGATGGTTGTTCTACTCAAGGCATGCCCAAGTTGATTTAGAGTCAGATGGGTGACTATGGGATGCAGCAATATACTTCTTGTAGTTGTGAATATTCCCATAAAAATTTATATAGCACCATCTGCAGTACTGGAGGACACAATGCAGTATGCAACATATAATACATAACTGCAGAGAGTAAATAAGCTTGTAAACTTGCAATGGTGGTTTTGTCTCCCTGCAACCCACACAGACATCATCTCCTTATTAAGTATGCTGAAGCCTTAAGGCTCTTACAGATGATTGAATGTTGTCTCACCCATGCGGATGGTGGTGTTGTCACTAGGAGTGCTGCCGCAGTGCAGGTCGCTGGCAATGACCTGGACAATATAGATCTCTCCACATAACAGGTCAGTCCAGGAACATACAGTTGTATTGGTGGTGCACATGTGGGTGTGGCCTAATCTCTGTCCCTTAGCAACCGCAGTATAATTTACCGCCCCATCACTGCCGGCCCAGCTGACAGAGGCGATGCTGTCCTCACACTGAATGAAGGTCTGTGCACCAATTGGCACACATGGGGCTACAGAGAAATGAGTATTTTATTGGAGCAATAAATTAAAGAATTCCTAAAAACAGTTTCACCCTTACATAGGTGGATAATTTCACATGGGTGTTGTAAATTTGTATCTAAAACCTTCTGCTAAAATCATAAATGTTTGTCCTGTGCTTACTCCATTGAGGAAGAAATTTACACAAAGGTTTTTGGGTGAGACAGACTTAGAGATATAATATGCCCAAGGCAGTCATGATGTACCAGTTGAAAACTTGGCGGTGGTGCTTGTGAGGCTGTGACACCGATCATTCTGCCCCAGCACACTAAAACTGTAGCTCTGGCCACAGGGGACCTCCATCTGCATACTGGACATGGGGCTCTGGAAGGAGCTGGTGTAGCCCAGGTTTCCCATGACTGAGATGGTGTAAAGGAGCACACCAGTGGCATTGGACCAGTTCAGCTGGAGTGTATTGGTGGTGCATGAACCATTCACAGTGAGGTTCTGCACCTGGCAGGGTTCTGAACAAAAGATTAGATGAACAAAGCCCCATGATGGACATAATCCTTGCTTAAATATAATGTGAAGTTAAGAATGAAAACAAGAAGCAAAAGATAAGTAGAGTAGCAGAAAAGGAAAAAAGAACATAGTCAGGAGACAGAGAGAGAGAGAGAGAAAGAGAGACCTGTTGTGATGTTGACCGGTGCGCTGAAATCACTCCAGCACTGGCTGGTATAAGCCCTAACTCTCAGGTAGTATTGCACTCCGCACTGTAGTCCACTGAAGCTGCAGGTGTCTGTACTTGTGTTACACACTGAAGCGGCGACTCCAGCTGAAAAGGTTGCACTACCCAGGTAGTACAAGTCTCCCAGCCTCTTTTCCCAGGTCAGCACGGCCATGCGTGTGCCGCACAGCAGGTTCGCAGACAGAGAACGGGGTACACAGGGTCCTAGAGGTCATGGGCAGTCATATTAACATTATATACAGTATAATATGCATTGATATCTGACACCATAGTGCAGTTTAATTCCTGATTCTGATTGACCAGGTGTTGATTAACTAACAGAAACAGCTGTAATTTTTGGAAGGGGTCTAGTAATAGTAAAAGGTAAAGTTGTAACTTTTTTCTGACAAGTTGACATTAAATATAACTTTGAAATATAACTATAAATGGATAAAAAGTAAACATGTTCTTTAATAAGTGAAAAAATTGTAATCATTGCCAAATTGTATAAGGAAAACTAACATGTCAGGACATACTGTTATTGGAAGATAATCAACTTCAAAACGGTAACAGTAACTCTATTTTCAATGAGGGTTCCTTCCCACCATGCTGTCATTGATTATTTTCCTATAACAGCACACACCCAAGTGCTTTATTCCTTACTTATGCTGATTAAGACTCACGGCTTTGGAAGGCGATACCGGTTTCCAGGTTAATGTCACCCGCACTGTTGAAGGCTGTCAGGCTGAGACTGTATGTCTGTCCACACTCCAGGTTTGTAATGTTACAGCTGTTCTGCAGTGTGACACATTTTAATTGGTCCCCATTATGACTAGTAGCGGTGAGTTCATAGGACGTTGCTCCATCACTCCAGGCCCAGCTGACGGACGCTGAATCATTTGTACACTGCACTGCTACTGCAAAGCTCGTAGGGTCTGGCAGGCACGGCACTGGACATAATGACATATCATGCAATCAGTAATTTGAAGAGCAATGATGGACCCTATGTGAATATAAAGTTGCTGGTTACTCTGTTCAATATTTATTCTATATCCTATATTCTGTATTTATTCCAGCATCTTGCACTCTGCACAATTGCACTATGGTCTTTTTGCACATTTCCTACATACATGTAGATATGTAGATATATTTCTTTCTTGTACATGCACAAATGTTTCTTTGTAATAGCTGTATACATACATATATCCTTTTTAAGCACGCCAAGAGCAAGGTAAAAACCGGAGTCCAATTCCTTGTATGTGTACATATACTTGGCCAATAAAGCTGATTCTGATTCTGATTCTGATGGACACTTTGATGTACCCTTAAACATTTTATATGGATATTAACTTGTTACTAACCTGTAGTGAGCAGGGCCCCTACACTGCTGGAGCTGTTGAATCTGGTGCCAATGGCTATGACATGGGTGACGTAAACCGTCCCACACAGCAGTCCTGGCACGCTGCATGATGTCTGTGTGGTCTGGCAGTAAAGGGTGTCCCCCCGCCGTCCCTCGAGCACGACCATGTATCTCACAGCCCCGTCACTCGACTCCCATGTCACCTCCCCGTGGTCATTCACTGCTCGGGTTGCCAGAATGGTAGGAGGACATGGCTCTGCACAACACGTTATATAATTTCACTTTGGTCAGGAGTAATTTGAGATCAACTAAAAAAATGGGTGACTGTAGTGGTC
Organism: Parauchenoglanis ngamensis; assembly: GCA_030014255.1. NCBI lineage: Eukaryota > Metazoa > Chordata > Actinopteri > Siluriformes > Auchenoglanididae > Parauchenoglanis > Parauchenoglanis ngamensis. The sequence continues at coordinate 19,403,802 of JAQMYM010000015.1, forward strand.
TAAAGGATTGGGTTGCGGGTTAGGAACCGAGACACCGAACCCCCAATTGGGGATCCTCCCAGTACAGCTCCCCGGGTGCTGTAGCGGCCCACTGCTCTGGGTATGTGTGTACTCACTTCTCACTTGTGTGCGTGCATTCACTGCTTGGATGGTTTAAATGCAGAGAAAGTATTCATACCTTTGTTCAAGGTGTGCCATAAAAATGTGGGGATTTTTTTGGTAGGTGTTTTTATGACAAAAGTGATAAACACAGAATGTGGCAAAAGTGTTTAAAGAACGTTTGTATTTTTTATATAAAGGTCTGTTTAAATAGAACCTTCTCGTTTTACAATCTTGTATTGTGTAAATTAGATATTTACATATAAATGATTTAATAGTTGTAAATACAATTACAGTTACAATATTCCTAATTCATTCATCCTAATTCCTTCCTTCCTTGTGAAAATTGCTGCTTGCATATGTATTCATCACTAACAGACTAGTACTTGACACAATCACAGCTTTATTAGTCTGTTGGGGTAAGTTCATATCAGCTTTGCACTCAGTTTGGATATTATTTTCAATGATCCAGAGCTCTTGAAATGGTCTGGTGCAACTTCACTCCACTCTCAGCCACTACTCGCTCTTTAGAGTGACTGTTGGCTTCCTTCACCAGTCTCTGTCTTGTTTTTATTACCTGACAGTACACCTGATGTGTACTGAATGAACCTTCAACAGAGGTGTTTTTGTTCCAAAAATGAGAGCTGTTTGAATATTTCACAGGTGAAGGGCAATAATCAGTCAGTTGTGTCCTTGTTAAGATAATATGTTTCATATGGAGCTTCTGGAATCTGGGAGGTTGAATACGCTTGAAAGCAGCATTTTTAAGTTTTAAATTTGAAATACTTGACCAAGAATTAATTTTAATTTCGAAAATTCACTGTAAGAGAAACTGAGTTTGCAATAAAATACTGACAGGAAGAATAGGTGTATTTATCATTTTTTATTTAGACTGATCTGATCCATTTCTGGGGGATTGGAAGCTTTTGCAAGCCAACATATACCTCAGTAACATGCCAACAATTACACACTTCTTTGAATTAATAAATATTGTATTAAAATAAGTGCATTAACATAAACCTGAGATTTGTTTTACAGCCAGGGCTGCCGTCAGAGCCGCTGTTATAGATTTCAGAATACACACTGTTTTGGAAGTTAGCTCTTTTTGCAATCTAACCTGTCTAATATGGGTTGGCTGACTCTTCCTCACCTGTTCTGAGTGTAAGAGTGTTGGACTTGGCCCCCTCCTGGTAGACGTCGCTGTAGGCTGTCAGAGTGATGTTGTAGCTCTGGCTGCAGTTCAGACTATTAAGTACACACGAAGTATCACGGACTGAGCAGGAGTTCTGGAAGCCTTGCTGTGACACGGCCTGAGCGGTGTAGCTGTCAGCGCCTCGGGCCATGTCCCATAGGAGCAGAGCGACAGGCGGTGTGTAGCTTGCGCTCACCAGCACCGGAACACAGTGCCCTGAGATCACAAGATGAATTTGTTACAATTACAAATTTGCATAGCCATTATTACAGTGAAAAAACCCTGTCTTTTGCACTGCAACAGCTATAGAATAAGTTCTAACCATTTATAAGTGAATAAGTACAGTATAATCATTTACAATGTAATATGTAAGGTATAAAACATCACCTGTCTGAAGGTATCGACCCATGGTAGCAGAGCTATTGCAGATGCTTCCCAAAGCCTGGACCGTGACATTGTACTTGTCTCCACACAGCAGATTGATCAGGTTGCAATTTGTCTGATTAGTGTCGCAGGAGACGCTGGTTCCTGAGATGCTGCTTAGTGCCACAGCCTTGTACATCAATGCACCCGCACTCAAATACCACGAGAGTGTGGCTGTACCGGTCATAATGTCCATCTGAGCCCAGATATTACTGGGAGCACATGGAACTGCGAGAGGGAAGACAGAAAGAGAAGGTAATTGATCAAGGAGACTTATCAAGGAGTTGCTTGGTTGTGCAGAACTGAATGTCAAAAAATACCAAAAAAAAAAAAAAACCTCTGTAGCTTTTAGCTAAGATTATAATGACCTGATGTCATGGCTAACAATCATTGATAGCTATTTTTATATATTCATAAATGAATATGTATAAGCATTTATAAGTACGTTCAATGTCTTTAGTAAGGAATTAAACATGACAGAGCATGCTGTTAAATGCACATTGTTCCCAATTTGTGAAAAACAGGAGTTAAATAATATTTGAATGATTTTCTTCTCATTTCCAGTCATGTACACCAAGCTCCGCTCCCAAAATGGTAGCTTATTTTGCTTCATCTAAAGTTACCATTAGCAGGGATTGGCATGACATCGCTTTAAGTGTTTTATTCCTCTTATACCACATCAATTGTATCAACAATTGCATTTTTCTATATGTTGAACAAAACAGCTACTTTTCATCCATTTGATGTGTGTTTGTGTTTATTACCTGAGTCTATGTTTTGGACGTTGCTGGGCTGGCTGCTGCAGTTCGCGTCAGAGGCGATCACGTTTGCATGGTAAATGTTTCCACAGGCCAGGCCACTAATTGTGCAGCGGTCAGAAAGGCTCTGGCAGTTAGTGGAGTGCCCCAAGCTGTCCATCAGCGTGGCCGTGTAAAATTGCGCCCCTGAGCTTATGTTCCAGGATACAGTCAGGTTGCGGGCACGGCAGTCCAAGCCCAGCATGACATTTTGAGGAACGCACGGTACTGAAGCAGGGAAAAACATAGAAATTATGTTATGAGTATGGAATATCAGGAAGCTGAGCTTAATAAGGGGTGTGTGCCTGTCAGTCCCACTAAAGGAGGTGTGGCCTCTTATAAGATCAATTATTAGTTCAAATGAGAATGGCATGGTCTTTCTGCCCGCTGGTCCTAATGAAGGGATGTGGCCTCTGTGCCTCTTTGTCTCAGAGAAGGAGGTGTGGTTAATATAATTGTTGATCCTAGTAAAGGGGTGTGGTTTCTGTGCATGTCAGTCTCAGTGAAGAAGGCATTGCCTCTGTGATTTTCAGTCTCAGTAAAGAAGGTGTGGCTTCTGTGCCTTTCAGTCAGCAAAGGAAGCATGTCTTGGGTGACATTCTGGCTTAGTGACTAAGTATGTTTATATAATATGAATAAAAAGAAAAACTTCACTGGATTAGATCTTAAAGGTTAGTTTGTTAAAGTAGTTGAGAGGGAGTGGGTTTGGTGGTATGCTACTCTCCTGGGCCTTGACTCACCTGTCTTGATGCGTGTTGGGGGACTCGGCAGGCTTTGGCAGGAGCTGTGTTGCGCCACCACCGTGGCAGTGTACTGCAAGCCACACACCAGGCCTCTGAGGTCACAAGAGCCGTCAAAGCCGTTGCAGTTGTCTGTATAGCTTCCGTTCATGCTTACTGCTTTTACTGTATAGAGTTGACCACCCGCACTGCTCATCCATTTCACAGTCGCCACATTATCAGTGCAGCTCATAGAGGCATTGAGGCCTGGAGGCTGGCACGGTGCTGTACAGGCAAAAACATGATTAGGACAATGAGAAACAGGGAACCTTCATAGTACCACTTGATATATTATGACATAGGATATCCTGTGTAACTTGATAAGGATATAGCAGATTATACCACAACACTGTTATATTCTTAAATCATATTAATTCATCATTTATGTTACAAGCTGTCTGCAGTGGCCTTTACTTCAACTAATAGTCCTGAAAATACTGCACTGTAATGTGTACAACGTGGTTGCTGTATGATAGAGGAGAAGTGCAGGTGTCTGTGTGAGGGTGCTACCTGTCTGTACTATTATGGCAGTGCTCTGAGAGCTATTACAGGTTCGTCCTGCTGCAGTGACAGTCACCATGTATGACTGACCACAGGGAAGGGATGTGACCTTACAGGAAGTGCTACCATTAACAGTACTGCAGCAGGAAGCCATGCCCTCGGGTGGTTCAAGTGTGGCTGTGTATGTGAGAGCTCCAACACTGGGTAACCACTGGACACTCACGGTCCCCGTGTCACAACCCACTGACACATTCACACCCTCAGGAGTGCACGGTACTAGAGAAAGAGAGAATAATATGTATGCAATACTGAGAAAATATATGTATATACATACATACATGCATCAGTAATGATCTCTTACCTGTCTCAGACTGCATGGTGTTGCTGATTCCGCTGCTGCACCATGCATTAGCAGCTGTGAGGCTGAAACTGTAATTCTTCCCACACTGTAAACCAAGGACCGGACACATGCTGTCACTGGAGTTGCACTGATAGCGGTGTCTGTCACTGTCAGTTGCCACTGCAGTGTAAAACTCTGCCCCCGCTGATGTATTCCACACCACCCAGGCTGAGTTGGACAGGCAGTCCATCTCCACACTTGTCAAGGTGGGGACACACGGAGCTACACATACAAAAACATGTAAACATAAATGCATGAAAAAGGGTCACTCATTATCAGTGAGTTTTCAATAACACTGAAATTCACACTGACCTGCTTGAATAATTTTATAAGGTGAACTGACTCCATTGCAGCCATTTTGACTTGGTATTACAGAAATATTGTAGGTTCTGCCACATGGCACACGGATGCTGCAGAACGTGTTTGTGCTGTTGCAAGTGTAATAGCCACTGGAAGAGATGGCCTGCGCCATGTAGCTGACCCCGGCCACGCTGGAGGACCAGTTCACTGAGATAGTGTTGGAAGTGCAGTTTATGTTTGCGCTGATGGCCTGAGGAGGACATGGGGCTGGAGAAACACACACCATCAGGAATGCTATACTCTGGACTATATGCATATGGTAAAAAGTACAACTGCAAAGAGACAGGGCATAATTACTAATACATAATTACTCCTTTCCTACAAACTATCAATTAAGATTAATAATGTATGTAGCTATCCAAAATACAGACACTGAGATGTGACATTCAAGAAGAGTTTGCACCCTAAACCAGCACAGGTAACCTGACTGATGTAGGGGTACCACAATCATTGCTGTACTGTATATTCACCTGAGATGGCACTTTGTACAGAACTGCGGCTGCTGTTGCAGTTATCGTTCTGGGCCACCACTGTTACATTGTACGTTAGGCCACAGAGGATGTTAGGAACTGTGAAGAACGGCTTGTCTGTAACAGGGAACATCACTTGACCAGCACTGGCCTCCACCATGGCTCTGTAGCGTGTAGCTTGACCGCTCTGCTGCCAGGTAACATTAAGCACTGTTGATTGACACGCCAGTATCGCCTGGATGTTCTGAGGTACACAGGGAGCTGTATTGATGAGGTCAGGTAGAGATCAAGATAATTACTCTAGCCTCGAGAAAGTGGTCATACATAACTATTCTGAGATGAATGAGACACAGTCATTTTTTGAGAAAGTAGATGGTATCCTAAAAACTGTTGAGGTGAAAAGACTGATCCATCTCACCTGTTTTGACAATCTGGCTCTGGCTCTTTGGTCCTATACATGTTCCAAACACTCCTGACACATAAATCTCATATGTTTGTCCACACAGGAGTCCAGGAATGTCACATGTTGTCCTGTTGCTGCTGCAATTGAACCTTTGTCCCCCGCTGCTCTGAGCAACAGCCAGGTAGGAGACAGAACCCTGAGAGATCTGCCAGAAGATGGATATAACATTCGACTCACAAGGAACCTGGACAGACACCAGATTTGGGGGACAAGGACCTGCAGTAATAGGAATAGAACAGGAAGTTTTGTACATAAAAAAGATAGCATACAAAAAAGTGAAGGAAGATAAAAGCATTCAATATTTACAATTAACTTTGATATTTTAAAGACCTGTTACCTGAGGTAATGGACACCCACCCCTGTGCAGGGCTAGGGCAGGTGTACCCCTGACCAGTGACAGTAACCTGGTAGGACTGGGCGCACTGCAGGTGAGTCACATTACAGGAAAATCCAGTTGTGCTGCAAGTCACATGGTCATACACATCCAGGGCATTAGCAGAGGCGTTGTAATATAGAATACCATAACCCGGTGTCCATGAAATGAAAGCTGAGTTACTGCTGCAGTCCAGCAAAACATGAGGACTGGAGTGAGGACATGGCCCTGGACAGAGAGAAAATAAGAATGAAATAGAGTTAAATATCTCTCTATCATCTCAATACATGATCCCAGTATCTTTCCTTAAAGCACACATATTCTTAGTCTTGAATAGTAAGAGGGAAAACAAATGAGAAAAATATTACAAAGGGGTTGTAAGTGACTTTGTTGCCCCATGTTCATCCTGTAGACACCTGTACGTACCTGTAGACACAGTGAAGGGTTGGCTGGGCTGAGACCTGCAACCACCATGAACTGCAACAACTGTGATGTTGTAGAGCTGACCACAGTGGAGATCTGGTAAATTGCAGCTGGTGTCTGTGGTGCTGCAGTTGGACTTGTATCCTTGACTACTCACTGCGTACACCACATAATTGTCAGCTCCACGAGCTGTGTCCCACATTACTGAGGTGATTGAAGTGTCACAATCATAGTTTGCTATAACATGGGTAGGGATGCAAGGAGCTGAAAGAGACCAAAATAATGTCTTAAGGAGTAACAGTCTCACTTTTTGACAAGGTATCTCAATCTCTCACCTGTGTGCAACTTTCTACCTCTTTAACCTTACCTGTGCTGAGATCCACAGGGGCGCTAGGCTGGCTGGTGCACTTTGGCGTAAGCCCAGTAACCGTGACTGTGTATGTGTCTCCACAGTGAAACTGGTTGAAGGTGCAGTACGATGCTCCGGTGCCACAGCCCACCACTCCACCTGTGATATTCACTGCCGACACATTGTACGACTGGTCCACCCCGGTGGTGTTCCACCATACTGTAGCAATGCTGGTATTGCACTCTAGAGAAACTGACAGGTTTTCTGCTTTACAGGGAGCTGGTGGGAAAGAATAAGAGGAGCCCTTTGTCATAATTAAAATATTTTACTGACATTAAAGGTAGAATATGTGACCACCTCTTGTCCTTCTCTGGATTCAACCCACCTACAACCCACCTACTCTGCAAGTCAATACCTGTTTGTACTTGGAGGTCAGAACCCTGGATGGTGCAATGAATGTTGGAGGTGGTCACAGCAATGCTATAAATGCGTCCACATTTTAAGTCCTGGATGGTACAGGAATTGCTGTTGGTGTCACAGGAAGTGCGTGTACCATCATTGCCGATAGCCAGAGCGGTGTATGTTTTGTTTCCAGTAATAGCAGCCCACTGCACTGTCAGTGAATTGGCAGTACAGTCAAGCTGAGTCTGTACATTATTGATCAGACATGGTGCTGCCAAGATGGAGAGGAGAAGAAATAAGGAGCATAAGAGAAAAGAACTAGAGCAAGTTGACATGTTGATAGCTTTAGTCAAGTACAAAAACTCCACAGTGAGAGATATACTACCTTTTGAAACCAAACAGTCCTAAGCCTTTTATGCATGTGATATATCTAAAAAGCTTGAACAGATCTTGACTCTCATGAATGCAAACTGGTGTATGACTTGTTTACCTGAGTTAAATTGGGTGCTGCTGTTTCCAGTGCTATTGCAGAGCCCAGTGGAAGAGATTACAGTTGCTGTGTAAATGCGGTCACAGTCCAGCTTCACCATACAGGAAGTAGTGTTGGATGTACAGGAAATGGAACTACCATCACTGCTCACCAAAGTAGTGGTATAAAAGAGGGCACCAACACCACTGAGCCAAGTGAGGTTACCCTGGTTTGTGCCACAACTAGCAGTAGCTGCCAGACCCAACGGTGAGCATGGAGCTAAGCATACCCAAAGAGGACACAATATTTAATATCTGCTGTCTTCTTAGAACTAAATCCCACAATATTATTTAGCATACCTGTCCGGATCTGCACTGGTGCAGTGTACAGGCTGGTGCAGGTGTTATCCTGGGCTGCTACCTGCACTGTGAAGAGCCAACCACACTGGAGGTGGTTTAATGTGATGGATGTTGCTGTGGTGTTAAAAGTGGAATTTGCTGTACTGTCCTGCTGGGAGAACAGGAAGTAGGTGACAACTGGCCGAGGGCTGGGGTCCCATGTGATAATGATGTCATTGGTGCCACACTGACTGACTCCGGCCAGGTTGGCAGGAGGGCAGATAGCTGGAGAAAAGGGGTGTTATGATGTTACTGTTACTGACTTTAAAGGCTTAAAAAAGTGTATGAACATGCATATATTGGAAGGTGGTGCTTAAGAGAGCAATTTGGATGGAAGCCTGGTGAAAGTTAGCAAGATCACCAAGAATGACTGCTACTGAGGTTGTAAAATTATTGCCATCATTTTACATAGTTGTACAGCTTTTCTTTCACCTGATCTCAGTAGCATAGGTGTACTCGGGTCACTCCAGCAGCCACGCTGTACAGTAACGACTGTGACACTGTAGTCCTTTCCACATTCGAGGTCCAGGAAGAGGCAACTGGTTCCGTTTGTGGTGCAGTTGTGCCCGAAGCCATCTGAGCTTGCCGCTGTGGCAATGTACTTCTCAGCATTGAGGGCAGGAATCCAGCTGACAGAGCCAACATTATTTTGACACAGCAGGGACACCTGGACTCCACTGGGTGGACATGGACCTGAAACCAAGAGGGAATGAGGTTCAGGTAGAGTACATATCTTCCTGTGTTCATCCTAAAACTGTAGGGAAGCTCACTTGTGTGTGTATGTACCTGCAGTGAAGGTGAAAGCACTACTCTGCAACCCATTGCACACATCTGAAAATGGAGTGACCACGAAGTTGTAGGTCTGTGAGCAGTGCATTTTGGGTATTTGGCAGTAGATATTTGAGGTACGACAGTATTTGACATCGCCGTCACGTCCTAGGGCAGTGACGTTGTATCCTATGGCACCGGGACTTAGTGTCCAGGTCACTGATGCTGTGTTATTGGCACACTGCAGGCTGACAGACACATTCTGAGGAGCACATGGGGCTGGAACAGAAGAGTGGAACGAAGAAATAAGAGGGGGAAAATAAAAGTGAATGTCTACACAATGTTAGGGGATTTTTATGTCAGTCTATAAGACAACTGCTGAAAGGATAATTGTCAGTGGTGCATTAGAATTCATCTTATTACCGGTCTGCATCTGGGTCCTGGCTACGCTGCTGCTGTTGCATTGTCCTGCCACAGCCCCTACGCTGACATTGTACAATCTACCACAGAGCAGAGAAGAGAGTGAGCAATGGGTCTGGTTGGTGCTGCAAGAGTCTAAGTAGTCCTGAGTCTGAATACGGGCGATGAAGCTCTCCCGGCCCAGGCTCTCATTCCAGCTTAACACTGCCGTGCTCGTTCCACAAGTGTAGTCAACTCGCACCGCTGCAGGTGTGCAGGGAACTGCAGAAAAAGCGTGGAGACAACACACAGGGTAGAGTCATGATTTATACTTTAAGGATAAAGATTTCAATATTGAACTGACCTTTAATAATGGCTTGTGTCAGTAGTTTTAGCTGGAATCATCAGTAGTATCACACATATTTTAGTATGTGTACATCTGCCAGTATCTGCCTATATGTCATTAATGTCTCAATATTGTGTCAGTAGTATCAGCTGTAGTAGTATCAACCTCTTCGCCTTCTTGGTATATTTGCCGGTAGTGTCACACATTTGTGTCTGTAGTATCACTCGAACACGTCAGTCAAATCTGCATGTATGTCAGTAGTATAAGCAGTAATTGTCAGTAATTTAACCTATTCATTTAATTGATATGCATGTGAGGAGTGTCATCTATATGGGTCAGTAGTTTCGCATGTAATTGTCAGTAGTGTCACACATACCGATGTCAGTGGTATCGGTGTATCACTCAGCAGTATCAGCTATAAGTGTCAGTAGTATAACTTCTTTGTTATATTAGTGTTTAAGTCAGTAGTATCATCTCTGTATCAGTCATTTTGGCTGAATTTGTCAGTAGTATTGCTCTTATGTATCAATGGTATCTGCCTACATGTCAGTAGTGTCACACCTTTGTGTCAGTATTATCAGTTGTCAGTAGTATATCCTCTTTGTCCCATTGATACCATGGAAGTGGTATCTGTCTGTCAGTCTGTGTAATTAGTGCCATCCCTTTATGTCAGTCATTTTAGCTGTGATTTTCAGTAGTATATATAAGCACATCTTTAATCACATGTCAGTAGTATCAGTTGTAATTGTCAATGGTATAATCTCTATGTCCTTTAAGTAATAGCACCCATACTTGTCATTATTGTCACCACTATATGTCATTTGTGTTGTCTTTACCTGTAACAATGCTGATAGGAACACTAGGAGTGCTGTTGCACCACATGCCACGGGAGATGCCTTGCACTGTGTACCTCTGTCCACACTGCAGTCCCTGCAGGGTGCAGCTGTTATTAGCAGAGGTGCAGCCTACTGAATAACCGAGCGCTGAGGTGGCATTTACTGTTACATCCAGTGCATCCTGTACCCAGGTCCATGAGACCATGACCTGATCGCTGATACAGCTGGGAGGGAAAACATGTATCACAGGAGGGCAGGGGGCTGAGAGAGAGGACAAATTTGCGAGGTTAATAATACATACATTCATGTTTTACAATCTCTTAAATCATTTTTGCATTACTTCCTTTAGGTAATTTTCAATCTCTGCCACCTCCTTCAGTTCTGTTTTTTTCTCTCCCCAATATCTGTATAACCTCTCTTTCACATTTTCTCCACGCCTTCCCCTGGCCCCTGTCTCTTTTCATACCTGTTTTCAATGTTGTTCCCACCAAGGGGCTGCTGTTGCAGGTGCCGTCACTAGCAAGCACACTCACATTAAACACCATTCCACATTGCAGCCGTACGAGTGTGCAGGTCGTGTTGGAAGTGACGCATGAAGCAGAGGGCGCTGTCTGGCTCTGCATGTAAGCTTGGACGGTGTATGCATTGGCACCAGTGCTCGCGTGCCATGATACATTTACAGCACCAGAGGCACATTGCACCTGAGCAACCACGTTATAAGGGTCACAAGGTCCTGCAAAAGCCAGAGAGTCAAGTGAACACAAGGAAGGAAGGATTTCTTTTGTATTTTCAGTCCTGGTGAAATCACACACCTGTGGTAACGGAGAAACCTGCAGTAGCGGTGCTGTTACAGCTGTTGCTTGCAAGGACGTGGAGTGTGTAGGTCTGAGCACATGTCAGGCCACTGAAGTCACAGGAAAAGGCAGAAGTGGAGCAGGAACGGGTGAAGCCACTTGGGCCGGTGAGGACACCAGTGTAGGACAGTGCACCTGCCGCCTGAGCCCATGAGGCATGCACTGTGTTACTGACACACCCAACGCTGGCATACACAGAGGCAGGCAAGCATGGAGCTGGTGAAAGAGTGAGAGACTTATAAACTTATTAAAACTTAAAGTCCCTGTGTAAGTTAAGAAAAGATAACATATTGATGAGCACATGAATATAAACCTGTGTTTTTGCAGTTCCATTATTGTCAGAGCTGATATTATAGAAAATTAATCAACTCCTACTGACCAACCAGATTTGATAAACAAACAGCACTGTGGTATATTTATTTGTAATATATCTAGGGGTTGAAGGTTATTGTACCTGCCTGGATGATCTGACTTGGGCTCTCTGGTCCAGTACACACTCTGTTAGCAGCCATGACGGTGAGCGTGTAGCTCATACCACATTGCAAATTTGAGATATCACAGCTTGTGTCAGATGAGGTACAGCCACGCAGAGGCCCATTTACAGGTCTGATGAGGGCGCTGTAGCTCAGAGCCATAGGGCTCAGGGTCCAGGTCACACTCAGTGTGTTGGTATCACAGTGCAGGAATTCAGATACAGTCGCTGGGGCACAGGGAGCTACAGCATATGGTTATATTTTGGTTACTTGACCAATTAAAATTTTTGTGCTTGATATGACATGTAAGTATATCATCACTATTATCAAATTTCTTTTTTAATTAAAATTATATCATGATAAGAAAAACAAGAAAATAATATTAACTGTGAAATTAAAAATTAATGTTTAAATGTAATCTTTGACAAATATGACATAAATGTTTACAATTAACAAAGATTATAAGCTAGTTTTAATTTATAAATTTAAATTTGCAAAAAAAATCCCTTTTATAAGTGAGACCAAGAAGGCCACACACATACCCACATACACACATATTACCACACAAGACATTAAAACATAAACCAATATAAATAAAACCTAAATAAGGAGAAAAACAAAACATGCTAAAAAGTATGTAAAGAAAATATAAGAACCTTAAATTAGGGAGTGTAGACATAGGTTATAAAATAAAAAAATTCAGCACACCTTCTCATTATTAAGACTTAGCAAATAGGTTTAATTTATACTCAAGAGATTAAAACAGACTTCTTTAAATGTAATACTTGCCCTTAGGCTGTATTAACATCATCAATCATTCAAAATGACATTCAGGCTGTGGTAAATCTCATTGCACTTGCCAAAATAATCATTTTGCATTAACCCCATCTTGTATTCTCATAAAGGCAAAACAGTCAACAAATTTAATTTTGTTCACATTTTTTGTAATGCGCTATCCTCTGTAGACCTCATTAGCTGCAGGTCTTATACACACAGAGCCCAAATGCATTAGACAGCCAGTTATTTAACAGATCACAGTGAGGAGAAATGATTATAAAACTCAAAGCAAAATGGTAAACCTTGTAATAATAGAATAGCCTGGACTAGAATAGAATAGAAGTAATAAAATAATATAAATAGTGTTAAAAAGGCAATTACAAGATGACATTACAAGAATGTAATATAAGGACATGGCTAAATGAGAAAGTTATAAAGTTTACCTGTGGGCTGTGTGTAGTTTGCACTCTCTGTGCTCCAACACACTCCATCACTGGCTGTCAATCTGATCACGTAAACTTGACCACAGTGCAGGCCTGGGAACTGACACCCTGCAGAGCTGCTGTTACACCACAACGTGTGTCCATCTGATCCTACAGCCATCCCTATGTACAACACACTGGTGGGGCTCGAGCTCCAGCTCAGCGTTACAGCATTAGTGATGCACTCGATTGTACTGCGAATGTTAAAGGGTGCACAAGGACCTGTGCGGGAGAAAGCAGAGCAAATGGTTTATGAAAAAAGATTATTATTATTATTATTATTATTATTATTATGACAGTAAATAATTACAGACCCAAAACACACACACCTGTCTGCAGTATAGCACTTTGGCTCTGGGGGCTGGAGCAAACATCATCAATGGCCACCACACTGACATTGTACTCTTGGCCACATTGCAGATCTGTCAGGCTGCAGGTAGTGGTATTGGATGAGCACGTTGTCTGGTGACCTTTGTTGCCCACAGCGATGACCCTGTAAGACTGAGCGCCAAGGCTGGCTTGCCACATCACTGTGGTTCGGTTACTACAGGTCTTCGCAACTGTCACGTTGGTGGGCGCACATGGCACTGAGGTCAAGAAGTCACAAAGGACAGCGTGTAAAGGAAACGCGCTTGATGTTTGAGGTTTGCTTCTTTAGATTGGAGCTACGAGGGTAATGTGGCTAGCAAATAAGGGAACTGTACAGTACTTCCTCCAGCTTAGCCTTACACACTGCATGCTTAATTAAGCTTTGGGTAACATTAACTGCTCCATCACTGGATTGCCATATTTGAGGAAATGGTTCTACCTATAATTGTAGAGAAGGTCATGTATACTCTCATTCTTACAGCATACAGTTAAAGAATCTGGTTCCCCCAGATCATCATAGCATAAATGTCCTTGTACAAAAAGGGCTTTAGAGGAAGACAAAACAGTAATCAGCTAACAGGAAAGTTCACTCACCTTCTTTAAAGGTCACTGCCTGACTGAGCATGCTGAAGCAGGTGCCATTGTAAGATCGGACCTGCGCCACGTATGATTCGGCACATGTTAGAGAGCTGAGGCTGCAATTGGGAGAAGTGGAGTTGCAGAAAAGTTGCCTCCCATTGCTGGCAGCGACCACACTGGCGGAGTATCCATTAGCACCGTATGTCTGGTCCCATGTTAACTGGAGAACACCTGAGCTACAATCCACCCAGGGATGAAAATTCCTTGGCCCGCATGGAACTAACACAGAGAGACACAAGGAGAGATTAATGGAACTGAGTCATTTATAGTGCCTCACACATGTATACACACTCATGCACAGTTTGTTGTGTTACAACGTGGAAATGACATGGAATTAATTTGGATCATGAATCTACAGAAAACAACCCAGAATATTGAAAGGTAGGGGAAATATAGTTTTACTTACTATTTATTGTTTTTATTTATAGAATTATTTACAAATGAAAAAATGTAAGTAATGTAAGTTGTCATATAACATCTAAATTAATTCTAGTGCCACCAGTTAACATAAGAATCATATAACTGGTTGAATGGAGTTCATCTGTGTGCAAAATAAAGTGCCATATGATCTCAGTATTAGTTAGTACACCTGTTTCTGGAAGAACCCAGAGTTTTCAAGAGAACATACCAAAGCAAACAGCATCATGAAAACCAGTGACTTATCAAAACAAGACTGGGTTTTGGAAAAGTATCAATCAGGGTTTGGATATAATAAATATTAGTTCAAATGTAAAGAGAATGTCACAACCTTGACTTGGCCTACAGGAGATTGTCCACCAAAAGTCAGTGACCAAGTAAAGATGGGATTGGACAGAAAAGCAACCAAGTGGCCAAGGGTATGCCAAGGGTAACATCCAACATGATGCTACCACACCTTCAAACAGTGAAAACCTGCAAGCCACTGTATGGTTTAGGTTAAAAAGCCTCACAAAATATATACGGTTGCTTTTGACTCACTCGAGTTCATGTGGATGGGTCCTGAAGGCCTGCTTTGGCAGATGCCATTGTGGTAGGTGACGCTGACATTGTAGACCTGGCCGCATTTGAGGCTGGGAACCCAGCAGCTGCTGTTCACGGTGCTGCAGTTCAGCAGGCCTCCACTTTGGTCCACCATGTTGGCCCTGTAATAGCCAGGAAAGTGTGAACTCAGCCAGCTCACTAGCGCCCGGTTTGTATCACAGTCTAGAGTGGCCTGCACCTGAGACGGAGGGCAGGGGGCTGGGAGAAAGAGAGAGAAAATAAAAGGGATGAAGAGGATGTAGATTGAGCTCCCTTTATAGCACCAAGTACTTGCAATGTTGAAAATATATGTTTAATTTAATCAAATGGTCATTTGAATACTGTGCGCAATTCTGAACTCATGACAGAAGTGACTTCAGGACTATAGACACTGTAGTACCATTCCAGTTTCTGGGGCTACAGAATGTGCAAAAGAAGATGTCCATTTCTGAAAGAGTTGAACAAGTGGAACCTGATCATCAGCTACCTGTTTCCACAGTGATTTTGTTACTGACGGAACTGTTGCATTTGTAGTTGGAGGAGATGATGGAGGCATTGTAGGTTGTTCCGCAGAGCAGCCCCATTATCTGGCAATTTAGATCCATCGTGATGCAGGTGTACAGTCCACCTGACGAGTCTGTCACTGAAGCAATGTAGAACAATGCTCCATTGGCCATGTTCCATGTGAGAGTGATGGAGTCTGAACTGCAGTCAGGAATGGGCAAGAGATTCTGGGGAACACAAGGAGCTAAACACACACAAACACATCGTAACACTGGAAACAGTGCCTATAAACATGATGGTAAGATACAATGATATGGTCAACACTTTTCTGTGAGCCACTCATGAGCCTAGTTTTCTTAGTTCAGTTCTTATTTGTGTATTGTCAGGTTTTGAATACACAAATGTCTCAAATGTCCAAAAGAAACTTCCAGGTAGGTGCATCATCACTTACCGGTATTTGCCTCCTGACCCAGTACCACTGCGCTGTAACAGTTATCATTAAAGGCAGTGATCGTCATAGTCAGGCTTTCTCCGCATGCAACATCAGGGATGGTACAACTGCTTGTATTTGTGACACAGCTGTAGTAGCTCACGTAGCTGGCATTTCCACGATTTCCTCTGCCTTCCACGATGTACTGCGTCACCCCATCAGCTGCATCCCAAAAACTCCTCAAAATGTTCGTTTTACAATTTGACATAGTGATCAGGTTTGAGGGTTTGCAAGGTGCTAAAGAGACAGAAATAGAATTCTCAGATCATTTTGACATCTCATATGGGTAATTTTCTTTTTTAAGAGATCTTCTGCCCAAACGTTTACATAATTTAGACATGAATTTTGTATGATGCCACAAGTTAGCCAGCGATATACCCAATTTTTCGGATTTTCTCCTACATTTGGCTTAGGTAAGGAAGACCTTGCCCCGTCCATGGCTGTACATGCAAGTTACAGTTACACATTTCAGAAGGAGAGAGAGATCTGGTCACTTCAAACTTGCAATCAGGAGTTTACTATTATAAACACGTGTCTTCAGAGTGCTATAACCAGTGCTTACTCTTAAGTGTTCAGGATAAATCAATTCGCTTTTCGCTTCAGTTAAATACACAATAACCAAAAGATACAGTGATACAGGCCACGAGTGAGAGACCTTAAAGAAATAAACTGGGAAAATTCCCGTCACTCACCCAATGGTCTGTATCCGGAGACGAGCCCCCAACTGTTATAGTTTTAAATAATTTAGGTCCTTATGACATGACCAAGCTTGTTTAGGTTAAGCTATCGTAAAGAACATGATATACTGTCCTTGATTTATCTTATGTCGTACTTCTCACGCAGGAGACTTTCATTATGTCATATATTTTGTCCAAACAAGGTGTTTTTCTACTTATCTGTTCCCTTGAGAATACTATGACATCTGTGCTTTTGTGTATAAGTACTCCTAGTCTTTATTCATTAAATCAGACTGAGTTTAACACGACCTTGTGTCTATTGTTGACTCAAGTCTCCGAGTGCTCGACACACGGAAGAATGAGAGAGAGAGATGGTTGCAGAGTCTGATAGAGATTGAACCTGAATCAAAGTTCTAACAAAGTGCAAAACTAAAGCCATCAAACATATTTGGACTAATCTATAAGGAAAAAGTGTGTACATTTCTTTTTTTGAAAGATGGTGTTAGTTTACCTGTTTGGATGCTCACTGCTGGG
The DNA here is from genome assembly GCA_030014255.1 of Parauchenoglanis ngamensis. Taxonomy (NCBI): domain Eukaryota; kingdom Metazoa; phylum Chordata; class Actinopteri; order Siluriformes; family Auchenoglanididae; genus Parauchenoglanis; species Parauchenoglanis ngamensis. The sequence goes on from JAQMYM010000015.1 coordinate 19,420,847, forward strand.
CTGACTGGACCATTGCACATCCCATTCACAGCATAGACGGTAAAATTGTAGTTACGTCCACACACAGTGTTGGTAAAGAAACAGGAAGTGTCTGTAGTTATGCAAGCCTGTGTACCCCCAGCAGAGTCCATCAACTGTGCACTGTAGAATGCCGTATTGTTTGTTGGTGCCCATGAGAAGATGATTACGTTGCTGCTGCATTCACGGAACAGGTTCAGATTAGCTGGTGAGCATGGTACTGTAAGACAAAAAAAGTTAAAGATATGCTCAGTGGTTTTGTTTATTTTTACAGCCTGTTTGTTCCATGTTTCCAGAGAAACTTGACTGATACGTAAGTATGTCCTGACTGGTTAGATGTTGTATCTGTGGTATACAGAGCCTGGAAGCCTTCAAGGCTAGAGCTTCTCCTCTGAGCAGATATTATCTTATAAGTAAGACATCACCAAATTGCACTGTAAAGGGTTTTATGTAAAAATCACTGACCAGGGTAAGATAGTGGGTGGTGGATATGCATTAATGCTTACAGATAGAATTTAAGGTAGTTCTAGAAACCTAAAATATGAGACAACAATACAAACAACTAGCAATCCCAGGAGTCTTGAGCCACACCAGTGCTTTGATTTTATCTTGTCTCAGTGCATTGTAAGCCCAGCTCTTCTTGCTGTGAAAAAAACAGCATGTGTAAGATAGACTACATGACTGAAAAGCAGAGCTGATCATCCAGGGCCACCTCATTGTCTTCAATTGCCAAGGGTGTGTTCAGATGCTTTTTGCATGAGAAACATGAGCAAACACTGAATAATGGGTCTCACCAACAAACAGACTATATGATAGCACCTGTTACATAATATGGGATTGTTCTGGTGTGGTGTTTACAAAACGAAGATGGTTGAGAAGGAATTAAGAGTGTCCCGTCTAGTCATCGCAACTGCATCTCAAGTATTCACCAAATATCTCTCGTGTAACAGATCAAAATGCAGTCAGCATCAGTAGACTCTCATACCAGTAAAGGTCAGTACTCACGCTATCAGTACCTGTACTACAGCCTTCCATTCATTACTGCTTGACTTTACAATATATTGCTGTAGAGTAATAATTAATAATTGCACAATCTGGTGTTACCCAGAAAAGGATGGGTTCTCTTTTGAGTTTGGTTCCTCTTAAGATTCCTTCCTCATGTTCTCTCAGATGTGTTGCCTTGCTGATGCCACCCCTAGCTTCTTCATTATCTATTTAAATTGACAACCAGATGTCTGAAAAACATCGTGTTGAGCGACGGGGATAAAAGGAAGCCCATTGTTCCTGCAAAGAGCAATACGATCTAAGTGAACCACTCAGATCTCAGATCCGGGGTCCTCACTCACCTGTCTGGAAGAAGTCAGTGACGCTGCTTATGCTCTCACAGTTATTGGAGATGGCACTGACCCGCACCACGTAGTCCCTGCCGCAGCCCAGTTGGACCAGCCGGCATGTTGTGCCCACAGAGGTGCAGGACACGGTTCTACCATTCTGATCGACTGCTATGGCGCGATAAGACGTTGCACCGAACACAGTTCCCCACGATACCACGGCAGACGCATTCATACAGCTGTATTCAGCCAAAACCGATGTCACTGAACTTAGATCTGAGAGAAACAGAAAGACACGGACAGATGAACTCTCCACACACAATCTATTATCCACGTTCCCATATTTTTTGCACTGCGCATGAAAACCTTCATAACAGGGAGCCCACTTACTGTTCGCAGTGTAGTTGACATTCTTTGCTTCTCCAGGATCCAGAAACATGTTCAGAGAAGAGACCCCTATCAGGTACAGGTTGCATGGCAGCAAATTTTGCACGTCCTGGGAGGTGGAAGAGATGGTGGTGCTCAATATCTGTGTACCGTTGGCATCCATGACCAGTAGCTTATACAGGAGAACCTTGTCCACAGGTTGCCACGTGACCCGCACAGCCTGGTTCGAGAGAGGCACCACTGTGACCACTGCTGGTGGCTGAACCACTGAGAAAGCACAAATAAAATCCGTTAGTGTATATTCTTTTTCAATTATGATTGAAGTGGTGTTTCAAGTGGAGTTTAAAATCCTCCCAGTCTGACACAACAGACCCAAAGACTGTAAAAAGTAGAAAACCTTGAAAAGTTTTCAGAAGAAATCTTGAAAGGTTTCTGAGTAGACACCCGGCCCTGAGCGAAAGATTTTTGATCTATTGTGCTCAAAATCTAAGGTTTGCTCAGAAATCTTGTCAGGTTACCTTGTGCTAATTAGCTGACTGGTAGTTAAGATTATTACATAACAGTTATGAAGATGATTTAAGAATCCTTTCTGAAATCCTGTGAGGTTAGCTTACGTTAAATAGCTGGCTAGCATTAGCATTATGAATATGACCCAAAATATCCTTTTAGAAATACTGTTAGATTTGTTTATGTTAGTTAGTTGACTAGTGGCACAGAGGTGCACTGGTTAGCCCTGTCGCCTAATAGCAAGAAGTTTCAGGGTTGGAAGCTGTTGGCTGCCTGGAGCCTTTCTGTCTGGAGTTTGCATGTTCTCCCCCTGCCTGCGTGGGATTCCTCCGAGCACTCTGGTTTCCTCCCACAGCCCAAATACATACAGAATAGGTCAACTGGCTACTTGGATTTGCTCATGGGTGTGAATGTGAGTGTGAATGGCTGTTCCATAGGTGGATAGATAGCATTAAACAATAATCAGTTCTGGTCCTCTAATATGATTAGACGAGTGACGTTCCAAATGTGCTGACATTTAGTATAACAGCACTGGGACATTTCACTGTTTGTATCATGTGGCTTGTCTGTGTTCTATCTTTACCTTGGCATGGCAATATGTAACATTTTATTAAGCTGCAGCTTCTTGGTGAACTACTTCCATTGATGGAGCAAAAATGCACAAAAATATTTCACCATATCGTGTCTGAAATGTTCGCTAGGTGGCTAAGAAAATGTTAGTAAATAAATGTTAATCATATGTGAATAATAAAGACTCCTGGACTTCAGTTAATGCCCACTTTCGCATATTTGGTCTTTAAGACTCACCCACTACCAAATTAAACCACTAACACACATTTCCAAATTATCTCTTGAAATAAAAAGATAGCACATCACATAGAAGATCACTCACAGGTTGTGACAGTGCGCACTCGGCTCCTCGCACCCAAGCCGGCCGAGTTGGAGGTGAGCACATAGCAGTCGTATGACGTGCTGGGTCGCAGATTTTGGATGATTGTGCTGGTGTTTCTGAAGGAGAAATTGTAGCGCTCGCCAGTCACTGAGGAGTTCACCAAGACAAAGTACTGATCCACAGAGAATAACCGGTCCCACTCTAATGTGATGGCTGTACTCGACATTGCTCGTGAGGAGATTATCTGAGATGTGTCTGGGACTGAAAGAAACAAAAAAGCTCAGTTAATGCTCAGTTATCATGAACAATATATTTTATTAGAAGTTTTTTTTACTATTATATGTTATTTAGCCAAATAAACCCTTTTGAGACTGGAAGTATACTACAAATGTAAAATCTTTATGCTTTTTGTAGGATGTAGAAAACAAAGTTAGGTTTTAGGAAAAAGTAAATATCTGCTAGCTTAATAATACTAATAATTTGCTATCTATTTTTATTCATTATAGTTTCTGTCTAAAAAATAACATAGCATTGGCGTGCTTCACTGACCTGTTCTTGCTATTCTTGTATCCGAACACTCAACATTGTAAAAGCGGAATACTTTGATCACGACGGTGTACAGCATGCCCGGTTTCAGGCCAAAGACTTCTTTCTGTGTAGTCGAGGCAGAAACTGTGACTACCACAGGTGCCACGCTGCTCATGTTCACCACACGCAGGTCCAGGATGTAGTTGGTGGCCCCTATGTAGCTGGTCCATTGCACAAGCAGTGATGAGGCCGATGGGGAAGAGACGGATGTGATGATGCTGCATTCTGCCAAGAAAAAGCGAATTAGTTATATTAATGCATCTGGAAGCTAAAGTCATCTTTATCCAACCGCTATTTAGCAAATAATGCCTCCATACGTTTGCCATGTGGGCAAACTCGGCACACAAATTCAAAATGTGAACACTACTGTGAAAGTTTTTATGAAATATAATAAAATTTGTCAGTGAATTGTCAAGGTAACTGTTTTAGCAGGAAGTGTGATGTTATATGCGGTGACTTGGGCACAAGCCAAATGAAATAAGAATACTCAATCATACATGCTGCGAGATACAAGTAGAAATTTTAGCAACATTTTGGCCTGCTTGTGGGACTATTGGTTAATTATGGCTGTTGGACATCGGCAAGCCTGTCAAATTACTGCTAAATGCTGATTAGATAATGGTGGCCTTTTTGTACCTTTTTGTAATGGTACTTTTTGTATTGTGGCATCTACAGTACATAAAGACTAACATAATGACAAGCAAACAAAATATCAAACTGAGAAAGTACTTATTTGTCCTCATAGAACTTTGTGTTTTTTAAAATCATTTTTATAAAATGTTTACATTTCCAAATTTGATACAATAAAACTGTATAGTTCTTATATATATATATATATATTTTAAATAATAAAATTATAATTACTATATTATAGTTATTATAATTGTTAGGTATTTGATAGTTGTTTCTTAACAGAAGTTAAATTACAGTTTAATTCTGATGGATAAAAAAACGAAGGGAAAATACTTAATATGTAAAAACACATTTGCTAATATATTAGCAGAATTATTTACAGAATTAAAGTGTGCTAATAACTTTCAGGTCTTTAATGAGACGTTTCTAAAACTAGAGGCTATGAGAATTAAGAGACTGACTGTACAATGTTTGAGAAATTTATCTAGTTAGATTATGCCTAATTATCATAATAGTAAGAAAATGACAACAACAACAACACCACCCAAATACCTAAAGTATTGCTTCCTAAAAGTTAATGGATCTAATACTAATGTTAGTTCTAAATTAAAGTAACGACACAATTTGAATCTAGTGTGTTTAGCAGTTTTATAATATCATACAATCAGACTGATGCATACAAATGTTTTCAAAATGTACAATTCAGCCCAAAGTGTTCAATCAATTTCCTGATCATGTTCTTTACCATTTTGAATCTTACATAATAATTTATCACCCCAAGTTTTGACACGTATATGTTGTTCAGTAACACATTTTAAGGCTAATGAGATAGACAGCTGACCTACCTTGTGTCTGAGTGTTTGTAATCTATAAAGCACAGAAACAACAAAACACAAATGAACATATATTTTCCATACACATATAATTACCAAGAATTTTATTTTTTAGGTCACTACAGTTACCTGAGCCAGAGCGATCCAAATGAAAAATCCTAATTCGCTCAATGATCCCATCTTTGACAATGACTCTGTGATTTCCATTAGCTCTATACAAGCTAGTTCAATACAAAGGGTGATCTGGATTCTTTTGAGGCAGCAAAGTTACACCTAGTGCATGACAGCCAATCAGGAATCAGGGTCATCACTCCGGACGATGCCCTGGGGTGTGCAACATATCATGGGAAGATCGAAAGAAAGACACGCAGAGGGTCAGAAGAAAGGAAGGACATTGAGGCCAAGAGTAAAAATACTGCTTAATCATATAACACTGTCTTTTTTTTATAGCAGAGGTGTTACGTTTCATGCAATGTGCTGTTACCATGGATTTGGTTTAGTATTTCTGAAAAGTGATGCTTCCCATGCCAAGAGAAACAACATTTGGAGAATAGTGTGTGGTTAATCATATGGGCGCTTTTGTCGAGAATTCATTTCCTTAATCCAAAACTGGACTTTTGGATCGATTTTTCCATATAATAAAATAGTCTATCCTGCTATCAGGGCAGGCTTCTGGGTTTATTGATATATATAAATAAATAAATAAATAAAGCGAGCGAGCAAGCAAGCTAGTCCTAGATGGGTGCATTAAGTGGAAAGAATCCCAATATTTAGGATAATAAATTACTGTCCATCGTTAAGGTTTTCCACTTTTAAGTGTAAAGCTAGTTTTAAACTGTGCAATTACCCTACAAAATTCCATTCGTTAGTTTCTCCAAGGCAAACTGTGAGCCTAGGATGTTATTAGAGGAATAAAAGAATCAGAAAATATCCCTAGATGTATGACATCGTTTAAGACATATAACTAACCAGAGCAGTTTTCAGTTCCATTTAATCAAATGAAACTAATATGGGTGGATGTGGTTGAATAGTGTGGTTGAATAGAAATCCAGGATGTTCCTTGAACGACAAGAGCAGGAATACCCCCTGTGTTTGGATTACATACACCAAATGAATACCGTAAATATATCGCTTAATTAACCGGAGCTTTCAATTTCTCTGAAATGAACATAATATGGGTGGGTTGGGTCGTACTTAGCTGACCATGAAACCACAACTGTCTCCCTTTCCTTTGTCTTTTTTTGTGCCGTGAAACCATAAGACTCTGGGTTAGACATCAGAGTGCAAATCCACACTTACACAATGTGTGTCAGTACAATTAATAAAAATTATTTCTTGACTGGGCCACTTATTTTCAGCTTGTGTAGGTCTCTTTTCCTTTTACGTGCTGCATGAATGAAAACTTTATATGACTTTTTATATAAAAAGAGGATCAGTGCATTGAGACAAAGGACATCAGCAGGAAAGTTGAGACAAAAACACGAAAACAATGAGGAATTTATGTAAAAACATAATAACATAACGTATGTTGTGTATAATATTTATTGAGTAAAGTTAATATCGTTGCATCAATTAAGAAATAGCCTAAAATTATATAGTTAGGTAGCATGGTCAAATGAACTAGCATAGCATACATAGCTAGTTTTTGTTTTTTCCTTCTCTTTTTTTTTTTTTGCACAAAACAATTTCATTATGTTTTATAATTTTGGCCAAAATGCTACATGCTACACCAAAGATATGAGACAGGCTCATGAGAGAGATAAATGATTAAGCTCTGTATCTTCATGACAAAAAGAAGACAAAAATACCCTGTATTTGTAGCTGTACTAGCTCTCATACTACGTATATCACTCTACAAAACTTTCATCTTAATAATATTCTTAGATTGTGGCCTCTGTGTGCTATGCTATGTTTTCTGATGGATACTAGAAAACTCTTCTAGGCCGGTCATGACTACGAATACACAATGTTATTAGAGGGATGAATTTACACTGTAGATGGATTACATACACCAGATTACACCACTGCACTCATTAACTGGACCTTTCAAATATAAACCTAATATGGGAGGATTTGGTGCTACTGTATTACTAGTGTTTTATTTTTATTTATTTATTTTTTTTAAATGATACGTGCCAGAACATAACCTAACATTTATGTTCATGTAAGGATGGCCTGTACTGCTCTATTTCAGTTCAAAGACATGTCCTTTGTGTCTACTGTACCGTGTGATGTCCCCTACGGCATCTGATTAATCCGATGAAAAGGCCTTTCTATTGCCCAGGGATAAAAGAATTTCATACTCCTAGTTCATAACAGTGGAATAGGAGAGAAAGAAAGTCAATAGGAAAGGGATATGGAAACTCTATGAGCCAAATAAAGAGGAGAAGGCTTTCTTATCGAAAGTTTTTATTTATTTCAAGCACTTTTATTACGGAGACTCTTCAAAATATAATTATCATACAGTAACTACAAACTTTCCTGAACTCAACTATGTTTCTATGTATAATTCCCAAAAGGTAAAAAGTGAGAAAATTTCATTTTAAGTTTCCATTGTGATTACAGTGCAGCTCTGTACCCAACAATGTCATGATTTTAACAATTCAGTTTCTACTTACAGACTTTGGCCATCATTTAGCAGAGCTTCTGAATGTTATACTAGATTTAAGAACGATTGGTTCATACAATGCTCAATATATTAAGTTCAACGTCAAGTTCTTAACATTTTTACATTGCAATTTTGCTATTCTATTTCCAGCAATGTTTTTATTCCATTCCCAGAACGACAAAATTCATCTTTAGTCAACATTTTATCTTCAGATCCAGCCCTTAGTGGCCTACCTTTCACCAAAATACAGCTCACAATTCCTTTGTCAGAGATTCAGTTGATCCAAAGGTACTTCTGGTTGCTTACCCACAAATCTGTGATCTCTGGAAGATCTGCTTTCAGTGGTTCATGCTTTGTTTCATTCAATATATCTCTGTGTGATAACACAATGACCATGAAAATCCCAGAAACCACTACAGCAGCCACATCCTCATGAATATTACTCTAAATTGCCCATAGGTGTGAATATGAGTGTGAATGGTTGTTTGTCTCTGTGTTAGCCTTGCGATAGCTTGGTAACCTGCCCAGGGTGTACCCTGCTTCTCACCTGAAGTTCCCTGCGACCCTGATGGATAAGATTTATAGACAACAAATGGATTGATGGATGAATATAATGAGAAACTTCTACAATTAATATTAGGACATCTCCTGCCATAGTCAGATTCCCATTTATAGATGGTCTCAGACCATTTATTGAGTATCTGTTCCCCTTGCCATAGAACATGACAGATGCGACTAAAGTATAGCCTACAACTTGAATACAATACAAGAAAAGGGGAGGAATAGAGGAAAACTTTTGTGACTATAAGGAATACTACAAATAAATTGGCTTGTTAAGTCGGGCTTGTTATATATATAAAATGTTGATAAATTATGTAATAGCCGTATTATGCCATAGACAATCAGCTGTATGTTAAAGCTAAAAAGAGCCCAGTTTAACATTTCTGTGCATCGTTCCCACTTAGAATGAAAGGGAAAGGTTTTCTTGGCCAGCGTGGGGTTTTTCAAGTACTGAGTAATGCCATTTTGGCTTTACAATGCACCATCCAGCATCCATTTCTAGTGTATGATGTCCTTTCTGCTAAGAACATTATAAATAAAATTAAACAGAAAAAGTCCATCCATCCATCCATTATCTACACCGCTTTATCCGTCTGGGTGGCGGGGAAGCTGGAGCCAATCCCAGCATCTTGGGGCGAGAGGCGGGGTACACCCTGGG
>JAQMYM010000015.1:19429962-19441449 GCA_030014255.1 Parauchenoglanis ngamensis
GTGTGTGTGTGTGTGTGTGTGTGTGTGTGTGTGTGTGTGTGTGTGTGTGTGTGTGTTTGTGTGTGTGTGTGTGTGTGAGAGAGAGAGAGAGAGAGCGAGAGAGAGAGAGAGAGCGAGAGAGAGAGAGAGAGTAGCTTTATTGGTGATTGAAAAAGTGCATTGTCTGGCTCTGAGCTTGGGTACTTCAAAGTAATCCAAAGATCACAGATCCGCTGCCCTCCTTGATTACTTTCATGCTTTTATATCCACCATTAAATCACTGACAAACCATCTTGCTCTTACCCTTCCTATAATATCTTCACAGATGCACAATAAGGTGGTGAGAAGAAGGGGGCTCTTTTCTGTACCTTTCTATCTGTCATTTAGCACACCATTTTATCCAAAATAGAGACAAGATATAATCCACACATACTGAAACACTGGTGTTATTATTCTGGCTCAGTTGCCCAAGTCTCTCACTGGCGATGCTAGAATTTGAACTTGGAACCTTAAACATTGATCCAGCCACATTTAATTACTGTGACATGAAAGCTTTCATGGAAAGGTTTTCATTTGTCACTTGAGCAATGTGCTGATATTAGATCAAAATAACTTATGTTGAACACCTCTTGTTAAAATATATTTTTAGTGTTTCACAAGCAAGGAGGGTATTACATTTGCTCCTTGGGTGGTTACAGAAATGTACATTTTTTTTATCTTCTCCAATAGATAAGTGCTATTACAAGATCAGTTTTCCACCCCTTTTTCACTGTTATTGTAATAGGGTTCATGACTTACTTCTACTTCTTGCCCTAATTCAGAGGAAGATGTGATTGTTTCATATTCATGTGTTTATGTAGGATCTGGGCAACATTCATTAAATCAATAAGCTGTGGCAGTATTAGAGGATCAGAAGGACACAGAGGGGACATGGAATACAAAAAGCTCAAAAACACATCCACAACGGGCCAAATAGCCAGTGTGTGTTTGGGAAGGGGACAAAGCAAAATAAACAAACTAAAACAGTTACAAGAAATATGTGTTTATTAGACAGAAAGATGGACAAACATACAGCATAAGACAGGTAGGGAGAATGAAAAACAAACTGTAAACCACAAAATGGCCATTAAACAACAGAAGAAAAAAAAAACAGTGAGAGCGTGCGGTTAAGAGGAAAGGAAAGATGAGAGCGCAAGAGGCTGCAGGGATGAAAGCATGGAGCCGCTGGCACAAACCACAAACGCACCTACCGCTTCCATTCATCCACTCTGCTTCTGCCTCCCTCCCTGTTATTCCATTATCTGCTCTTTGATGTATTCCTGATTAACCAGCCACACTCTTATTCACTCACTGGTTGGATTGCTCTCGCCATCTCTTGAACCAGCAATTGGCAAAACACAGCATGATTTAACAAAGTCATAATTATGTAAAGGTGAAATTATTTTGGGAAATCCGGCAAGTTTTTAAGAAACAAAATGATGCTCTCCTTTTCCCTAGGCAATTTGAAGTTTTTATCTTTATTGAATAAACCTTACAGTTCTGAGGTTGACTGGAGCTCTTTGGGTATTTGATGAAATGTGAGTAATCAAAACCACCTCATACTGCTCATAATGTAAAAACCATGAACTCCATTACTCTGTGTATGTGTATGTGCGCGTATGAGTGTGCATGTGTGCGCAAGTATGTGCGTGTGTGTGTCTGTGTGTGTGTGTTTGAGGGGGTTGGTGGATTGGTTATGAAACCCTTTGCCATTGTTTAGGCCTGAAGACAATTGTAAACTGGGTCAATGGGCTTCAAGCACAAAACAGTCACACAATTTTTCCCCTCCTAGAGGACTCATTGTGACGTATTTGGCCACAGATAAATATCCCCCCAAATCCTTGTGCATCTTCACTTTAAAGCAATTTAGCAGTGTCCTTTGCATTACTGACCTCATCAATAGACAGACATATAATAATAACATATACTGTATGAACAGTAAAGACAGCAGTAAAGACAGCAGAAAAAAATTATTACAAGAACAAACTTGTTCAAATTCAAACATTGGCATATGAAAACAACCAAAGTTTGGGACTTGTATCAGCTGAACAATATAGAAAAAAATTGCAAACAAAGCAAGTAAATTTTTTAATCTGATTATTCCGCTCAAATGTTCAATACAAATAAAACCTTTTTTAAATGTGAACATAGAAGCAAATAGAAACAAAGCTGGAACAAACATGTTAAAACAGAAATTAAAGTTCTTTAGTTAAATCAAAATGTTAAATTTAAGTGAGCATGATTGTATGGTGATGGTAGGGTTCCTGATTTTGTTAGTGTTCTAAACTGAAATCGGATTTCCTTGTTAAATGAAGATGTCAGCAATGTATGATTTTTTGACACCTAAAAGGGACCAAATAAAAATAACAACGCCATACACAATAACATGACCTATCATTAAGATAAAAAAATGAATGTGAAATACACAGGGAAATATCCTGCTGGAGATCTATAAAATTGTTGCTTTATAGTATAATGCAATTAAAATACTTCATACTGAAACTTAGCCACCTAGATGAAAGTTACTAGGCCATTCAGGTCCAGTTCTTTGCATACTCGTGATGCTGAATATCAGGTTATTACTACCAACATAAGAGAAGTAAACACTTCTTTACGTTTCCTGATAAATATCAGCCATGATTAGTTGAGTCTTTATGGACTGTGATAATGTGATAAGCATGCATGCAAAAATACAACCTAGGAATGGTAAGATTCACCAATTTGCATTTTTGCGCACTAATTTAAAAGTTCACAATGCAATTGCCCCAATTAAAAAAAATTTGCACCAGATAAAATTTGGGATGAAAGCAGGAGGCATCATTTCTAATATTCTTGCATCAGTAAAATCTGGTTTAGTAATATAAAACTATTATTAGACGCTCTATGCCTTTATTATTTAGAAATGTGACCAATAATTTCTGACCAATAATTTTATATTTAGATTGATTCTCCTCTTATCTCTCTCATCAACTAGGTGTTTCAGCCTGCAAACCCTCTACTATTTTTTTTCACCATTCTGTGAAAACCCTAGAGCAATTTATGAAATACTCAAACCAGCCCTACTGGTAATAACATCCATAACGTGACCGAAATCACAGAGTCATAAAGTCACAATAATTTTTGATGTTTGATGTGGACATTAACTTAAGTTCTGGACCTGTAGCTGCATGATTTATATGCATTGCATTGCTGCCTCATGACTGGCTGATTAGATACTGTATGAATGTGCAGATTTACAGGTATTCCTACTAAAGCGGATGGTGAGTATATAAAAGAAGTGTAGTTAGTACAATCAAAAATGTTTTGCTCTCCTCTTTTCTTTTATACTGTCATCAAAATTGATATAATGAAACATCCTCTTGTCCATTTGGAAGATGTTCAAGACTTGGCAATCATCTTAAAGTATATGGCTCAGTGTTTCCCACCGATAGGCTTTACTTGGGCGGGCTGCTCAAGTATATTAATGGCCACCAGTGAATGTTTACATGTTACATGTAAACATGTTTACATGTTCTATTGGGATTTATTCTTTTATGATTTACTATTTAGGGGTGGCACAGTGGTGCAATGGTTAGCACTGTCGCCTCACAGAAATAAGGTCCTGGGTTTGATCCCCAGGTCACCCAGGGTGCCTTTCTGTGTGGAGTTTGCATGTTGCACTCTCTCCCTCTTTTGTTAGCATTCAATGCGGAGAAGATGGCTAGCCAAATTTCTGAATAAAACTGGAGTTCATGAATGGTTATGAACACCACTAAAGAAATTTATACAAAACAGATGCATTCAAGTTAACACTGATAAATAAGACTATCTATGTTCTTAACACTGTCAATTTGTCAAATAAACCTTAAGCAAGCATTTTAGGGGCCCATAGTAAGGACACTTATAAGTTTATTATTATAAATTATTACACTGTAAAAAATGAGTAGTTTCTTCTACCATGAAGTAGAAGTCGGGCATGAACCCTATTACAATAACAATGAAAAAGGGGTGGAAAACCACTTTAAATGATCTTAGAGGTGCTTGCAAAAACTTTTGGGATTCCTCAGTATGAAAACTGGTTCCTCAAAGAACTCATTTGAATTAAGGTTCCTATCTTCAGGCTACTGTATTGGGACAGGCAACTATGAGGAACTTCACGAATTTATCTCGCTGAAATGGACCTGTATTTAAAATGTATGTGTACATGTATTTAAAATATTATGCAAGCCAGATAACCAACATTGATTTATTTTTATAATTATTATTTCTTATTTTATGTGGACTGTGTGCTCCTTTATGTTTTAGTGTTAGGCCTTAACTAAGACAAGAGAAATTCCATACATGAACATAAAAAACAATTTAACTAACTAATGTTATACCAAGTCATTTAATTTAAGCTAAGAAAATCATAATTTAATCTCTTGTTCTCTGAAGTCGAGATTATTATCAAAGGAATGCACAATAGAATGTTAACAAAGGTTTCATTTGGAAATGACATTTGTGTCTGATATCTGTTCAAGTGTTTGGCTAAAAGGAGATTTGCCACCAGTTATGGATTTTCCATCAGTACAAGCACTATGCACTCTCTTCTATTTGCAGTGCTCTCGCAGTGCCCTTCCGGGTTGCGGCGTAGTGACAAAGTTTAGGACTCTACTTCATAGATTGGTCTGTGGGGTCATGAGGACAGCCTGAGCAGCTTCAGCTGGAGCAAATCCCAGCTGATTTGGACTAATTACCTTGAACAATATAAGGACTCCACATGCACTCTATAGCAGTGGTTATTGTTGTTTATCTAAACTTATTCATGTGTCTGGACACTACTGCTGTGTGTAACCATGTACTGGTTCTGGTGCGATTGAGCCTTGTTTATACCAAGTCGGTTTGTTCTATCTCTTGTATTCTCATGTTTGGTTTCAGTTTCTAAATGTTATATGTAATATGTGCCTTCTGTGTAATATTAGTGTGATATATGTGTGCTTGTGTTCCTCACATGCACAGTAAATAATAGTTCACACCGGCACATGCTTCCAGTCTCACCTCACTAACTATAACAGAATAATCTGCCACACCATGGATGCAACAGGAGAGATGGCACAGAGCTATGGACTTTCCTCTATGCCTCAATGTTCCTGCAAAAATGGAGGATTCCAGCATCCCTATGACTGTAGCCACTTAATGGGCATTTTCTTCATAAGTATTTTCTCCAGTGTTTTATTACAACCTGGTGTATCCTAAGCCAGCTGAGGACATCTGGGTGAGGTGCATGGTCTGCTGGCTCACAGGGCCAACACACCGGTAGGCCACTGAGTAGCTACCCCAGCAGGCCAACAGAGAGGTACCCGCTCCAGAGTTCCTGCCAGAGGCTGGAAGGAAGGCACCTGCTCCAAAGCTCCCTCCAGAAGCCAAAAAGGAGGCCCTCTCTCCACAGCTCCCTCCAGAATCTGAAAGGGAGGCACCAGCTCCAGAGCTCCCTCCAGAGGGCAAGAGGGTGGCCTGCACTATAAGGCTCCCTCTGCAGGCAGAGAAGATGGCCTGCACTCCAGAGCACCCTTCAGAAGCCAAAAAGAAGGCCCTCTCTTTAGAGCTCCCTCCAGAATCTGAAAGGATGTCACCAACTCCAGAGCTCCCTTCAGAGGCCAAGAGGGTGGCCTGCACTCTAGAGCACCCTCCAGAGGCTGACAGGGCAGCCCGCACTCCAGAATCCTCTGATAGGGAGGTCTTTCCTCTGGAGTATTTATTTGGAAATTGAGGATGCTACTGTTTCTGACTGCATCCTGGATTTGAGGATGACACTGCTTGCAAAAAAAAAAAAACGGTGCATAGTTCAAAGTTTTTTGTTGTTGTTTTTTTGTTTGTTTTTTACAGATTTTTTTCTGGTGTTTGCTGAAATATTTGTTCAGCCAAGCTGTTGAGATAGTAAGTACTTGAGGTTCTGTCTTAATAATAATAATAATGATAATAATAATAATAATTTATTGTTATTATTGTATAATTCTATAACATCCATAGTTCATAATAATTTAATAATCAATTAAATTTTTTCTGTCTGACTAAACACCTGCTGGAAATGCTGGAGATGCTCTTGGCCATGGTGATAACCCCTTCAACTCCAATGTAGGTTATCAAATGTTGTATATTCACTTTCTTTTATTTTATAATTTTTTTTTAAACAAATCATACCTTTTCCTCATTATTAAGAATAAATGTCATCATATTTACAAGGAATTTATGACCTCTAAGTTGCAAGAATGAAGGAGGACTGCAAAAAGGCCTATCCAAACATGGGCATCTTGAAGGGGAAAATGAAGGAGCATTCGCTGAGAGTCCACTTCATGCAAAGTCACTCCATTGACGATCGGAGTTCCCAGCATTGCAGCATATCAACATTGTGAGTTGAAACCCTGCATGGAGTTATAAGTTTCACTTTTAATAAGTTACTCGAGTTACTCTTCCAGACAAAATTGTAATGTATAAATATACTCCACTTTCAGATTTTCTCTGAAATTGATGTGGAAAAGAGGTTGCTGGAAGGCTTAAAAAAACAGCACACAATTGTTTCAGAGCCCAAAAGGAGGAACCTGGGAAAGAGAATTCCTGTACAATAAAGCACTCAATTAGGAATGACACACAAAGGTATTTAGAACTACAAATTAAAGTTCTTTAAATAAATTATGCCGTCATTGCTATAAAAACTGATCCAAGTTTTTTCCTTTTAGGACACACCATCTGTGCTGCGTTGCTTGTGCTCCCCTATGTGTTGGGGAATCCAGACAGGTTGTACTTAATTGACAAGGTAATAGCACCATCAGTCATTCCTACAGTTGCAGTCAGAAGTTTACAGAAGTTTACATCATGGACATGAATGTCTTGGTAATAATGTGCTTTCAATGATTTTCCTGAACTGTTCTTTTTCTGGGGAAGAACGATGTGCAATATGCAGGTATAATAGAAAAAACAACCAAGAATTTGGTGCACAAGTTTTTATTTTTTGTGCGCTTTCTGAAATCAACACAGGATCAAAATTATACATACTATAAAATTTGATGACAATTGTAGGTAGGGCTCTTGTATGCCTTTCATGATTTGTTTGTTTTAATGGATCTCTGGTATGTATTACTCTTTTTGTGAGGTTCATTTGGATAGGTGAGTACAGAAATACATTAGGCCCCCTCCATCATGCCTAGTGGAAATTGTGGGATTTTCTTTTGTTTATAACAGTCTAGCAGTGATAATTTCCTTTTATTGCACATAATTATCATAACCTTTTGAATACTGCACTGCAAAATTGGTGCTTGAACATTTGGCCTTCTCCCTAAAAACGTTTAGTGTGTCTACATTTTCCTATATCAAAAGGGATACCTGAAGCTGACAGTGTGAGAGCATGAACAGGGAATGGGGGACTACTTGGTGTGTATACAGCAGTGCTTGACACTGCGTCAGAGACTCCTCTCCTGGTTCTGATAGGTTGTTTTCATTCAGGCATGGTGGATTCTTGCAAATGGCATTAGGAGAAATTAACTGCAATCAAATGTCACAAGAGAGAAATTAACTGAAATGAAATGAATTATTATACCAATACTGACACACAGCCATTTTGTCAGCTGCCTGTGATTATTTTCATTGATGAGCATTTACATGTTTAATTGAATTGATGGGTTAATATATTTATCTATATTATACAGTTATACAATGTGTATTTATTCCTGTGTAATAATTTGTATTTATTGAAGTTTTGAAAGAATTCAATAATCATCCATTTTAGTTGTCTTCTGTCATCCTCTAGGCCTTTTGGTGTTGCTGATCTCAGAAGTGCATTCCTTCTTTTTAAAAATATACCAAATTGTTGATTTGGTCATTCCTAGAATTTTTGCTATTATTTCTGAAAGTTCTGCTTTGTTTTTCAGTTCTCTTTGGACTGCAGATTGAGTTCCCATAAACAGCTGTCAAATGCAAATTGAACCCTTGGAATCAACTCCAGATCTCTTTAATTTGTCATGAAATAATGAGGAACCAGACAAAAACTGCTCATGAAACTACTGGTCAGTCACATGTCCAATTACTTTTTAGCCTCTGAAAATGGGGGGTTCTGTGAATAATGGCTGTAATTTCTGAAAGCTTAAGGCAATACCTTTGTTAAACCCCTTAAATTAAAGCTGAAAGTCTATAATTCTGTCAGATCTTGCTTGCTTAATTTCAAATCCATTATGGTGGTATACAGAGAGAAAATGACCAATTGTATCAATGTCCAAATACTTATGAACCTAGAGAGGTGGCTTACTCTTTCTCCATAGTCACTCACAGTGACAATAGCCACAATAGACAATGTCAGCTCATGCGTACAGAAGAGGCTGGATGGCACTGTACTTTGAGTGCCCCCTGGCATCACACATGCAGCAGTTCGGAAACATGCAGTTGACTGGCTCCATGTGTGATAGTCTTTACTTGTTGGTAGATGTTGTATGATATGGAAGAATCACACAACTGACTGGTGGGAAATTCACAAGACTAAATTAGTGAGGAAAATTGGGGGGGGGAAGCAACAGCCTCTCACCAGTTGGTGAGTGTTTGGATCAAATGTCACATGTTCTCTTAGCACATGTCCTGACTGTTTGCACTGGTCCTGCTTTCCTCTGATCACATTCAAGTGCGCAGTTTAAATTAACATGTCCTCCAGATTCCTCACACTGGCCAGGTGAGAATCACCCTGAGCAGCAGAAGCGGCAGATTTTCTATTGTTTGCTATGCCTCGGCAGCGGAGTGGTTGACACCATGTTATGCTAGTGACATAGGAGCAGAGTGTTGGTTCAAGTTGAACTTGATTCAACTTTTTGAGTGTAACCCAATACTCACCAATGGGTGTGTAACCACATACTCACCAATGTCAATTTAGCGTATCAGTTTAGTTTACGTATTTAGTGTAAATAATAGCAGTGTGTTTAAAGTGATTAAGGCTCAAAACCTTTATAATAGTTTTTATTTCCATACAAGCAAATGCATTGGGAACACTATACATTCTATTCCAAATCAAAGCATGAAGAACAATTTATCAAATTTCTGTTATTCCTTTACAGAAAGTAAAGAAAAGGGAATATTAGGCTGTTCAAAAAAAATGCATTCTACTTTACAAACTCAAATGTTCACTGCATAAACTAAAAAATGTTTTAATATTTTGCATTTCCTTTCAATCACTGAACTAATATTTAGTTGTACAACCACTGTTTCTGAGAACTTCTGCACATCAGTGTTGCATGGAATACACCAACTTCTGGCACCTGTGAACAGGTATTCCAGCCCAGGATGATTTGGACTACATTCCACAATTCTTCATTTCTTGGTTTTGCCTCAGAAACAGCATTTCTTATGGCACCCCATACGTTTTCTATTGGACTAAGGTCCAGGGATTGGGCTGGCATAATGTCAATCTTGTTGGTCTGGAACCAAGATGTTGCTCGTTTACTGGTGTGATTGGGGTCGTTGTCTTTGGCATAAGGCAACATGACCTCTTCAAGTATTTCGATGTATTCAAACTGATCCACGATTCCTGGTATGCAATAAATAGGCCCGTCACTGTAGTATGAGAAACATCCCCATGTCATGATGCTTGCGCCACCATGCTTCACTGTCTTCACAGTGTACTGCGGCTTGAATTCAGTGTTTGGGGATCATCTGACAAATTGTCTGTAGCCAATAGAACCAAAAAGAACAATCTTGCTTTCATCAGTCCACAAAATGTTGTGCCAGTTCTCTTTAGGCCGGGCAATGTGTTCTTTGGCAAATTCTAACCTCTTCAGCTGATAGCTTGGCTTCACATAGTAGTCTTTTAATAGTACTCACTGGTAACTTTAGACCTCCTTTGATCTTCCTGGAGCTGATTATTGGCTTTGCCATTTTGACCATTCTTCAATCCATTCGAATGGTAGTTTTTCATTTTCTTCCAGGTCTTTCAGGTTTTGGTTGCCATTTTAAAGCATTTTTCATAATTTTCATAAAAAACATAATTTTCTTTTATGTTTTCCCATCTCCAATCAACTTTTTAATCAAGGTACGCTGTTCTTCTTAACAATGTATGGAGCGACCCATTTTACTCAGAATTTCAGAGAGAAATGCACTATAACCAGTATGTACAACATTTGCTGCCTTCCTTCCTTAAAAAAGGGCCATAATTAGCACCTGGTTTTTTTTCTAAGAATGAATTACCTTACTAATTGAACTCAACACTGCTATTATTTTCAGCATGTCCCTTTCAATTAATGATTCAATTACACAGAATCAGCAGTATGTATGTTATGACTATTGGGCTTGTTGCTTTTCTATTACTCTACTACATCTACTATTAAATTATTTGCCATGTGGAAATATAATTTCTACCAAAAACAGTGATTGTTTACTGACTAGGTGAGTAAAGCTGCACATTCCTCCTGCAATGTCAGCTGCCTCAGTTAAAACTTTTCATATGTATGAAATGCAATTTAGTGAAAATAAATCTGTACTGCATGTGTGAGGACCATGTGTCCCCTTGATCAAAATAATCCACAATGGTAGAACTAAGGAGGGAGATCAGTGCCTTTTATGAGAGCACAGATAGGAGGTTAAACTGAGCAAAAACAATGACAATGTGTGCACAGAAATTCTGCATCTTTGAAACACACTGCTTCTCAGTTTATGATTTTAAATTACAGATAACATTACTTATGTTTTGTTTTCATTCCCATAAACTGTAAGGAACATCAAACATTTTCAGGAGCAAGCAGTAAACTGAGAAGCGCACACTTATCTGTGTGCTGGGTTTTCTAAACACTAGAAGTGCCGAGCACTGGTCATTTGACCGCAATGACCCAAAAAAAAAACTTTGCACTCAATCAAATTCCAGGACCCTCCTTTCATGACTTTTCCTAGATTTGTGCATTTTATCATCCAGCACCCTTAAATTTTCATGTATGTGTCTCTAATTTGTGCACAACTTGGACCATGTGTAACTAATCATCATGATCACGTATTCATCATCATGCCAGTATTTTACAGAAGCAACAATTTACAACAGTAAAATTAAAATGTTTTTAAAAGTGGATAATTAATATACACATGTATGGTTCACGTTCATATACATAACTAATATGATTCTGATAGCTTGTCTGCAGACTATGGTAAGCTCCGTATCAGTCAACTTAAGGCAAGTGGCAGGTGATAAAAGGAGATGACAGCATGGGCGGCACTGTTATGATCATTAATTCAAAGCAGCTTCACAAAAGTATATAAATTCTGAATATAAACTTATGAATCTATACATTTACCTATATATCCCTTATTAGCAAGCCTGTGGTGATGGTGGCAAGGAAAAACTCCCTGAGATGGCAAAAAGAAGAAACCTTGAGAAGAACCAGACTCAAAAAAGATCCCATCTTCATTTGGGTCACACTGTATAGTGCAATTACAACTAACACACTTTAATACTAGGGTCAAGTTTTAGAGTGCAAGACTGTTCGTGGTGAT
>JAQMYM010000015.1:19441549-19469772 GCA_030014255.1 Parauchenoglanis ngamensis
AAACCGGAGCACCCGGAGGAAACCCACGCATGCACGGGGAGAACATGCAAACTCCACACAGAAAGGCACCCTGGGTTACCCGGGGATCGAACCCAGGATCATGCAGGTTACATGCTGCATCACCTTGCTGCCTGCCCCAGATTCTCCATCCATCCATCTGTTATCTAAATCACTTATTCGTCAGGGTTGCAGGGAAGGTGGAGCCAATCCCAGGTGACTTCGGGTGAGAAGCGAGGTACATCCTGTCCAGGTCACCAATCTATTACAGGGCTAATGCAGACACGAACAGCCATTCACATCTATGGACAATTTAGAGTAGCCAGTTGACCTAAATTGAATGTCTGTTGGAGGACACTGGAGCACATGGAGGAAACCCACTGGGAGAACATGGAACATTCTTGCTGTGAGTTCTTCAACATTTGATGAGTGGCAACACTAGCTAGAAGAAGCATATTAGTCTTTCCTAGTACTCATGCACCTCCAGCATTAACACCACCTCCTGGCACTAAGCTATCATTTCTCTGGGGGCAAAACCCTGCAAACCTACTCTCCAAGAATCATGGACTCTCAAATTAGTTAGCCCCTAGAGGGAGACAAGGGACCTAGAACATATCTACAGCCAGAGTAGTTTTTCACAGGAGGCCAGAATCATACCTCTGAATATGACGTTTATGATGTAATGTAAGACATATTCCTTCATATGTATGATATGCATGGTGTGCGTGTGTGTGTGTGTGTGTTGCAAGACAAATGCAGCCTTTGACCACATACATTCATTAAGCTTATTGCTTGCTAATGCCTCACACTTTATTCTGTCTATGGACACATGGTATATCATAGACATCAAGCAGATGGAGAGAAATGAAAGGAATGACAACGCATTAGGGAATGTTCATGAATTTATTTTATACTAATAGATATATTCAAAATTGTTTTTTATCACATCCAAAGGAAGTAAAAAAAAATATACATAGTATTTATAAAATAAAATCAATTGTTTCCTTTGGAGGCACAAGACGAGGGAAAAGTGTTCATAAAATTTAAGTTAATGCAAATCAATGATTTGAAATTTGCCATATTAGTTGGAGCTCCATAAACAAACTAATATTTCTGGCATTAATAAAACAAAGTAAAAATGGCCATTACCCTGAGAATATTTTGGGATACCTGAATCCTGTGCACTTCATTTAAATCTGGTAAATTATTTTTATTGACCTAAATAAAGTAAATATGTATTTCAAGCTAAGTTTGTGTGGCCCAACAAACACAAACACATATACTTTAGACCTCATTTTACATACATAACATGACTCCAATTGCTTAATAAGAAGTACCATTGAATACACAAATGTAATGGCTTTGAATGGTTAAATATACTGTGTCTAGCATTAAGGCACAAATACTTATCAATATACATATATCCTTTTACTTTATGACTTTAATATTACAGGAGGATCATGTGTTAGGCGGAGTTGTTAACGTGGGCTTGAGGATGTTATGCAGAAGAGTGCAGACGTGCTCTTTGGTCTCCTGTCAGATGAAACTGTGTGGGAGAAAAACACATGCAGGTATTTTTACGTAGTACAAAAAAAAATTATTAATTGAACAATATATAAGGAATAAAACACCTAGGGGCATGCTGTTCTAGGAAAATCATCAATGATGTTGTGGTGTGATGAAACAGAATTACTGTTTCTCACCTGAAAAATAACATTATTCCTTATACTACAGCAATTTCCCAACGACCACAATAACACGTCACACTTTTTATCCATTTATTGTTGCTGCAGAATGTTCACCAAACAACTTAGCTCCAGTTAACACTCATAACACCAAGAAACAGTCGTTTCCTCTCCAGCCTCTGTTTTTTTCCCCCTCCTTCTAAAGTTAATAAGAGAAACCACAAAGTCCTCGACCCCGGAGACTTTTCTCATGGTGGAAAATTTACTCACTCCTTCCATGAATGCTAACCAAACAGCTCCTTACAGAAAACAGTTGTTTCTGTAAAGCGTCCATTGTGCAAGTCTCCACGAATGAACTGTTGCAAATTAGAGCAAGTGCATTTCTCTTTACTAGTTTTTGTGTAATGGTGAATGGTGTAATGGGGTTGCGTGCATCTTATAATACCACTGAAATGAGACTCTTGTGAATTATTGCCATGTTCATAATGGCTCTCGTTGGTGTAAGTGCAGATGTGATCGGATACTCCAGAACATAAAAGGACTATTTGTTTATTGAGGCTTTCTCAGGCAATAGGATGCATCGGATATCATCTGATTACATCGTTTGGTGTGTAAAGAGGATCAAAATCCCTCTGAATTGTTTGTTCTTGTCTTTCTTTCTGTCCATACCGTTCGCTAATCCAGACTTCTCTTGCCTCGATAGAGTACTGTAGAAACAGAGCGAGAGAGAGAGAATAAAAAATTATTTTATTCATGGTGATATTATATTTAATTATATTTGCATCACAGTTTGTCCAGGTCGATGAATCAAATTTATTGGTTTAACAATTTTATTTACGTGAAAGATTTTAGAGATGATATTTATTTTCCATTAAAGAACAATACATCATAGTTTTTATCTATTTATGGTTACGTTGTTATGCTAATGTTGTGTAATATTTGTAAGTTAGTTCCTGGTCCCATTTTTCTTTTTTAAGGTCAGTGTGAAGAAACTTACCCATTCCAAGATTTTGGCCTGAGCAATAAACTGAAAGAAATGGGAGAAAATGATGCATAAGTTTTTATCCGCATAAATAAATACTAACACTTGTTTTTGTTGCAGCCTCAACTCATTGTTTCAAGGAATCATTTGGTCACAAATTACATTTACAAAGTGTTCCGCTTTATCCCAGATATGCGTTGAAGCTCTGTGTTTACAGCTACCAGTTCGGCATATTACAAACCGCATGTATAAATTGTCGTACACTTGCCTCAAAGACATTGGATCGCGTTAATCAAGCTGCATACACACAAATTTATTTGTAAACCTTTTGCTTTTACACACAAAAAATCTCATGTAGAATCAAAATCCAGTTTGGTAAGAAAACGTTCGTATCCTACCGAGTTTGTGTAAATGAATATGTAAGGCGACTTGCTAACTGAAGAGCGCTCTTTTACCATTTAGTTGTCATTTTGTTGTTTTCAGCTCCCTGTGAGCTTTGCCTTTTATGGAGTTCTGTTTGCTGATTGACGTTTATCAACACTGGGCTTCATCTACCAAACTTTACTAAAGTTGTGTGTAAATGTTTGTGTAAGCTAAAACAACGTAGAATTCTCCACTCCGTTTGCAAAAGTTCCGAAAGCCTTGATTTTCTTTGTATTCACGCGTGTGTACTGATCAATTGATCGCCTATAAATGCAAAGCACCTTCCTGACAAAGCTCATTTGCATTTAGTGACGCCCACAAAACTCCATAAAAGGGCAAATGCACAGACAGCCGGGAGCACGAATTGAACCATTAACGTGAACGTTATTTTGACTCACTTCTATGCCAATAAAATGTATAATAATATACAGTATAACATTAATAATAAGCCAGTGCTAAATCTTACATCAACTGAGATACAGCTTAATTTTATTTGTCTTAATTTATGGGTGTTTTGGCTAATTTTCTTTATTTTTAAATATTCTTTCATTAATGTCAATAATATAAAACAGCTGTTTTTCCCAAGCAAAATGTTCTCGGTGGTATTTCTAGTCACTGGTATAGTGGTCTAGCATGAGGATGTGTTTTTGATCTAGATTCCAAGGTCGAGGTTTGCGTTAGTTAGTCTTCTTATGCCTTCAGGAGCTCTGAAACTTTTTCTGAATTTAAAGGATTTTCGTGAATACCACATTTGTTGTGTAAGCGCTCATACGAAAATCTTTGGACTGGAAAATTTTTAACTTGAACTTTATTACCATATATATATATATATATATATAATATATTACTGAATCAACTCTAAAACACAATTACAAAATGTCAAACACCAAGTATGCCTTGTGTATTTGACTACATCTGAGGTAAAGTAATATTATGTAGATTTCACTTCCTTTAATGACAGCAGCAACGTTTTGATCATAGAATGAAGAGTGAAGTGATCATACCGGAGTACATCCTACTGGGACAGAATGGCACCACAGTTCCGTCTGGGTTTACCGGGGCCACCATGACCGTGTACACATTGCCACACGTGACCTCTGACACGTCACACATGCTCTGTCCCGGTGCGGGGCTGCAGGCATGGGCGCGACCTCCACCCGTTACCTGGGCCGTGAAGTTACTGAAGGAGCTCGAGGACCACCATGACACACGCAGCGTATTATTGAAGCGTGTGTAAAGACGGATTCTTGAAGGACAGCAATCACCTAGACAGAAAGTTAGGCACTCTTAAAATGGATACTTTCTTGTTTACTTAAAGCAGAATGATTTTGATCCCCAGGCACCCATTTGCAAAACATCACCCTCCAATGGCTAATTCCTGCTGAAAGCTGATGGTGTCCATTTTTTAAACCGATATAGCTGTGTAACTCACTGGTGGAGAATCCGTGGTACATGCATACTGCTGTGTTTCCCTTGGAGCTGATGGCCTGTAGTGAGACAGTGTAGTTTGTTCCGCAGGTGATGCATCCCATCAGGCAATTGGTCTGCGTGGTGCGACACGTAGCATTGCCTCGCGACGACGTCAGCGACGCCACAAAGGACTGAGCTCCCTGAGCAGCCGACCAGGTGACGTTACTCATCGCCTGGGTCACCTGAGTGACGTTCAGACTGGCTGGACAGCATGGAGCTGGAGAGGGAAGAGAGGAAGGAAAGTAGAGCGAAGAGAGAATCTCAGCAGGCTCTGAAAATTACACACTACTTTTTTAATGGTAGAAGAAAGCTCTAAAGATTACAAGCCAAGTAAACGTAATAAAATACAAACTGCTCCTTTACTGACAGCAGAAAGCATTGAAAAATTACACATCGCTTCTTTAATGACGGCAGAAAGTTCTAGAAATTACAAACTGCTTCTTTAATTACAGAAAAATGCATTACAATTAAATGACAACGGAAAGCTCTAAAAATTACACAGTGCTTCTTTAATGATAGCAGAAGGCGCTAAAACTGCATAGTGCTTCCTTAACGACAGCAGAAAGCTTTAAAAATTTCAAACTGCTTCTTTAACGACAGCAGAAAGCTCTAGAAATTACATATTGCTCCTTTAAGCATAGCACACGGCACTAAAAAGTATGAACCACTTCTTTAATATTAGCAAAAGGTGCTAAAATTACAAACCGGAACTTTAATTATGGCAGAAACTTCTAACATGATTTTTTTATTGATTTTTTATTAGGAATGAATCAGTTGCTCAGAAAATCAGTTTAGCCACCAGTGACTACCTGTCTGGAAGGACACGCTGTAACTGGGCATGCTCAGTCCGGCAGCGGTGGAGGCGATGGAGGTGACCTGATAGGAGGAGCCACAAGATAATCCGTTCACCTGACAGGATGTTGCACTTGATTGACAGGTGAAGGGGCCATCTGCTGATCCAATCACATTGACCGTGTAGTTGGCAGCTTTGTTAGTGGACGCCCAGGTGATGTTGATGGAGGAGGAGTTACTCGGACTTACGGTCACTCTTTCAGGCATACATGGAGCTGTGAGAGAAAGCTTATGAACGAGAGCGTAGGGTGCAATAGCGTAGAGTGCATGTTTGTTTTTTACCTGTTTCTTGTGTTTTGGGGCTGCAGGAGTGATTACAGCCCTGCGCTTCATTGCAGGGAAAGACGAGGACATTGTACCTGGTGTTGCAGTTGAGATCAGAGAGCACACACACAGGTGAGGTGTCATTACACAGCACTGCCTGGTTTGAAGAGTCCACGGCCTGCACCTCGTACATGTCTGCCCCTCGCTCCGCCGTCCACGTGATCATCAGGGACTCCCAGGAAATCCCTGACACGGCCATGTTCTCTGGGCAGCATGGCACTATGAGGAGGACGGAAAAATGAGCTGTGCAAGTTGCTCTTGATGGTATATCTGATGGTACATGGTATATGGATGGTATATCTGTCTTTGGATACTACATACAGGTGGTTTGATTTAGGACAAGTCCTGGAGGACTGGCTCCAACTTGGTTGTTAGCGAACACGCTCATGATGTACGAGTAGCCGCAGTGGCAGCTGAAGTTACAGGAAGTGCCCGTGGAGTTACACATCTCTTCGATTCCGTCGTCTCTCTTGCTGAAGGCGGTGTAATAGTCCACATAGGACACGGGCGTCCAGGACAGGGAGCACTTACCGTTTCCGATGTCATCCACACGGACCGGCTCTGGAGGACACGGGTCTGAGAAATGGAGGAGGACAGCAGGTGTTCATGGGTCAGTTTTTATAAGGAGATACTTTTATAACAAGACATACAGTGGGAAGTCATTCGCAAGAACATTTAGAAAGGAAATGAAGTACAGTATTGATGAAAATCCAGTTATTTGGGGAAAAATATTCTGGTCTAAACAGAAATTTAAGGTGATAAGATGATATTTCGTGAGTGTATTCCACTCACATTTGGTTTCAGAATACAGTCAGCTGATGCAGTATTCATTTGCTTTTCAACATTTGCACAATCCACACTTTAGCTGGAAGCTCATACATCTGAACAGAAGCACTCACACGAAACGTAGTGCTGCGGCGCCGAGGCCTGGCTGGGTCCGGCTCGGTTGAAGGCAGTAACAGAGATGGAATAGATCTGTCCACAGTTCAGTGGACTCAGAATACAGGAAGTCGACGCAGACGAGCAGTTCTGTCCAGCCGAGCTCACGGCGACGTACTGACTGGCTCCCTGAGCAGAATCCCAGGACACCGACGGACCCACGACATCATTCACCATCTTGGTCAGCAGTACAATGGACTGAGGAGTATAAGGACCTGCAGACACAGATTTATTAAACACTTTACCTTTACTATCTAAAGAGATTCCGAAGGTAATCGTTCCATAGCACCATTGAATCCTCAAATCTGATTGATTAAACGGTTATCTGGAACAGCAGCTCTGGTAGCAGTGAGAGCTACAAGGTTCATATTAATTAGCTTGTTCTAATAGATTTCTATAGTAACACAAGTTACACAGGGACATTTGTTAATTGGTCAAATTAACAAATGACAACAGATACCTACATCCCTTAATTGGGACTTAAAGCATACGAATGTTGATATGGTGAAGTTTTTGGTAAGGAGAAAGTTATTTAAGGAATCTTTATGGGAGGAGTCTCCAACGTCCATCACAGCAAAGTCTTCAGGACGTGACAAGCTTGTTTTGTCTGATTAGGCTCCAGAACGTGATCATGGGAATTTGTTTCATGGGCATTACTGTACATAATATTAAACAGGGAAAAACCTACAATGTGTCATCATTTAAGAAAAAATGTAATCGTTGGCCATGATTTAATAGGAATAAAACATTTACTGGAACGTGATGACCTTCGTTTTGTAACGGTTTTGGTTATAGCTAAGGACAGTGACGTGAGATTTCTATATTGTTCTGAAAAACTACCAAAGGCTCCTAAAAGGCGTCCTCTTAACTTGTTTGCTACTTTGAATTACTCGAAGCATGAACCTAACAAAGCAACTTCTAACAACCTCCTCTGACTTACGGGTGATCTGGCAGACGGTGTAGTCGTCCCCAGGCACGGTTAGCGGACTCCAGGCATTAGCTTTGATGCAGTAGTTAGTTCCGGCCTCCAGGTTGCTGAAGGTCACGTTGGTGTTGCTGGTGTTGAGGCGACTCTGTTGGTATGAACCGTCACGAATGATGCTGACGCTGTAGAGCACGGCATATGGTACCGGCGCCCAGGTCACCACGATGCTGCTGTTACTGGGGGAGCTGCTGTTTAGTAGAGGAGCGGCCAACACTAATCACACACACACACACAATATCATGAGAATGATGATATGATTCACTGAACACTTATAAGAAGCCGTGGGATAGATTAAAAGTACAGCGGATATAAGAAGTTCCTGCAAGATTCTCCATTTTTCTTAATTCAGGTTTTCAATCCCAGCTCTAGCAAACACTGACAAAATCACACAAAAGTCACCATCAGCCAGCACGCTGTTCTGTCCATTTGTGCTACTTAGTGGTTGCGTGTTAGGTTTAATGTTAAGATTTTAGGGATAATATTAAGCTTAAAACCTTAATGTTAAGGTTAGGGTTAGGTTAAGGGCCACGGCTAAGCTTGAGTTTATTCTCTGTTATTGGAGCAATTATTCATGTGGCGGTAGCATTTTTTGTCAGGCTAGCACAAATCGCCAGAACACCGGCAGCGCAGCTAAACAACAGTGACAGAGAGATACAGCTGACCAACTGTTTGCCCTCCAGAGCAAAACGCTATGTATAGATTAGCTACCAGTGTGTCCATTTTGTCAGTTTCAATGCCATGAGTCGTCTCACAAATATGTTTATTTGTTGTTGGATGACTCAAAAACGCATCATGTTCTGCATGCGTGCTGTTTCAGAGGACAGACCCGTTCGCATTACAGTCCGATACAGCTCGCTTGTATTTATGAATATGAACCGTCGCGGTAGGCAAATCCGATCTGAGCAAAAAATCAGAGGCTTGTAATGTGAACGTAGCGTAACGTATTTTTATGCGTCTTGATGGATTCTGGTTGCGATGCACACCTTTATTCTCACCCAGAACGTTTGACTCTTTCTGATAAGCTTTCTAAAGAAACCGGGGTGAAAAGTGCACCTTCTTTTGTATCTGTATCTGTTTTTGTATCAATCTGAAACCACGGGTACGGGAAGGAGTAGGCGTGGGGAGATTCCCTATACTGTGCAAATAAGAAAAAAAAGAAAGAAAGGAAAAAAGAAACAAAGTAATATAATGATGGCACACAGCTTTCTTATTAAAGCACATTCTCATGTTCCTCTTTGTGACCACCATGCCGTTATTGTATAATTATTGCATCATCGCAGTAAAGAATGATTAATGTTTCTGTTCTGCTCATCCCCATCTTAAAACCACTTTATTCTCATCATCATGCTTGAATAATGAGGTTGCAAACAATACTCTGTTCCATCGTGACTCTTTTAGAGTATCTGAAGTCACTGCTTCCTAAAGATAGCCTTCTCATAATTGGAGTGCCACCAATTACATGACAATAACTGCATCCACCCAATCCCATGAGACAGATGAGATAGTCGGCCATAATCCTGAGGTTTAGTGTCTTTCACCGTTCACCTGCAGGACGAGTTCGAGTTCGGATGCGGTAACTTAAGCGCAACCACCTGACGGTGCGTATTACAGGAGCCATGTGAAAAAAAAGTGAAACACACACACACTTATGCCCTGGAGGTCAAACATGAGCTACATCCTGATCCTGATCCCTCTTTTTAACTCAGTGAGGAGATCAGGTGACCACAGGAGCCTGAGCCTTGGAGAATGGCCGACAGTGTGCGTGCATGAATGGACCGTTTCTTTTGACGAGAGAGGGACGTTGTTTTTTTCTCGAGTGTGGACTGAGAAGGAAGAATACCTGTCTTTGCTTGGACTGAGAACGAAGGCTGGCTCCTGCCGCCACTGTTGACGGACATGACGCTCAGAGTGTAGTCGGTGTAAGGCTGCAAGCCGGACACGGTCCCTGGAGAGCCCGGAACAGACGTCTCTGATACGAAGGAGCCGTTGCTGCTCTCGGTGCGCAGGAGGTATGAGGAGGCACCTGAGACTTGTGTGAACTCTACCGTGATGCTTTGGCTCTGTTTGGAGGAAGCCGCCGTGACGGTGGGGACGTCGGGAGCTGGATAATTATACGCAATAACATCTTTAATAATGTGTTCAAAATACTTAGCAACATTGAGAATAAAAGGTGTAAATGTTTGTTTTTCAGTAACCTAATACATAATAGATGCTAAGCTAATTAAAGGAGTACTCCAATATCTTTTTTTTGTATCTATGCACAGTATATGTACTGTAAGTTTGATTCCCATGACAAGACTTTCAACGTTTCCCTGTAATAAAAAAAAGAATTAAAAATCCCCAAAGCTTGCGAGCTTATAATAGATGTCTAAGGGCAGTAGTAAAAACAGATTTATGTAAAAGTCTTCTATGAATTAAAAAGTATTTCAAAATTAAGGTCTAAATCTTTATAATTCTGATGAAAGTGTAAGAGTAATTTAGAGTTTACATCTTATAGTCATGGATTTTAAAGGTTTATTGAGAGTATTCAACAACTGCCCTTATACGTTTATTATAAGTAAACACGGCTTTCTCTTTTCTCAGCACACGTAAACATGTCAAAATTCTTGGCTGCTGTAATCACACAAAACCTGTAGATGCAAGGGAGAGAGATTAGCTTATAGAACACTGAAGTATTCCTTTAATGCATTATCTTCTCAATAATAATAATAATGCAATCAACAACTACCCTTAGACTTTTGTTATAAAGTTTTAATGACATTTGTAATGCATTCATCAACTGCCCTTAGAGTTAATATGACTGAGCTACTTCTTTCTGGGTATTATTTATTTATTTGTTACAGGACATGAAAACATTTCACAATGCTGAAGTATTCCTTTAACATGTCCTAATCACTTTAATAATGTATCTGATGTCTGCCCTTATGCATAATGTGAGTGAGTTGCAAGTAAAGAAACATGTCCAAACACTCGAGTATTCCTTTAACATGTTCTATTGACATTTACAGTATAATGTGTTCTTGACAGAATTCAACAACTGCCCTTAGTCTTATTATCAGTAAACAGGATTTTCTGCTTTCCCCTTACATGACAAAATCAAAATACACTACAGATGCAGTGGAGTATTCCTTTAACATGTCCTTATCCCATTCACAATGAATTCAACAACTTCCCTTGTTTTCTGCCCAGAGTTTTCTGTTCTCTTTTTTAGTAACAGGAACATTATAAAATGCTGGACTATTTCTTTAATCTGTTCTGTTGGCTTCAATAATGCATCGCTGACAGTATTTGACGACTGCCCTTAGACTTTTACTCTAAGTGAGCTGATTTTCTTTCTTAGAACATGTAAACTTGTTAAAATTCTTGTTTGTTGTAAAAACACATATACTGATGCTACAGTGGGTAGAGATGAAATTAAAAAGCACTGGATTATTCCTTTAATGTCATATTGATATTAATAATGCATTCAACACCTGCCCTTAGACATTTATTATAAGTGAGCTGCTCTTATCTGCGGTAATAACACACGTAGTGAGGCTACTGGTGGATAAAGATTAGATTATATAACATGCAGGAGTATTCCTTTAACTTGGTCCTTAATCACATCCAAAATACATTCAACAAATATCCTTCCACTTTACATGCGTGACCTGCTGTTTTCTGTTTTATGTCAAAACACTGGAGTATCCCTTTAACATGGTTAATTAACAGCATAATAATGCATTAATGACAGTATTTAACAACTGCCCTTAGTCTTATTATAACTGAGTCATGACTACACAGGACATTGTTTTCTTAGAACATATAAATTCCTGTCTGTAGTGATCACACATACATTACTGATGCACTGTATAGAGTCGTAGGAACTCCTGGACTATTCCTTTAACTCGATCAGTTCGTTAGTGCTGTACATACCTGTGTATCCGTTCACGCTGGTTTGAGCCAGCACGCTCATGGAGCTGTCCAGGGCCTCCACTTTAAATGTGTAGGCAGTGTTGGGGGACAGAGAGTTGATGGAGCCCATGACGGTGTTCTGGCTGAAGCTGCTGAAGACGGACGAATCGAGAGAGTTGCGAGGCGACGCTGTGAGTCGGTATGAAGACGAGCCTGTGTATTTACTCCAGCTCAACACTGCACTTTTAGAGGTGACTGTGTACACGCTCATGGTTAGATCACCTCCTGAGGGACAAGAGAGAAATACGGAGAGAGACACGAGGAGAAACACAGAGAGAGACACGAGGAGAAACAGAGAGAGACACAGAGAGGGACATGAAGAGAAACAGAGAGAGACATGGAGAGAAAAGCGGAGAGGGACACGGAGAGGAACATGGAGAGAAACAGAGAGAGACATAGAGAGAGACATGGGGAGACACAAGGATAGAGACATGAAGAGAAATACAGTGTGACATGGAGATAAAAGTGGAGAGGGACACATAGAGGAACATGGAGAGAAACATAGAGAGACACAAGGATAGAAACATGAAGAGAAATACAGTGCGACATGGAGAGAAAAGCGGAGAGAGACACGGAGAGGAACATGGAGAGATACATGAAGACAGACATGGAGAGAGAGATGAAGAGAAACATGGAGAAAGACAGAGAGAGACACGAAGAGGAGCATGGATAGAGACATGGAGAGAGACACGAAGACAGACACAGAGGGAGACAGAGAAAGAAACACAGAGTGAGAAAGATACATGAAGACAACCAGAAAACATGGAGAGAGACACAGAGAGACACATGATTACAAAGAAGAAGAAAGACACAAAGAGCAAACGAGCTGAATTTCTACTCAGACAACAAATTCACTAAATTACTAAATTTAGTGAATTTAGTGAATTCACTAAAGATGACTGAACTCTGATGACAACGTAAACTCATGGGGATCAAAAGTATTTCAATTAATGTATTCATTTATTTATTACATTTATTATCATAAATGTTTTCCTTTATTCGTTCATTATTAAATCCGACTTTTAAAAAATATTTTGTCGTCTCGCTAGAAAACACACAACTGAATCTTACCTTGCACAACATTCTGCAAACAGAAAAGGAAAAAAATAACATTGAATATATGAATCATTTTACAGCCCAGCATGGATTCACACAGAAATATTCTTATTTAATTTCCTTAATAAACATAAACATACCTGCGCAACAGTTCCAAGTAAAAAGAGCCACAACGTCACACCTGTGATTCCCATCCTCTCAGAATCCTTATCAAGCTGGCTTTATTATCCGGGTTAGATTCTGCTCTCTCTCTCGTCTTACGCTTCAGTATGTGTACTGTATTTTTTCTTGCCGTTTGTAGAAATACCTGAACGTGGCCCCTCCCCTTGGGAAAGCCAACCAATCAGAGGCGAAGGAGTTCATCACTTATAGGCAGGTGGACAAGACAGAGGAAAAGTCTAGAGTTTAGTTGCTATAATAATTTATGTAAATAAATATATTAATAAAATCAATAATTGATCATTATTAGTGGTTATATATGTAAGATTGTGGGTTTTTACAGTTTTTATTAAGGACAAAGTGATACATGTTAAATAAAGATCTAGATGGATCCTAATCAAAGTTTTTTGTCTAGTTAAGGTGGAAAGTCTTTTTTTCTTTATAATGTTTACTGTTTAATTATATTTTTGTTGTATCATTTGATATTTTATGAGCATTTATTTAATTCTTTAAAATTTCCATAACATTATTTGACATTTTTAAACCTGTAATTCACTGCTTTATCCAATTCCTTTTTAGCATTTTACTTTGATTAAAAATCTATTTTATAATAGTAGTTTTATTAGTTCTAGAACAATTTACTATTAGAATTTTTTTTTCCTTCTTGCCTCATCCTGTTTTATGCGATTATATCTTTCTAAAGTACTTTGTGGTCCATTTTAATGAATTACATAAATATTTAAAATTAATATTAGTATAAACTGTAAGACAAGTATATGTGTGTGTGTCCAGTGTGTGTCTAAATAAAGTGATATCAGCCTTTAATCATTTTTTGTTTATGTAGTAAGTGTAAGCATTAAAAAACATATGTTTTGTTTTTAATGTTATATTTGTTGCAACATTTGACATTTTATGAGCAATTATTTATTTTTGTTTAATTAAATGTGTATTATATATGTTATTTTTTTTAGCTTCTTGTTTTATCAAATTTCTTACATTGCAATTTTATCTTAGTTGGTTGTTTATTATATGGTTGATTTATTACTATTATTATTACCATTATTGTTGTTGTTGTTGTTGTTGTTATTATTATTGCATTATTCTTTTACTTTAGATTTTCTATTTTATCTATTTTCTAGGTTATCCCTTATTTAGACACTTGAAATTATTTCTGAATTTAGTAATGTAATAACATTAGCTTGGACTTTTTAATATTGTCCAATATGTATGTTTATTTGTTTGCTTGCTTTCCAGAAATATAGCAAGAATTGTTTATCGCGCTGTATACAGTATACAAACCATTCACACGGACACGCGCACATACGGACACGCGCACGCACGCTCTGACGCAGCCGTCCCTGGTGACGCAATTACGTATTCCGAGCCTGCGCGTTTAAAAAAAAGAATCAAAATGGCAGCGGGGCCGGAGCACGGGCTGAAGAAGATAGTTTGGCAAAGTAAGTTTACTGGGTTATTGGATGTGTTTTAAAGGTTGCAGGATGGCGCACTGGGACGGGTTCAGGTGGTTCACGCTGTATGTTTTCATGAAAGTTCCACAGAAAGTCCGTAAACATAAATACGGAAGTTTGGGAACTGAGTGTAATGGAAGCAACAGTCGTGTTTCCTGTTGTGGTTTATAACCCCACCTTGCAAAACACTTTTATTTTCACATAATTTATTTGCATTTACTTGTGTGTGTTTTAAATGAGAGATGAAAGTGTACCGTTTGAGCTGACAGGCTGTAACACATCTCTACTTTAATTAGCATTGCTACGTGGCTAGCCTAGCTTTCTGAAGTTCTGCTCTGTAAAGTCTGTTAGCTAAACACGCTAAGCAGTTTATCTGGTTTATTTATTATGATTATTATTATTATTATTATTGTACAACTGTATTAGTTTAGTTAAAAACAAAAACACAAGACACTGCGTGAAAAAGGATTTTTGTAACAATATACATCACGTATTTGCATGTATGCATAAATTTGCGTGTGATTATGCAAATGATGCGTCATCTAATTAAGCATGCATGCATTTGCATATTTAATAAATGTACTTTATGCCATTTTAATGCTCTATGTTATAATATGATAATAGTCTTAGTGACGTTTCTGGTTCGTGACTTTGTTTTGTTTTGTAAACAACAAGAGTTTATGACGTAATAAGTCTGTCACGTGTTTCTGGAGGTATGTAATCATGTGTGTCTTTAATGACTCGCTTTGGTACAGAGAGCGTAGCTGAAACATCCTGCAACATTAACTAGTGGTTTTATTTGTTCTAATTTCGTGGTAATGTACATGATGTTTAGTAATATCCTTGATCAGGCTTTAGACTCGTACTTGACAACTTGTTCGGAATGAAAATGAACGCGGCTTGTTATCAAACATGAAAAACCATAAACACAAGCTGCGTCGCTGCGACTTAGAAGTGACCTTCAGGGTGGCGTTTTTAACGTCTTGAATAAGGGCTGCGCAGTCGAAGGAGATCGGATGAAATATCCGCCTCATGGACACTTTAATCTGCGAGCACTAGTGAGGAGTCATTGTAGTCACTGTATTACCTGTCAACAGAGTTTTTAAACTGATGGTATTCGTAGCCCGGGTCCTAGTGAACCGCACCCGTAATGTATTTTCTGATGGAGACGTATATAAGTCGCTCTGGATAAACACTGTAAATGTAAAGCAAGAACCAGCCAAAGTCGTCCTGTTTGCAGCTTATTTGTATGAGTTTCATGACGTCTGTCTTTACTTGAGGCATTTGTTTGCTTGTGATTTTGGTGTACTGATGGATTTCTTTTTGAACACAGGAATCAAGGACACTATTATCGCAGACTGCAGAAAATCAGAAGTATGGAAGGTGAGTGTGTTGGAGGTTTAAGTAGCGCACGTCTTCATCCTAGCAGGGCGTCTAGTAGTTAAGGGCAAAGGGAAAAGAAAAAATCCTGCGGTTTGTACATCAGCAACTCGGATACATGAACACACAAACCTGCTGGTGTCTTCCTGGGGTTTGTTAATTGTATATAGAGAATAAAGTACATGATGCGTCACACTCAAACCGGGAGCAGAAAGATTCCATGTTTGTTCTTGTGTGAGACACTGCCTGGGTTGTCATTTCCTCTGTGTGTGTGTGTGTGTGTGTGTGTGCGCGTTGTTCATGTAGATCATGATTCTGGACAGCTTCACCACACGGCTCCTGTCGTCGTGCTGCAAGATGTCCGACCTGATGTCCGAGGGCATCACGAGTAAGTACACGAGGGCTGTCCGAGACGCACTCCTTTAACGGCAGTGCTGTTGAATTCTCGACTCTGATTGGTCGGAATCTGTCAATTAGGATTCATTAAAGCAATAAACAATAAAGTTGCTTACTGCGTGTGACCGTGATGTGTGTGTGTGTGTGTGTGTGTGTGTGCGCGTGCTGTTTGCAGTCGTGGAGGATTTGTTCAAAAGCAGAGAGCCGGTCCTGGATATGAAGGCGATCTACTTCATGTCCCCTACTGCCAAGGTCTGTCAGCTAAACCGTTATGGGTATATTATATAAATGCATCCATACAGTATTTTATCCTGCTCCTTTCCATGTTGTCGTGTGTGTGTGTGTGTGTGTGTGTGTGTGTGTGTGTTCCCCTTTCCTAACAGTGCGTAGATGCATTCGTCAACGACTTCAAGGTCAACCCCAAGTACAAAGCTGCATACGTCTACTTTACTGACTGTAAGTGTGTGTTTGTGCGGTTTGTGGTGCACCTGAGTGTAATGATCTGTAGTGGTGACTTGAGCTTAGTGTGTTTTTGTAGGGTTTAGACTGGAGGACATGACAACCTCTCAGATAATAATAATAATAATAATAATAATAATAATAATAATAAACTCACCGTATTCTTCAAAATGAATGCTTTATTCCCTCCCGAGCGCCTGCACACACTATAAATGTAATCTCACAGGAAGCAGCTGCTTTCAAAAACAGCTCCAGTTTTTTTTTGTCACCGCGTAGCTTCAAAAGAAAGAACACTACCTTTTCAGAAGTGCTTTTTTTGCAGGTTGTGAGGCAGGCGATGGGGTAAAACCCCACAGACGGCTGAAACAAACACGAGTCCCTGGTTAAAAAAAAAGTATCTTTTTAGTGATCAGCTATGAAGTCGTTACAGACGAAACGACCTCCTCGTTATTCCCCTCCTTATTTCATTTACATTACTGATAATGACGAACGTCACAGAGAGCGAAAGCTGATGCTAGCTAGGAGTGTTGCCATGGTTACAGTGTGCCTCTAGCGTGAGCCATTTTAAAATAAAAATGGTCATGTCTGCACCAAAAGCGCTTCTGTTTGCTGTTTCACAGTGTTTTTTTTTTTTTTTTTTTTTGTTTTTTTTTAAGATTGTCCAGATGACCTGTTCAACAAAATGAAACTGTTCTGTGCAAAGCACATCAAAGTGTGTAAAGAGATCAACATCTCCTTCTTTCCTTTAGAGACCCAAGTAAGTGTTCTGTTTAATCGTCACTCTGTTGCACCGCTAACTCGCCAGCATCTCGCATGTAGCTATAAATGGATAAAAACTACCCTGTTTTTTGTTTAAAACTAAAAATGTGATTATTTGGAAATTGCTGTGGAATAAGAAGAATAAAATACTCCAGGACACTCAGAAATTGCATCACGCCAAGGAATCCTGGAGTGTTTCTGAGATCTGATCGTACAGAGGGGCGCGTAGTAAGTGGAGGGGTGTGTGTGTGTGCGCGTGTGCGTGTGTGTGTGTGTGCGTGCAGGTGTTTACCTGTGATAAACCCGAGGCTTTCAAAAGCATCTACAGCAATAACGGTCAGGATCGAGGGCTAACCCTGCAGACCATCGCCGATCAAATCGTCACTCTGTGCGCCACCCTGGACGAGTACCCCGGCGTCCGGTACAGGAAGTGAGTGAAATCAATCTGGATTCGTTAATGCCTTCTGTACTCTATGTTTCTGTAATATTAGGCACATGATATGATCTGATCCTTTTGTGCAGGGATTCCGTGTCGGATTATGCCAAATTGCTGGCTGAGCTGGTGGACAAGAGGCTAGTGCAACATTATGAGCTGGACGACAGCCAGAATAAGAAGGTGGCCTTTATTTCTCTCTCACTCAGTCCTCCCTCGTTCTTACTCTTGATTTCGGTCTCTTCCTCATCTAATCGTCTGTAACCTTTGCCCTTAAGGAGAAGACGCAAGCTCAGCTGATCATCGTCGACCGCGGGTTTGACCCCGTGAGCCCGATACTACACGAGCTGACCTATCAGGCCATGGCTTACGACCTCATACCCATCACCAATCACACCTACAAGTAAAGCCTTCTGGTTCATTTTATACGCCTGCAATCTGTGAGACGGACAGACGGTCGATTAGTCACTCTTTCGATTAGTCGATTGGTCTTGATTTCAGCCAGTCATTTGATTGGCCAGTCATTTGATTGGCCAGTCATTTGATTAGTCGCACAGTCAGTCAATTAGTCACTCAGTCATTTGATTGGTTGGTCAGTCATTCAATTAATCAGTCAGACGTTTGTTTTGTCTGTCAGTTGGTCATTTGATGAGTCATTCTATTGGTCAGTGAGTCAGTTGGTCAGTCAGCTATTCGAGTGGTTGGTCAGTCATTCGATTAGTCATTAATTCAATCAGTTAGTCAGTCAGTGAGTCAGGCACTCAGTCAGTCTCTCACTTGCACCAGTGAAACACCGCTGTTGGTTGAACTGTGATTTGTGTGCCAGGTACAAAGGGAAGGATGGATCAAATAAAGAAGCCATACTGAACGAAAATGATGAGCTGTGGATGAAACTGCAGCACATGCACATCGCCGAGGTCACCGCGTGAGTAACTGCACTGAAACTCAAAGCACCGAAGTACATTAGGGTTAAAATGCTTCTCGTCGTCAATCGCTCATCGCAGCAGGAGTCCGAAAATCTACTTCCTGCTTCTTTAGTCCCAGTGTATTTAATGTTCCCAATGGGTTAAGGGGTTTTATAGCCTGCAGTTTTAGCCTTATGCAGTTTGCATCTTTAAATCATCAAATGAGAGGAGTTTGATTTTTATTACACTGTTGAAATCATGGATTACATAACGTTAGCTTTAGCTTCAGAAACAGAAATAGCGTGGAACTGTAGTTATTCTGTCAAATTATCCAAATAACTATCTAATTAAACAGTGTTGTGGGTTTTCCCCATTTAATTTAGGCAAATCCCCAAGTTGGTGAAGGAGATCTCTGCTAACAAGAAGCAGCCTGATGGGAAGGTGCGGACTTGTTCTGGTTCAGGTTTAGATGCTCCGTGCCCTGTGTCCCATTTCAGACTTTTGTGTGCCTTTGTTCTCCAGATTTCGATAGGAGGGTTAGCCCAGCTCATGAAGCAGATGCCCTCGTTCCGTAAACAGGTCACTCAGGTACGTAACACCTGATGCCTGGCCCTGTCTCTGGGGACCGGTGTCTGACACACTCCTGGTTTCGCAGTACACTTCCTGGAAGGTTTCCTTTCACTGCCGAGATGTGATCTGTGGAGTCCGTGCCATGCCCTGACCTCAAGCCATTTCACTCGAATTCTCGCCCTGATATGCGTGCAGAGCATAGCGACGCCTCAAGTGCTGCACTAATTGCACTCGGTAGCCACAGTTTGCTCCGTGCATCTGAACAGGTTGTGATTCCTGAGGATGCTGCGTTGTATTATACTAATTATAAAGTTGTATTGTGTTCTCTATCTGCACCGTGTTTCTTCCTCTTCCTCAGAAAACGGTTCATCTCACTCTAGCGGAGGATTGCATGAACAAGTTCCAGAGCTCCGTGGAGAAGCTGTGCAAAGCGGAGCAGGTACAGCAGAAGCAGCGGTGTTGGAAAATTGTGCTTTTTTAAAAAAAAACTACTGCAGAAACACAAATTCCACATTTGGAAATAAATCGTTGAAATCTGCTATAGCAGAAAAACAAGACAGAATACATAGCTGATCACGGTAGTTTTTAAAGCGAGACAGCAGGTTAAATAATTTGTGGACAAAGAATTTGCAAAATGTAGCTGCAAGCAGTGATTAGGGGGCCAAGCAGATGGTTGCCATGGTAATGTCATGTCGTGTGGTCCAGGACATGGCTGCAAGTTCCAGGTCGATTTACCAAAGATTTTCCCTTTTTTTTTTTTTTTCTTTTTCTTTTTTCAACTAAAGCAACAGTCGGACCGACACAGACCTTTCGCTGAGCGGGAAAGGACGTGACGTGAAATACTCACTTTTCTTCTGGTTCATACTGACTTTATCTGCTTTAGCCTGAGAATTCATGAAACTTTGTCTTGTGAGAAAATAGAAATTATGAAGGCAAGGATTTGATGTCTCTGGTCATAAGTAATCTGTGCTTTTGTCCAGCGTGACCATTTAATGTATTCTTGTGCTAATATATTCTGTTGTTTTTGTGTCTGATTGTGTACTCCGAGTTGGTCCGAGTCGGTCCTCACCGTACGTTTCTGTGCCTGCAGGACCTTGCTGTTGGTTCGGACGTAGAAGGTCAGAAGGTGAAGGACCCCATGAGGACGCTGCTGCCCAT
The DNA here is from genome assembly GCA_030014255.1 of Parauchenoglanis ngamensis. Lineage (NCBI taxonomy): Eukaryota > Metazoa > Chordata > Actinopteri > Siluriformes > Auchenoglanididae > Parauchenoglanis > Parauchenoglanis ngamensis. Next base: position 19,461,905 of record JAQMYM010000015.1, read on the forward strand.
CCTGCTGCACCCGCACAGCACCCACGATAAGATCCGCGCCGTGCTGCTCTACATCTTCAGCCTCAACGGTGCGTCGTCTCGCCCTGAACGCCACATTCTCGCCCTTTAATTACTGCTTTCCACCCAGCACGAGTGGAGAACGCTACAGCTCGTTATGCTCCCTGAATAAAGCGTACGATTTCTTTTATTACGGCTGTTAAAGTGATGAGCGTTTCTTTTTTTAATTAATTCGTGTTCATGGAAACCAGTTACCACTTAGTCTTGAGTGCCACTTAAGATCAATACCAGGCCTCTGACACATGTCCGACCTGCCACTCAAAAGTCTGTGCACCCCTGCTTATTTTTATACTAACTGTGACGATATTAATACCATGAAAAAATAACACAAGTGGAATTATTCCGTGAATATATATATTTTTAATAAGTCGTTAAAGTATTTACGACGGTTTGCACACAATCTGTATTTTCTCAACCAGCTTCATGAGCGAATGAAGCCAAAAGGTTTCCCTTAAACATCCCGAATTAGCCGAGCTCCTCGCTGCTTGTCCAGTGTTATTTAGGGGGACGTTTAATTTTAAAGTTAGGTTTTTAAAATGCATTGCGATCGGGATTTATTCATGAGCGTTAAAATCCGTTTACATTTCAACCACGAGCCTAAATCAGTGTGTTTAAAGGTGATAAAATCTACAAGTAATCAAGCGTACCATGCCTATTCGGTATTAACACGCCGTTTTATTTATGCTGTTTCTTTTTCCCCCCCTTGTGTGTGTGATTTTTTTCGAGAGCAGGGACGACAGAGGAGAACCTGAAGAAGTTAATTCAGCACGTGAAGATCGAGGCGGAGCCGGAGTACATCACCAACTGGAAAGAGTTAGGGGTGCCTATCATCAGCTCGGTGAGACCGGCTCGCTGTTTCATCACGTACAGCTAAGGTGGATCTCTCAAACGCAGATTCTCTTCACGTGCGCGCTTGTTTCCGCAGCCGAGTCTGTTCTCTTCCCGGAAGCCGTCTAGAAGAGATCGCTCCCAGGAGGAGACGTACAACCTCTCAAGATGGACGCCATTTATCAAGGATGTGATGGAGGTGAGCTGGACGCCATTCTCGACACCACTCTCCCGCGCTGGTTTTTATAACTGGCTAGTAGGACAGGAAATTGTTTTTTTTCCCCAATAGCACTTCCTGATGCGGTTTATTCCTTTTATATAAACACAGCAATGCGCTTAATAATTTATTATTTATTTATGAAATAATTACTCTCATATATTTTTAGTGATGCTTAATATTGTGGAAAGTTAGTTCCTGTTCGCACTTATATTAATAAAAGCCTGTGATTTCGCAACTGCGCTGCTGTTAGAGCTTCAGTCGTAGAAAATGATTCAGCACCTTCTGGCCAATCAGAATCCTGCCTCCGACAGAGCTGTAAATGTCAACGCAAGAAAGTTGACACGTGCTTTATTGAAGCCCAGCGTCACATACGATTGGCCACAGGTGATGTGATGATGTCGATGACCTCCTGCTAAGAACCAGGCCACAGGTCCTGCGAGACGGAGGGCGCGGTTGCGTGGCTGATTTATCACCCGTATCGCCACACCCGCTTTTTAAATTCTGCAGCAGTGTGAAACTGAGAAGCCCGTTCACACGCACAATCTCCAAATAATTTATTCAGCATATCGCCTGGGAGACTGCGAATGATTTCTTCTGGGAGATGGTGCAGGGAAACATTAATACAGAAAAAGCAAACAAGGAAATCTGATCATAGTAACAGTGTATTTCATTTGTGTGTGTGTGTGTGGCAGGACGTGGTGGAGAATAAGCTGGACACGAGAGATTGGCCGCACCAGTCCGAGTGTCCCTCTGCGTGGAATGGATCCCGAGCTGTGAGGTGAGCCAGCATCCAGTCAGCTTTAATCCATGCATATGTTGATGTGAAACAGGCATTCATGTACAATTTATATATAAATTCAGTTTCATAAAACTATTTGCGTGCGAAGATCACGATGGTACAGAAGAGGATGAAGAAAATTCTGAGGAAAAAAAGTGTCAAAGGTCTGACTTTTTCCTCGGAGTTCTGTAAGACCGGCACGTGTCCCGCCCAATATGGTGTTCAGAAATGATATAATCCAGAACCCTGGCCTAAGAGTAGGTTTTAAATATGTATCAGGACACTCGTGAGTGCAGAAGGCTCATGTACGTGCCTCGTTCTCTCCCTCATGCTGGCAGAGTCGTGAGGTAAGGTTGGTGACCGTTTTCATTTTGATTAGTTACTGTTCACTGCATGTCGTAGTATTTTTTCTTTAATGGAGAAAGCTTCCGTTTAATTAGTTTTGAAGTCCACGTTACTTTACAGCCTTCCTTCGCGTGCGCGTTTTGCACAGTACTGTATAGAGGTGTGGCCTTATCCGGTCTGCATGAACGCTTCCAGTCTTGATCCAATGCAATTTCAAAGAGCAATAAATGTCAAAAACGCTAGTAGAATTTTTTTTTTTTTACGGAGAAAAATGAGGCAGATCTGCGAGCGATTAGCGCCGGCACCTCCTAGCACCCTGCAGCGTCGTTTTTCGCAATTGCATCACGTTGATGGATGCGGTTTTCCATTATCAGCACGAATTCAACATAGAATTAATACCAGGCAATTTTATGAGTCATCGTGTGGAAATTTCCCGTGTATAACCTGTACAGCCTTTATGTGTATTAAGCGTCCACTTGGTTTAAAACGTCCCACTTCTCCCTCGCATCATCCTTTTCCTCAGCGCACGGCAGAAACATAAGCCGAGCTCCCCGGACGACCACCGGAGCGGCTCCCGCCTCATCATCTTCATCCTGGGCGGAGTCAGCTACTCAGAGATGCGCTGTGCCTACGAGGTCACCAAAGCCACCAAGTCCTGCGAGGTCATCATCGGTGAGTCTACACCAGCCTGTCCTGGACTCCTGTATTCCTCTTATCCCACAGCCATTCGCCAACGGTACATACATTTGTATTGATTACGGAGCATCACTTCATACTTTTCATCCATTTACAGTTACAGTAGCGCCGTGGAACGTCCGATTCAGTGTGTAGTAGTTGTGGTGGAGTTTTCCGTATGGAGATGTTATAATGTGCCGGAAGGAGTCCCCAGTGTCTGTAGTAAAGTTTTAAGTAGAAGCTGATGAGGGAACAACTGTTTATAGCGGTTATAACATGAGTGACTCAACGTTTAAATGTAACTATAAATGGATAAAAAGGAAAAATCTGTTGTGGTGCAAGAGAAATAAAGCACATCAGGGCATGTTGTTATAGGAAAAAAATCAACGTTATAGTGGTTACAGTAAACCTACTTTCTGTCAGGTCACATCACATTACCTCGTCAATGATCAGTTTCCTGTAACATGGGCGGTTTACTCCAGAGTTTGTTCCCCTCTTGGCCCGTCTGTGCAGGTTCCACTCATGTCCTGACTCCCACCCGCCTGCTGGAGGACATTCGAGACCTGAGCAAAAAACCCATGGAGACTTTCACAGTAGTGGACGAGAGAGCCAGCTGCTGAGCGCCTGGACGTTAGAAACCCTCCCGCTCCGTCTCCTCGTCCTCCTCCTCCTGGCTTAATCCCCGCCCCTTTCCCCAAAGACACTCGGCACTCGGCATCTCTGCTCGAGGATCGAAGGGAAGACGGATGTGATCGGCTTTAAGAACCCGCTCCAGTCCCGGTGTTCAGGCCACACACCTGTGACAGGTAATCACCGGCTGTGAGACTACCTGCCTCAGGTGTGCGAGGCTCTCCTTGAAGAAATGAACGGACTGGAAGGGGGTCCATGAGTGCCGGACCTCTTCATACGGCTTGAACGCCTCTAATGTTTGAAGATGATTCCTGTGATTAGAGAAACGTCAGGGATCTGCTTGGGTTAACGTTTTTCAGGTCGTGTGATGCTTCCGTGACCAAGCCAGTGTACACCATTTTCCTCAACATTCGGTGTCCGTGTCTGATGTAGCCAAATAGATCATGTAGATGCCTCTCGCCCCCGAAATAGTAGAAAGAGATTGTATTTGCATTGTAATTTTAAAGTGGAAGTACGTTCACATCAATCCCGATGGGTCAGAAGGTGTTTCTGTAACTGCAGATCTGATAACAGCGCAGCTAGAAATCACAGGTTCATGCTAACGCGTTCGTCCTGATGCGTTATCGTTTCTATAGCAACGGGTAACATTGATGGAAGGAGGCTCCAGTGTAACGGCAGTAAGGTTATACTTGGTGGTTTCTCTGGAACCTGGCGAGCATTTTTCAACAACCGGTTACTCAGATTTTCTCTAAACAGGTAACGATCTTATAATAAAAACCTCCAAGACGTGCTCAGCTCCGGTGGCGTGAAAGAAATAAAGCACCCCGAGACATCCTGTTAGAGGAAAATTCTGCCTTTAAACTGAAGCGCGACTCCCGTTGTCCGACACGGCCGCGTCTGGAACGTTACGGAATTCATTCGCACCTTCGGATTTGTCCCCGTTTGAGTCAGAAATGTGGATTTTCAAGATTTTAGGTGCGAGAGGTTTTGAGCTACGTTAGCTTAAAGCGGGCGTGTCACGTGATTTGGTGTACATTAGACTTTTCACTTACGCTATCCATTAGTGTCATGATGAAGCTGATCATTCCTGTAAGTATTTAGTAGACATATTGTGCTAGTGATGTCACCGCCTGTGCTTATTAACATCCTCATGTATTTATACATCACACACTAAATTGCAGCTCATACTGCTGCGTTTCTGTCTTCTGTAATTACCTCTGCTGCTTTACTGGACTACTTTACTGCGCTCGCGGATTGAAAACCGGCGCTGCTGGATCACGACCTCACCACCCTGTGTGACCGGAGTCCAGTTTTTAAATATTCCTGAATGTACTGAGTTCTAGGGGAGGAATCCACTGGAGCAGAATTGATGCCTTTTTTGTTTTCGCATCTACATCGTGATCTTAGCTGTCGTATTTGTTACTGTCTTGTTTAAACACATGAACAGTGACTTTGTAGTGAGTAAAGATCGTCCAAGCCTGCTTTAGAGAACCGCACCTTTTAATAATGCGAAATTAGAATTGTTTCTTCAGAATAAGCACAAGGTGCCAATTAAGTAAAAATCAGTAATGCTGAAGGTTGAAGCACCTCTTGTGCCTTCACAGCCAATTTACCGGCTGATATTTGGTGATTTTTTTCAACTGAAGTGACCAGGCCAATGTAGTGAACAAGCAAGCTTGGCTTTAGTTAGTTAGCTGACCCCAGCTAAGGCTCATAACACTGCATTTCCGTGTAAGGTGCCCTTTCCAGTATTTTTCTGATGAGGTGTGAAAGAGAAGCTTATCCGCTGCGTTGTTTGCAATGCTTTAGACATTGCTCTAACGTGCCCTTACTTATTACGCAACATTAGCCTCAAAGTAGAGGCTGATTGATTAGAGCATTGCTATATTTTCTGACCTTTAGACCTGATTGAGTACTGTTCTGTATTAAGGTGCTCTTGTTAAGGTGTCTTCACAATATAATTCGCAGCGTAAGGACAGGAGCGTATCCCACAGCCAGCTCTGGACCTTCACTTGCGTGAGATGTTTGAATTGCATAACACAATGTACATGCACTATATTTCTGTCTGCTAGCAATAACCATATTTGTGTGTTTTGCTTTCTTGCACATTTAATGAACAATCTTTTTTTTTTGTATGTATGTATGTAATTAACACGTGTTCTGTTGAACAACTGACCAGTAAATGAATGACGTGGTTCAATTGTCACTTGGTGTGCGTTAAATATTTAATTATACCACAGTTTGTCTATTCCAACATCTCACACACAAACTGTTTATATGGTGACGTTTCCGGTAAGATGTTTTTATTTCATGGTTTTAGAAGGAGCCAGCATCTGTTTCTAGCTGCTACAGTGTAAGTGAAGAGCACCGATAACTGCTTCACTCGTGTGTCTAGTTTTACACCCTTTCACTCAGAACCCTCGTTTAAACATTTAACCCATAAATAGATGCTGTAATTTGTCTATTTTAAGCAAAGTCTTTCTCAATATGGCCCTTTTTGGTCCAGCTTTTATTTAACGTAAACTATATACTACAGCTACAGCGTGGTCATTTCTACATCCTCAAAATACAATTATATTAAAAACTCCATGCCTGGAATCTAGATGTTCCATTAACACTGGGAAACATTTTCAAAGATTTATTTGTACGGAATATTCAGGCTTGTCTGGGCAACAGGCTTTGTAAGATGATACTAGTGTATATTAGAAATGCATGAGCACCACCTTGTGGTGATTATGAGATTATGGCCGCAGTATACATACACACAGCACCCTGACTGACCTCCACACACTGATTATTTATTTGCTTTTGCATTTTGCGTTTCTTTTCTTTTCTTTTCCTTATTTTAATGCCATTTGTATAAGCATTTTTTTTTTGCCATTTCAATACATTTGGAAATATTGTATCTGCTATACTGGTCAGGCCAATGAACTGAATTGAAAATATTCAGAGTAATTGCTTTTGTTAAATACAAAAAGTCTATATATAAAGTCAATTACAACCATGATATAAAATTGTACAGCTTGTGAAAATAAAGAAGTAACAACCAACCATGTTTTTTGGTTGAAAAAAAAAAGGAAATTAAAAAAAACCTGATACGTAAACAATTTCTAGGGGGAAAAAAGTATGATATATCTTGATTTAAACAAAAATGATTCGTCAGAAAATGGTGTCCAAAATTTAAAGACCGGAAATAAAAGTAATAAAATATTTAAACATTTGGAATATAAAGAAAACATCCAACCATATAGAAATTACGAGCCGGATGTTCAAACAATACATAAAATCTTAGTTCAGAATAAAATCACTGCCGTTTCAGAAAGCGGAAGTGACGCCATTGACAGGAGACGGAAGTAGCTGAAATTTGTAGTCTACTGGCCTGCGACGTTAATGTACATCGTTCCGAGAGCAAACAGCCTTACACAGTGAAAAATAAAAATAAAAACAGCTGGAGTATTTATTTCGGTGACCTGACTTGCAGTTTGTCAGTGAGCGTGTTAGAGGAGAGCCGCTTTCAGCTCCACTGTGAGTGAATTTCACCTTTATTTCTTGTCTCTTGGTCGTTTCCTGATTACTCAGCTGCTAAACTGAAGCAGTAGCGCCAGTTTGCTGAGTAACAGCAATACAAATTGTCGACCTGATTACTTGACATCTCTTTGTGGCATTTTAACAGTCAATTTTTTTTTAAAATTGTAACAGTTAAATTTTACATAGGGTTAGGGTTAGATTGATTCGCTTTGTACAGCGCGAGACTGTCAGCTAGGTGGTTTCGCGCATGCGCACTGAGCCGCTTGCCCGATGATTTATTCTAGTTTCTTATTTTCTCTTTTCAGACTTGAAACTCGTGTCCAGCCATGGTGAGTGATCTGAGTTCAAACGGTTACAGTTAATTCCCCACCAGACCCTCGCTCTGTCTCTGTCTCTCTCTCTCTCTGTCTGTGTCTCTCTCTCTCACTCTCTCTGTCTGTCTCTGTCTCTCATTGTGTGCTCTCTCTCTCTGTCTGTCTGTCTCTCTGTCTTTGTCTCTCTCTCTCTCTCTCTCTCTCTCTGTCTCTCATTGTGTGCTCTCTCTCTGTCTCTCATTGTGTGCTCTCTCTCTGTCTCTCATTGTGTGCTCTCTCTCTCTCTCTCTCTCTGTCTCTGTCTGTCTCTCATTGTGTGCTCTCTCTCTCTCTCTGTCTTTCTGTCTCTCTCTCTCTCTCATTGTGTGCTCTGTCTCTCTCTCTGTCTTTCTGGCTGTCTCTCTCTCTCTCTCTCTGTTTGTCTCTCTCATTATGTGCTCTCTCTGTCTCTCTCTCTCTCACTCTGTCTCGCTGTCTGTCTCTCACTTTGTCT